>JAVTVJ010001639.1:0-20015 GCA_034509425.1 Eopsaltria australis
GGGGCCTTTTTGGCCCATATTTGGATCATTTTTTGAGTCATGTTTGAGTCCATTTTTCTGGCTCTTTTTGGGCCATTTTAAGGTAATTTTTGGGTCGTCTTTTAAGGCAATTTTTGGGTGATTTTTGGGTCAATTTTTGAGGCCATTTTTGGGTCAAATCATTTTTGGGGCCATTTTCGGATACCTTTTGCGCCTATATTTGTGTCATTAATAGGGGGAATTTCTGGGTTATTTTACGGCCAATTTTGGGTCATAGCTTAGGGCCATATTTTGGTCAATTTTTGGGGCATTTTTGGGGCGATATGTTGGGCCATTTTGGGTCAGTTTGGGTCATTTTTTGGGGCTACTTTGGGTCATTTTTTGGGGCTACTTTGGGCCTATTTTTGGGTCATTTATAGGGGGAATTTTTGGATCATTTTCCGGCCAATTCTGGGTCATTTTTCGTGCCATTTCTGGCTCCATTTTGGAGCTATTTTTTGGGCCATTTTGGAGCCATTTTTGGGTCTATATTTGGGGCCATTTCTGGGTCTATATTTGGGGCCATTTCTGGGTCATTTTCGGGGTGATTTTTGGGCCAATATTTGGGTCAATTTCTGAGTCATTTTAGGGCCATTTTTGGGCCATTTTTGGGTCATTCTTGGGTCATTTTTTGGGGCTATTTTGGGCCTTTTTTTGTGTCATTTAAGGGGGAATTTTCGGATCATTTTCCGGCCAATTCTGAGTCATTTTTGAGTCATTTTTGGGATCATTTTGAGGCGTTATTGGATATATATTTGGGTCATTTTTGCGCTATTTATGGGTTATATTTAGCTGACTGTATTGAGCCATTTTTCTGTCAAGGTCAGGGCATTGTTTGGGCCATTTTTGGGTCAGTTTTGGGTCGTCTTTTAAGGAAATTTTTGGGTGATTTTTGGGGCTATTTTTGAGGCCATTTTTGGGTCACTTTAGAATCATTTTTGGGGCCATTTTCGGAGACCTTTTGGGCCCATATTTGGGTCAATTTTTGAGTCGGTTTTGGGTCTATCTTTGGGCCATTTTTGTGTCATTTTTGGGTCATTTTTCGGGGTAATTTTGGGCCTATATTTGTGTCATTTATAGGAGGAATTACTGGGTTATTTTACAGCCAATTCTGGGTCATTTTGGGGGCCATTTTTGTCGCCATTTTGAGGCTTGTTTTGGGTCATTTTTGAGCCATTTTGGGGTCATTTTGGGGTCATTTTGGGGTCATTTTTGGGTCGTCTTTTTAGGTCATAGTTTTGGGCCATTTTTCTGTCAAGTTTCGGGCTATTTTGGGGGCCATTTTGGGCCCATATTTGGATCATTTTTTGAGTCATGTTTGAGTCCATTTTTCTGGCTCTTTTTGGGCCATTTTTAGGTAATTTTTGGGCCGTCTTTTAAGGCAATTTTTGGGTGATTTTTGGGGCTAGTTTTGAGGCCATTTTTGGGTCATTTTGGAATCATTTTTGGAGCTATTTTCGGAGGCCTTTTGGGGTCATATTTGTGTCATTTATAGAGGGAATTTCTGGGTTATTTTACAGCCAATTTTGGGTCATTTTTGGGGCCATTTTTGTCGCCATTTTGAGGCTAGTTTTGGGTCATTTTTGAGCCATTTTGGGGTCATTTTGGGGTCATTTTTGGCCCATATTTAGGTCATTATTTTGGGCCATTTTTCTGTCAAGTTTGGGGCCATTTTGGGGGCCATTTTGGGCCCATATTTGGATCATTTTTTGAGTCATGTTTGAGTCCATTTTTCTGGCTCTTTTTGGGCCATTTTTAGATAATTTTTGGGTCGTCTTTTAAGGCAATTTTTGGGTGATTTTTGGGGCCATTTTTGAGGCCATTTTTGGGTCAAAATCATTTTGGGTCGGATTTTCGGATAGCGCTTGGGCGGCTATATTTGTTGTCCTTAATTAGGGGGAATTTGCTGGGTTATTTTACGGCCAATTTGGGTGCATTAGGCCTTAGGGCGCATATTTTGGTCACTTTTTGGGGGGCAGGTGTTTTGGGGGCGCTATGTTGGGTCCCATTTTGGGTGCATGTTTGGGTCATTTTTTGGGGCTACTTTTGGGCCTATTTTTGGGTCATTTTATAGGGGGGGAATGTTTTGGATGCATTTTTCGCGGCCTGGCAGAAGTTCTGGGGTCAGTTTTTTTCGTGGCCATTTCTGGTCGCTATTTGTGGAGAGCTATTACTGTTCAGGGGGCGCATTTTTGGAGGCGCATTTTTGGGTCTATATTTGGGGGCCATTTCTGGTGGTCTATATTTGGCCGGCCGATTGTGTGTTTGTCATTTTGGCGCGGGTGATTTTTGGGGCCATAATTTGGTGTGTAGATCTTTCTGAGTCATTTAAGGGCCATTTTTGGGCCATTTTTGGGTCATTCTTGGGTCATTTTTTGGGGCTATTTTGGACCTTTTTTTGTGTCATTTAAGGGGGAATTTTCGGATCATTTTCCGGCCAATTCTGAGTCATTTTTGAGTCATTTTTGGGATCATTTTGAGGCGTTATTGGATCCTATTATTTGCTGGGTGCATTTTCTGCGGCTATTTATGGTTTATTTAGCTGACTGTATTGAGCCATTGTTTCTGTCAAGGTCAGCGGGCATTGTTTGGCGATATTGGTTGGGGTGGTCAGTTTTGGGTCGTCTTTTAAGGCATATTTTGGGTGATTTTGTGGGGTCTATTTTTTTGAGGGGCTGCATTTTTGGGTCACTTTAGTAATCAGTTTTGGGGGCCATTTTCGGAGCCGGCTTTTGGGCCCATATTTGGGTCAATTTTTTGAGTGTGTCGTGATTTTTGGGCCGTCTCACTTTGTGACTGCCATTTCCCGCCCATTTTTGTGTCATTTTTGGGTCATTTTTCGGGGCTATTTTGGGCCTATATTTGTGTCATTTATAGGAGGAATTTCTGGGTTATTTTACAGCCAATTCTGGGTCATTTTTGGGGCCATTTTTGTCGCCATTTTGAGGCTAGTTTTGGGTCATTTTTGAGCCATTTTGGGGTCATTTTGGGGTCATTTTTGGGTCGTCTTTTTAGGTCATAGTTTTGGGCCATTTTTCTGTCAAGTTTCGGGCTATTTTGGGGCCTTTTTGGCCCATATTTGGATCATTTTTTGAGTCATGTTTGAGTCCATTTTTCTGGCTCTTTTTGGGCCATTTTAAGGTAATTTTTGGGTCGTCTTTTAAGGCAATTTTTGGGTGATTTTTGGGTCAATTTTTGAGGCCATTTTTGGGTCAAATCATTTTTGGGGCCATTTTCGGATACCTTTTGGGGTCATATTTGTGTCATTTATAGGGGGAATTTCTGGGTTATTTTACAGCCAATTCTGGGTCATTTTTGGGGCCATTTTTGTCCCCTATTTGAGGCTAGTTTTGGGTCATTTTTGAGCCATTTAGGGGTCATTTTGGGGTCATTTTTGGCCCATATTTAGGTCATTATTTTGGGCCATTTTTCTGTCAAGTTTGGGGCCATTTTGGGGCGATTTTGGGCCCATATTTGGATCATTTTTTGAGTCATGTTTGAGTCCATTTTTCTGGCTCTTTTTGGGCCATTTTTAGGTAATTTTTGGGTCGTCTTTTAAGGCAATTTTTGGGTGATTTTTGGGTCAATTTTTGAGGCCATTTTTGGGTCATTTTGAAATCATTTTTGGGGCCATTTTCGGATTCCTTTTGGGCCTATATTTGTGTCATTAATAGGGGGAATTTCTGGGTTATTTTACGGCCAATTTTGGGTCATAGCTTAGGGCCATATTTTGGTCAATTTTTGGGGCATTTTTGGGGCGATATGTTGGGCCATTTTGGGTCAGTTTGGGTCATTTTTTGGGGCTACTTTGGGCCTATTTGTGGGTCATTTATAGGGGGAATTTTTGGATCATTTTCCGGCCAATTCTGGGTCATTTTTCGTGCCATTTCTGGCTCCATTTTGGAGCTATTTTTGGGGCCATTTTGGAGCCATTTTTGGGTCTATATTTGGGGCCATTTCTGGGTCTCTATTTGGGGCCATTTCTGGGTCATTTTCCGGGTGATTTTTTGGGCCCATATTTGGGTCAATTTCTGAGTCATTTTTAGGGGCCTTTTTTTGGGCCATGTATTGGTCATTCTTGGGTCATTTTTTGGGGCTATTTTGGGCCATTTTTTTTGTCATTTAAGGGGGAATTTTCGGATCATTTTCCAGCCAATTCTGAGTCATTTTTGAGTCATTTTTGGGATCATTTTGAGGCGTTATTGGGTCTATATTTGGGTCATTTTTGCGCTATTTTTTGGTTATATTTAGCTGACTGTTTTGAGCCATTTTTCTGTCAAGGTCAGGGCATGGTTTGGGCCATTTTTGGGTCAGTTTTGGGTCGTCTTTTAAGGCAATTTTTGGGTGATTTTTGGGGCTATTTTTGAGGCAATTTTTGGGCCATTTTGGAATCATTTTTGGAGCTATTTTCTGATACCTTTTGGGGTCATATTTGTGTCATTAATAGGGGGAATTTCTGGGTTATTTTACGGCCAATTTTGGGTCATTGTTTAGGGCCATATTTTGGTCAATTTTTGGGGCATTTTTGGGGCGATATGTTGGGCAATTTTGGGTCAGTTTGGGTCATTTTTTGGGGCTACTTTGGGCCTATTTTTGGGTCATTTATAGGGGGAATTTTTGGATCATTTTCCGGCCAATTCTGGGTCATTTTTCGTGCCATTTCTGGCTCCATTTTGGAGCTATTTTTGGGGCCATTTTGGAGCCATTTTTTGGTCTATATTTGGGGCCATTTCTGGGTCTATATTTGGGGCCATTTCTGGGTCATTTTCGGGGTGATTTTTGGGCCCATATTTGGGTCAATTTCTGAGTCATTTTAGGGCCATTTTTTGGGCCAATTTCGAATGATTTTTGGGTCATTTTTTGGGGCTATATTGAGCCTTTTTTTGTGTCATTTAAAGGGGAATTTTCGGATCATTTTCCGGCCAATTCTGAGTCATTTTTGAGTCATTTTTGGGATCATTTTGAGGCCTTATTGGGTCTATATTTGGGTAATTTTTGCGCTATTTATGGGTTATATTTAGCTGACTGTATTGAGCCATTTTTCTGTCAAGGTCAGGGCATTGTTTGGGCCATTTTTGGGTCAGTTTTGGGTCGTCTTTTAAGGCAATTTTTGGGTGATTTTTGGGGCTATTTTTGAGGCCATTTTTGGGTCACTTTAGAATCATTTTTGGGGCCATTTTCGGATACCTTTTGGGCCTATATTTGTGTCATTAATAGGGGGAATTTCTGGGTTATTTTACGGCCAATTTTGGGTCATAGCTTAGGGCCATATTTTGGTCAATTTTTGGGGCATTATTGGGGCGATATGTTGGGCCATTTTGGGTCAGTTTGGGTCATTTTTTGGGGCTACTTTGGGCCTATTTTTGGGTCATTTATAGGGGGAATTTTTGGATCATTTTCCGGCCAATTCTGGGTCAATTTTCGTGCCATTTCTGGCTCCATTTTGGAGCTATTTTTGGGGCCATTTTGGAGCCATTTTTGGGTCTATATTTGGGGCCATTTCTGGGTCTATATTTGGGGCCCTTTCTGGGTCATTTTCCGGGTGATTTTTGGGCCCATATTTGGGTCAATTTCTGAGTCATTTTAGGGCCATTTTTGGGCCATTTTTGGGTCATTCTTGGGTCAGTTTTTGGGGCTATTTTGGGCCTTTTTTTGTGTCATTTAAGGGGGAATTTTCGGATCATTTTCCGGCCAATTCTGAGTCATTTTTGAGTCATTTTTGGGATCATTTTGAGGCGTTATTGGATCTATATTTGGGTAATTTTTGCGCTATTTATGGGTTATATTTAGCTGACTGTTTTGAGCCATTTTTCTGTCAAGGTCAGGGCATTGTTTGGGCCATTTTTGGGTCAGTTTTGGGTCGTCTTTTAAGGCAATTTTTGGGTGATTTTTGGGGCTATTTTTGAGGCCATTTTTGGGTCACTTTAGAATCATTTTTGGGGCCATTTTCGGAGACCTTTTGGGCCATATTTGGGTCAATTTTTGAGTCGTTTTTGGGTCTATCTTTGGGCTATTTTTGTGTCATTTTTGGGTCATTTTTCGGGGCTATTTTGGGCCTATATTTGTGTCATTTATAGGAGGAATTTCTGGGTTATTTTACAGCCAATTCTGGGTCATTTTTGGGGCCATTTTTGTCGCCATTTTGAGGCTAGTTTTGGGTCATTTTTGAGCCATTTTGGGGTCATTTTGGGGTCATTTGTGGCCCATATTTAGGTCATTGTTTTGGGCCATTTTTCTGTCAAGTTTGGGGCCATTTTGGGGGCCATTTTGGGCCCATATTTGGATCATTTTTTGAGTCATGTTTGAGTCCATTTTTCTGGCTCTTTTTGGGCCATTTTTAGGTAATTTTTGGGTCGTCGTTTAAGGCAATTTTTGGGTGATTTTTGGGTCAATTTTTGAGGCCATTTTTGGGTCAAATCATTTTTGGGTCCATTTTCGGATACCTTTTGGGGTCATTTTTGTGTCATTAATAGGGGGAATTTCTGGGTTATTTTACGGCCAATTTTGGGTCATAGCTTAGGGCCATATTTTGGTCAATTTTTGGGGCATTTTTGGGGCGATATGTTGGGCCATTTTGGGCTAGTTTGGGTCATTTTTTGGGGCTACTTTGGGCCTATTTTTGGGTCATTTATAGGGGGAATTTTTGGATCATTTTCTGGCCAATTCTGGGTCATTTTTCGTGCCATTTCTGGCTCCATTTTGGAGCTATTTTTGGGGCCATTTTGGAGCCATTTTTGGGTCTATATCTGGGGCCATTTCTGGGTCTATATTTGGGGCCATTTCTGGGTCATTTTCCGGGTGATTTTTGGGCCCATATTTGGGTCAATTTCTGAGTCATTTTAGGGGCCATTTTTGGGCCATGTTTGGGTCATTCTTGGGTCATTTTTTGGGGCTATTTTGGGCCTTTTTTTGTGTCATTTAAGGGGGAATTTTCGGATCATTTTCCGGCCAATTCTGAGTCATTTTTGAGTCATTTTTGGGATCATTTTGAGGCGTTATTGGGTCTATATTTGGGTCATTTTTGCGCTATTTATGGGTTATATTTAGCTGACTGTATTGAGCCATTTTTCTGTCAAGGTCAGGGCATTGTTTGGGCCATTTTTGGGTCAGTTTTGGGTCGTCTTTTAAGGCAATTTTTGGGTGATTTTTGGGGCTATTTTTGAGGCAATTTTTGGGTCACTTTTAAAATCATTTTTGGGGCCATTTTCGGAGACCTTTTGGGCCCATATTTGGGTCAATTTTTGAGTCGTTTTTGGGTCTATCTTTGGGCCATTTTTGTGTAATTTTTGGGTCATTTTTCGGGGCTATTTTGGGCCTATATTTGTGTCATTTATAGGGGGAATTTCTGGGTTATTTTACAGCCAATTCTGGGTCATTTTTGGGGCCATTTTTGTCGCCATTTTGAGGCTAGTTTTGGGTCATTTTTGAGCCATTTAGGGGTCATTTTGGGTCGTTTTCTGGTCATTTTTTGCCCATATTTAGGTCATAGTTTTGGGCCATTTTTCTGTCAAGTTTGGGGGCCATTTTGGGGGCCATTTTGGGCCCATATTTGGATCATTTTTTGAGTCATGTTTGAGTCCATTTTTCTGGCTCTTTTTGGGCCATTTTTAGGTAATTTTTGGGTGGTCTTTTAAGGCAATTTTTGGGTGATTTTTGGGGCTATTTTTGAGGCCATTTTTGGGTCATTTTGGAATCATTTTTGGAGCTATTTTCGGAGACCTTTTGGGGTCATATTTGTGTCATTTATAGGAGGAATTTCTGGGTTATTTTACAGCCAATTCTGGGTCATTTTTGGGGCCATTTTTGTCGCCATTTTGAGGCTAGTTTTGGGCCATTTCTGAGCCATTTAGGGGTCATTTTGGGGTCATTTTTGGCCCTTATTTAGGTTATTATTTTGGGCCATTTTTGAGGCCATTTTTGGGTCAAATCATTTTTGGGGCCATTTTCGGATACCTTTTGGGCCTATATTTGTGTCATTAATAGGGGGAATTTCTGGGTTATTTTACGGCCAATTTTGGGTCATAGCTTAGGGCCATATTTTGGTCAATTTTTGGGGCATTTTTGGGGCGATATGTTAGGCAATTTTGGGTCAGTTTGGGTCATATTTTGGGGCTACTTTGGGCCTATTTTTGGGTCATTTATAGGGGGAATTTTTGGATCATTTTCCGGCCAATTCTGGGTCATTTTTCGTGCCATTTCTGGCTCCATTTTGGAGCTATTTTTGGGGCCATTTTGGGGCCATTTCTGGGTCTCTATTTGGGGCCATTTCTGGGTCATTTTCCGGGTGATTTTTGGGCCCATATTTGGGTCAATTTCTGAGTCATTTTTGGGGCCATTTTTTGGGCCATGTTTGGGTCATTCTTGGGCCATTTTTTGGGGCTATTTTGGGCCTTTTTTTGTGTCCTTTAAGGGGGAATTTTCGGATCATTTTCCGGCCAATTCTGAGTCATTTTTGAGTCATTTTTGGGATCATTTTGAGGCGTTATTGGGTCTATATTTGGGTCATTTTTGCGCTATTTATGGGTTATATTTAGCTGACTGTTTTGAGCCATTTTTCTGTCAAGGTCAGGGCATTGTTTGGGCCATTTTTGGGTCAGTTTTGGGTCGTCTTTTACGGCAATTTTTGGGTGATTTTTGGGGCTATTTTTGAGGCCATTTTTGGGTCACTTTAGAATCATTTTTGGGGCCATTTTCGGAGACCTTTTGGGCCCATATTTTGGTCAATTTTTGAGTCGGTTTTGGGTCTATCTTTGGGCCATTTTTGTGTCATTTTTGGGTCATTTTTCGGGGCTATTTTGGGCCTATATTTGTGTCATTTATAGGAGGAATTACGGGGTTATTTTACAGCCAATTCTGGGTCATTTTGGGGGCCATTTTTGTCGCCATTTTGAGGCTAGTTTTGGGTCATTTTTGAGCCATTTTGGGGTCATTTTGGGGTCATTTTTGGCCCATATTTAGGTCATTATTTTGGGCCATTTTTCTGTCAAGTTTTGGGCCATTTTGGGGGCCATTTTGGGCCCATATTTGGATCATTTTTTGAGTCATGTTTGAGTCCATTTTTCTGGCTCTTTTTGGGCCATTTTTAGGTAATTTTTGGGTCGTCTTTTAAGGCAATTTTTGGTTGATTTTGGGGCCATTTTGGAGCCATTTTTGGGTCATTATTTGGGGCCATTTCTGGGTCTCTATTTTGGGCCATTTCTGGGTTTTTTTCCGGGTGATTTTGAGGCCCATATTTGGGTCAATTTCTGAGTCATTTTTGGGGCCATTTTTGGGCCATTTTCGGGTCATTCTTGGGTCATTTTTTGGGGCTATTTTGGGTCTTTTTTTGTGTCATTTAAGGGGGAATTTTTGGATCATTTTAGGCCAATTCTGAGTCATTTTTGAGTCATTTTTGGGATCATTTTGAGGCGTTATTGGGTCTATATTTGGGTCATTTTTGCGCTATTTATGGGTTATATTTAGCTGACTGTTTTGAGCCATTTTTCTGTCAAGGTCAGGGCATTGTTTGGGCCATTTTTGGGTCAGTTTTGGGTCGTCTTTTAAGGCAATTTTTGGGTGATTTTTGGGGCTATTTTTGAGGCCATTTTTGGGTCACTTGAGAATCATTTTTGGGGCCATTTTCGGAGACCTTTTGGGCCCATATTTGGGTCAATTTTTGAGTCGGTTTTGGGTCTATCTTTGGGCCATTTTTGTGTCATTTTTGGGTCATTTTTCGGGGCTATTTTGGGCCTATATTTGTGTCATTTATAGGGGGACTTTCTGGGTTATTTTACAGCCAATTCTGGGTCATTTTTGGGGCCATTTTTGTCGCCATTTTGAGGCTAGTTTTGGGTCATTTTTGAGCCATTTTGTGGTCATTTTGGGGTCATTTTTGGGTCGTCTTTTTAGGTCATAGTTTTGGGCCATTTTTCTGTCAAGTTTGGGGCCATTTTGGGGGCATTTTGGGCCCATCTTTGGATCATTTTTTGAGTCATGTTTGAGTCCATTTTTCTGGCTCTTTTTGGGCCATTTTTAGGTAATTTTTGGGTCGTCTTTTAAGGCAATTTTTGGGTGATTTTTGGGGCTAGTTTTGAGGCCATTTTTGGGTCATTTTGGAATCATTTTTGGAGCTATTTTCGGATACCTTTTGGGCCTATATTTGTGTCATTAATAGGGGGAATTTCTGGGTTATTTTACGGCCAATTTTGGGTCATAGCTTAGGGCCATATTTTGGTCAATATTTGGGGCATTTTTGGGGCGATATGTTGGGCCATTTTGGGTCAGTTTGGGTCATTTTTTGGGGCCACTTTGGGCCTATTTTTGGGTCATTTATAGGGGGAATTTCTAGGTTATTTACAATGAATTCTGGGTCATTTTTGGGGCCATTTTGTCGCCATTTTGGGGGCCTAGTTTTGGGTCATTTTGGAGCCATTTAGGGGGTCATTTTGGGTCGTTTTCCTGGTCATTTTGCCCATATTTAGGTCATTTGTTTTGGGCCATTTTTTCTGTCAAGTTTGGGGGCCATTTTGGGGGCCATTTTGGGCCCATATTTGGATCATTTTTTGAGTCATGTTTGAGTCCATTTTTCTGGCTCTTTTTGGGCCATTTTGAGGTAATTTTTGGGTCGTCTTTTAAGGCAATTTTTGGGTGATTTTTGGGGCTATTTTTGAGGCCATTTTTGGGTCATTTTGGAATCATTTTTGGAGCTATTTTCGGAGACCTTTTGGGGTCATATTTGTGTCATTTATAGGGGGAATTTCTGGGTTATTTTACAGCGAATTCTGGGTCATTTTTGGGGCCATTTTTGTCGCCATTTTGAGGCTAGTTTTGGGCCATTTCTGAGCCATTTAGGGGTCATTTTGGGGTCATTTTTGGCCCATATTTAGGTTATTATTTTGGGCCATTTTTGAGGCCATTTTTGGGTCAAATCATTTTTGGGGCCATTTTCGGATACCTTTTGGGCCTATATTTGTGTCATTAATAGGGGGAATTTCTGGGTTATTTTACGGCCAATTTTGGGTCATAGCTTAGGGCCATATTTTGGTCAATTTTTTGGGCATTTTTGGGGCGATATGTTGGGCCATTTTGGGTCAGTTTGGGTCATTTTTTGGGGCTACTTTGGGCCTATTTTTGGGTCATTTATAGGGGGAATTTTTGGATCATTTTCCAGCCAATTCTGGGTCATTTTTCGTGCCATTTCTGGCTACATTTTGGGGCTATTTTTGGGGCCACTTTGGAGCCATTTTTGGGTCTATATTTGGGGCCATTTCTGGGTCATTTTCCGGGTGATTTTTGGGCCCATATTTGGGTCAATTTCTGAGTCATTTTTGGGGCCATTTTTTGGGCCATGTTTGGGTCATTCTTGGGTCATTTTTTGGGGCTATTTTGGGCCTTTTTTTTGTGTCATTTAAGGGGGAATTTTCGGATCATTTTCCGGCCAATTCTGAGTCATTTTTGAGTCATTTTTGGGATCATTTTGAGGCGTTATTGGGTCTATATTTGGGTAATTTTTGCGCTATTTATGGGTTATATTTAGCTGACTGTATTGAGCCATTTTTCTGTCAAGGTCATGGCATTGTTTGGGCCATTTTTGGGTCAGTTTTGGGTCGTCTTTTAAGGCAATTTTTGGGTGATTTTTGGGGCTATTTTTGAGGCCATTTTTGGGTCACTTTTAAAATCATTTTTGGGGCCATTTTCGGAGACCTTTTGGGCCCATATTTTGGTCAATTTTTGAGACGTTTTTGGGTCTATCTTTGGGCCATTTTTGTGTCATTTTTGGGTCATTTTTCGGGGCTATTTTGGGCCTATATTTGTGTCATTTATAGGGGGAATTTCTGGGTTATTTTACAGCCAATTCTGGGTCATTTTTGGGGCCATTTTTTCGCCATTTTGAGGCTAGTTTTGGGTCATTTTTGAGCCATTTAGGGGTCATTTTGGGTCGTTTTCTGGTCATTTTTTGCCCATATTTAGGTCATTGTTTTGGGCCATTTTTCTGTCAAGTTTGGGGGCCATTTTGGGGGCATTTTGGGGCCATTTTGGGCCCATATTTGGATCATTTTTTGAGTCATGTTTGAGTCCATTTTTCTGGCTCTTTTTGGGCCATTTTTAGGTAATTTTTGGGTCGTCTTTTAAGGCAATTTTTGGTTGATTTTGGGGCCATTTTGGAGCCATTTTTGGGTCATTATTTGGGGCCATTTCTGGGTCTCTATTTTGGGCCATTTCTGGGTTATTTTCCGGGTGATTTTGAGGCCCATATTTGGGTCAATTTCTGAGTCATTTTTGGGGCCATTTTTGGGCCATTTTCGGGTCATTCTTGGGTCATTTTTTGGGGCTATTTTGGACCTTTTTTTGTGTCATTTAAGGGGGAATTTTTGGATCATTTTAGGCCAATTCTGAGTCATTTTTTAGTCATTTTTGGGATCATTTTGAGGCGTTATTGGGTCTATATTTGGGTCATTTTTGTGCTATTTATGGGTTATATTTAGCTGACTGTATTGAGCCATTTTTCTGTCAAGGTCAGGGCATTGTTTGGGCCATTTTTGGGTCAGTTTTGGGTCGTCTTTTAAGGCAATTTTTGGGTGATTTTTGGGGCTATTTTTGAGGCCATTTTTGTGTCACTTTAGAATCATTTTTGGGGCCATTTTCGGAGACCTTTTGGGCCCATATTTGGGTCAATTTTTGAGTCGTTTTTGGGTCTATCTTTGGGCCATTTTTGTGTCATTTTTGGGTCATTTTTCGGGGCTATTTTGGGCCTATAATTGTGTCATTTATAGGAGGAATTTCTGGGTTATTTTACAGCCAATTCTGGGTCATTTTGGGGGCCATTTTTGTCGCCATTTTGAGGCTTGTTTTGGGTCATTTTTGAGCCATTTTGGGGTCATTTTGGGGTCATTTTGGGGTCATTTTTGGGTCGTCTTTTTAGGTCATAGTTTTGGGCCATTTTTCTATCAAGTTTCGGGCTATTTTGGGGGCCATTTTGGGCCCATATTTGGATCATTTTTTGAGTCATGTTTGAGTCCATTTTTCTGGCTCTTTTTGGGCCATTTTGAGGTAATTTTTGGGTCGTCTTTTAAGGCAATTTTTGGGTGATTTTTGGGGCTATTTTTGAGGCCATTTTTGGGTCATTTTGGAATCATTTTTGGAGCTATTTTCGGAGACCTTTTGGGGTCATATTTGTGTCATTTATAGGAGGAATTTCTGGGTTATTTTACAGCCAATTTTGGGTCATTTTTGGGGCCATTTTTGTCGCCATTTTGAGGCTAGTTTTGGGTCATTTTTGAGCCATTTAGGGGTCATTTTGGGTCGTTTTCTGGTCATTTTTTGCCCATATTTAGGTCATTGTTTTGGGCCATTTTTCTGTCAAGTTTGGGGGCCATTTTGGGGGCCATTTTGGGCCCATATTTGGATCATTTTTTGAGTCATGTTTGAGTCCATTTTTCTGGCTCTTTTTGGGCCATTTTTAGGTAATTTTTGGGTGGTCTTTTAAGGCAATTTTTGGGTGATTTTTTGGGCCTTTTTTGAGGCCATTTTTGGGTGACTTTCGAATCATTTTTGGGTCCATTTTCGGATACCTTTTGGGCCTATATTTGTGTCATTAATTGAGGGAATTTCTGGGTTATTTTACGGCCAATTTTGGGTCATTGTTTAGGGCCATATTTTGGTCAATTTTTGGGGCATTTTTGGGGCGATATGTTGGGCCATTTTGGGCTAGTTTGGGTCATTTTTTGGGTCTACTTTGGGCCTATTTTTGGGTCATTTATAGGGGGAATTTTTGGATCATTTTCCGGCCAATTCTGGGTCATTTTTCGTGCCATTTCTGGCTCCATTTTGGAGCTATTTTTGGGGCCATTTTGGAGCCCTTTTTGGGTCTATATCTGGGGCCATTTCTGGGTCTATATTTGGGGCCATTTCTGGGTCATTTTCCGGGTGATTTTTGGGCCCATATTTGGGTCAATTTCTGAGTCATTTTTAGGGGCCTTTTTTTGGGCCATGTATTGGTCATTCTTGGGTCATTTTTTGGGGCTATTTTTGGCCATTTTTTTTGTCATTTAAGGGGGAATTTTCGGATCATTTTCCGGCCAATTCTGAGTCATTTTTGAGTCATTTTTGGGATCATTTTGAGGCGTTATTGGGTCTATATTTGGGTAATTTTTGCGCTATTTATGGGTTATATTTAGCTGACTGTTTTGAGCCATTTTTCTGTCAAGGTCAGGGCATTGTTTGGGCCATTTTTGGGTCAGTTTTGGGTCGTCTTTTAAGGCAATTTTTGGGTGATTTTTGGGGCTATTTTTGAGGCCATTTTTGGGTCACTTTAGAATCATTTTTGGGGCCATTTTCGGAGACCTTTTGGGCCCATATTTGGGTCAATTTTTGAGTCGTTTTTGGGTCTATCTTTGGGCCATTTTTGTGTCATTTTTGGGTCATTTTTCGGGGCTATTTTGGGCCTATATTTGTGTCATTTATAGGGGAATTTCTGGGTTATTTTACAGCCAATTCTGGGTCATTTTTGGGGCCATTTTTGTCGCCATTTTGAGGCTAGTTTTGGGTCATTTTTGAGCCATTTTGGGGTCATTTTGGGGTCATTTTGGGGTCATTTTTGGGTCGTCTTTTTAGGTCATAGTTTTGGGCCATTTTTCTGTCAAGTTTCGGGCTATTTTGGGGGCCATTTTGGGCCCATATTTGGATCATTTTTTGAGTCATGTTTGAGTCCATTTTTCTGGCTCTTTTTGGGCCATTTTTAGGTAATTTTTGGGTCGTCTTTTAAGGCAATTTTTGGGTGATTTTTGGGGCTATTTTTGAGGCCATTTTTGGGTCATTTTGGAATCATTTTTGGAGCTATTTTCGGAGGCCTTTTGGGGTCATATTTGTGTCATTTATAGGGGAATTTCTGGGTTATTTTACAGCCAATTTTGGGTCATTTTTGGGGCCATTTTTGTCGCCATTTTGAGGCTAGTTTTGGGTCATTTTTGAGCCATTTAGGGGTCATTTTGGGGTCATTTTTGGCCCATATTTAGGTCATTATTTTGGGCCATTTTTCTGTCAAGTTTGGGGCCATTTTGGGGCCATTTTGGGCCCATATTTGGATCATTTTTTGAGTCATGTTTGAGTCCATTTTTCTGGCTCTTTTTGGGCCATTTTTAGGTAATTTTTGGGTCGTCTTTTAAGGCAATTTTTGGGTGATTTTTTGGGCCATTTTTGAGGCCATTTTTGGGTCAAATCATTTTTGGGGCCATTTTCGGATACCTTTTGGGCCTATATTTGTGTCATTAATAGGGGGAATTTCTGGGTTATTTTACGGCCAATTTTGCGTCATTGTTTAGGGCCATATTTTGGTCAATTTTTGAGGCATTTTTGGGGCGATATGTTGGGCCATTTTGGGTCAGTTTGGGTCATTTTTTGGAGCTACGTTGGGCCTTTTTTTGTGTCATTTAAGGGGGAATTTTCGGATCATTTTCCGGCCAATTCTGAGTCATTTTTGAGTCATTTTTGGGATCATTTTGAGGCGTTATTTGGTCTTTATTTGGGTCATTTTTGCGCTATTTATGGGTTATATTTAGCTGACTGTTTTGAGCCATTTTTCTGTCAAGGTCAGGGCATTGTTTGGGCCATTTTTGGGTCAGTTTTGGGTCGTCTTTTAAGGCAATTTTTGGGTGATTTTTGGGGCTATTTTTGAGGCCATTTTTGGGTCACTTTAGAATCATTTTTGAGGCCATTTTCGGAGACCTTTTGGGCCCATATTTGGGTCAATTTTTGAGTCGTTTTTGGGTCTATCTTTGGGCCATTTTTGTGTAATTTTTGGGTCATTTTTCGGGGCTATTTTGGGCCTATATTTGTGTCATTTATAGGGGGAATTTCTGGGTTATTTTACAGCCAATTCTGGGTCATTTTTGGGGCCATTTTTGTCGCCATTTTGAGGCTAGTTTTGGGTCATTTTTGAGCCATTTGGGGTCATTTTGGGGTCATTTTGGGGTCATTTTTGGGTCGTCTTTTTAGGTCATAGTTTTGGGCCATTTTTCTGTCAAGTTTCGGGCTATTTTGGGGGCCATTTTGGGCCCATATTTGGATCATTTTTTGAGTCATGTTTGAGTCCATTTTTCTGGCTCTTTTTTGGCCATTTTTAGGTAATTTTTGGGTCGTCTTTTAAGGCAATTTTTGGGTGATTTTTGGGTCAATTTTTGAGGCCATTTTTGGGTCAAATCATTTTTGGGGCCATTTTCGGATACCTTTTGGGCCTATATTTGTGTCATTAATAGGGGGAATTTCTGGGTTATTTTACGGCCAATTTTGGGTCATAGCTTAGGGCCATAATTTGGTCAATTTTTGGGGCATTTTTGGGGCGATATGTTGGGCCATTTTGGGTCAGTTTGGGTCATTTTTTGGGGCTACTTTGGGCCTATTTTTGGGTCATTTATAGGGGGAATTTTTGGCTCATTTTACGGCCAATTCTGGGTCATTTTTCGTGCCATTTCTGGCTCCATTTTGGGGCTATTTTTGGGGCCATTTTGGAGCCATTTTTGGGTCAATATTTGGGGCCATTTTTGGGTCTATATTTGGGGCCATTTCTGGGTCATTTTCGGGGTGATTTTTGGGCCCATATTTGGGTCAATTTCTGAGTCATTTTAGGGCCATTTTTGGGCCATGTTTTGGTCATTCTTGGGTCATTTTTTGGGGCTATTTTGGGCCTTTTTTTGTGTCATTTAAGGGGGAATTTTCGGATCATTTTCCGGCCAATTCTGAGTCATTTTTGAGTCATTTTTGGGATCATTTTGAGGCGTTATTGGGTCTATATTTGTGTCATTTTTGCGCTATTTATGGGTTTAATTTAGCTGACTGTATTGAGCCATTTTTCTGTCAAGGTCAGGGCATTGTTTGGGCCATTTTTGGGTCAGTTTTGGGTCGTCTTTTAAGGCAATTTTTGGGTGATTTTTGGGGCTATTTTTGAGGCCATTTTTGGGTCACTTTAGAATCATTTTTGGGCCATTTTCGGAGACCTTTTGGGCCCATATTTGGGTCAATTTTTGAGTCGTTTTTGGGTCTATCTTTGGGCCATTTTTGTGTCATTTTTGGGTCATTTTTCGGGGCTATTTTGGGCCGATATTTGTGTCATTTATAGGAGGAATTTCTGGGTTATTTTACAGCCAATTCTGGGTCATTTTGGGGGCCATTTTTGTCGCCATTTTGAGGCTAGTTTTGGGTCATTTTTGAGCCATTTTGGGGTCATTTTGGGGTCATTTGTGGCCCATATTTAGGTCATTGTTTTGGGCCATTTTTCTGTCAAGTTTGGGTCCATTTTGGGGGCCATTTTGGGCCCATATTTGGATCATTTTTTGAGTCATGTTTGAGTCCATTTTTCTGGCTCTTTTTGGGCCATTTTTAGGTAATTTTTGGGTCGTCTTTTAAGGCAAGTTTTGGGTGATTTTTGGGTCAATTTTTGAGGCCATTTTTGGGTCAAATCATTTTTGGGGCCATTTTCGGATACCTTTTGGGCCTATATTTGTGTCATTAATGGGGGAATTTCTGGGTTATTTTACGGCCAATTTTGGGTCATAGCTTAGGGCCATATTTTGGTCAATTTTTGGGGCATTTTTGGGGCGATATGTTGGTCCATTTTGGGCCAGTTTGGGTCATTTTTTGGGGCTACTTTGGGCCTATTTTTGGGTCATTTATAGGGGGAATTTTTGGATCATTTTCCGGCCAATTCTGGGTCATTTTTCGTGCCATTTCTGGCTCCATTTTGGAGCTATTTTTGGGGCCATTTTGGAGCCATTTTTGGGTCTATATCTGGGGCCATTTCTGGGTCTATATTTGGGGCCATTTCTGGGTCTATATTTGGGGCCATTTCTGGGTCATTTTCCGGGTGATTTTTGGGCCCATATTTGGGTCAATTTCTGAGTCATTTTAGGGCCATTTTTGGGCCATTTTTGGGTCATTCTTGGGTCGTTTTTTGGGGCTATTTTGGGCCTTTTTTTGTGTCATTTAAGGGGGAATTTTCGGATCATTTTCCGGCCAATTCTGAGTTATTTTTGAGTCATTTTTGGGATCATTTTGAGGCGTTATTGGATCTATATTTGTGTCATTTTTGCGCTATTTATGGGTTATATTTAGCTGACTGTATTGAGCCATTTTTCTGTCAAGGTCAGGGCATTGTTTGGGCCATTTTTGGGTCAGTTTTGGGTCGTCTTTTAAGGCAATTTTTGGGTGATTTTTGGGGCTATTTTTGAGGCCATTTTTGGGTCACTTTAGAATCATTTTTGGGGCCATTTTCAGAGACCTTTTGGGCCCATATTTTGGTCAATTTTTGAGTCGGTTTTGGGTCTATCTTTGGGCCATTTTTGTGTCATTTTTGGGTCATTTTTCGGGGCTATTTTGGGCCTATATTTGTGTCATTTATAGGAGGAATTACTGGGTTATTTTACAGCCAATTCTGGGTCATTTTGGGGGCCATTTTTGTCGCCATTTTGAGGCTTGTTTTGGGTCATTTTTGAGCCATTTTGGGGTCATTTTGGGGTCATTTTTGGGTCGTCTTTTTAGGTCATAGTTTTGGGCCATTTTTCTGTCAAGTTTCGGGCTATTTTGGGGGCCATTTTGGGCCCATATTTGGATCATTTTTTGAGTCATGTTTGAGTCCATTTTTCTGGCTCTTTTTGGGCCATTTTTAGGTAATTTTTGGGTCGTCTTTTAAGGCATCTTTTGGGTGATTTTTGGGGCTATTTTTGAGGCCATTTTTGGGTCATTTTGGAATCATTTTTGGAGCTATTTTCGGAGGCCTTTTGGGGTCATATTTGTGTCATTTATAGGGGGAATTTCTGGGTTATTTTACAGCCAATTTTGGGTCATTTTTGGGGACATTTTTGTCGCCATTTTGAGGCTAGTTTTGGGTCATTTTTGAGCCATTTAGGGGTCATTTTGGGGTCATTTTTGGCCCATATTTAGGTCATTATTTTGGGCCATTTTTCTGTCAAGTTTGGGGCCATTTTGGGGCCATTTTGGGCCCATATTTGGATCATTTTTTGAGTCATGTTTGAGTCCATTTTTCTGGCTCTTTTTGGGCCATTTTTAGGTAATTTTTTGGTCGTCTTTTAAGGCAATTTTTGGGTGATTTTTGGGTCAATTTTTGAGGCCATTTTTGGGTCAAATCATTTTTGGGGCCATTTTCGGATACCTTTTGGGCCTATATTTGTGTCATTAATAGGGGGAATTTCTGGGTTATTTTACTGCCAATTTTGGGTCATAGCTTAGGGCCATATTTTGGTCAATTTTTGGGGCATTTTTGGGGCGATATGTTGGGCCGTTTTGGGTCAGTTTGGGTCATTTTTGGGGCTACTTTGGGCCTATTTTTGGGTCATTTAAGGGGGAATTTTCGGATCATTTTCCGGCCAATTCTGAGTCATTTTTGAGTCATTTTTGGGATCATTTTGAGGCGTTATTGGGTCTATATTTGGGTAATTTTTGCGCTATTTATGGGTTATATTTAGCTGACTGTATTGAGCCATTTTTCTGTCACGGTCAGGGCATTGTTTGGGCCATTTTTGGGTCAGTTTTGGGTCGTCTTTTAAGGCAATTTTTGGGTGATTTTTGGGGCTATTTTTGAGGCCATTTTTGGGTCACTTTAGAATCATTTTTGGGGCCATTTTCGGAGACCTTTTGGGCCCATATTTGGGTCAATTTTTGAGTCGGTTTTGGGTCTATCTTTGGGCCATTTTTGTGTCATTTTTGGGTCATTTTCGGGGCTATATTGGGCCTATATTTGTGTCATTTATAGGAGGAATTTCTGGGTTATTTTACAGCCAATTCTGGGTCATTTTTGGGGCCATTTTTGTCGCCATTTTGAGGCTAGTTTTGGGTCATTTTTTAGCCATTTAGGGGTCATTTTGGGGTCATTTGTGGCCCATATTTAGGTCATTGTTTTGGGCCATTTTTCTGTCAAGTTTGGGGCCATTTTGGGGGCCATTTTCGGCCCATGTTTGGATCATTTTTTGAGTCATGTTTGAGTCCATTTTTCTGGCTCTTTTTGGGCC
>JAVTVJ010001640.1:0-14385 GCA_034509425.1 Eopsaltria australis
AGGCTGCCAGCAGGGCTGGAAGCTGGCCCCCTAGCCACCCCTGCTCAAATGCAACTGGGCTGAAGATTCAGTGCCATGACTGGCAGCAAAAGGGAGAATCCCTGCTGCCACAGCCAGCTTGGGCTGGGAGATGTTGGGCCATGAGATGCTGGGACTGGGACCCTAGCCCTGTGTGGGCTCACCTGCAAAGTGAGTGTAGGCTGTGTCTTGCAGGTAGGTGCCACAGCCAAAGTCAATCAATTTGGCCTGGCCGCTGGCCAGGTCAACCAGGATGTTCTCTGGTTTGATGTCCCTGTGCAGGACCCAGCAGCTGGTGCAGTGCCACACGGCCTCCAGCACCTGGCGGAAGAGCTCCCGCGCCACCTCCTCGGCCAGGAACCGCCGTGCCCGAATGAAATGCTGGAGGTCCTGACACCGCTCCGGGCGCTGCAGCACCATCACGATGTCGTTGGGGAGCTCAAACCACTCCAGCAGCTGGACCACACCAGCGAAGCCAGTGGACACCCTGTCCAGCAGCACGATCTCCAGTGGTGCGCTGGTGCCGTCAGGCTGCGGGAGGAGCACGATGCCGTCAGTGGGGCTGAGGCCGTGCCGGGGCTCGGGAAGCCCTCACCCAGCCCGGGATGCTCTGCGCCCTCCGCTGGCCCCACGCCCGCTCTCCCTGCAGGCGTCCCGGCGGCTGCCACCCTGCCGAGCCTCGGCTCATCCCCGCCCGGCACGGCCCGGCTTCTGCCGCTGGCCACCCGCTCACTCACCAGCTCGCCCCAGTACCGGATGCGGTTCCGTGGCACCCTTTTGACGGCCACCTGCAAGCCAAGGGGAGCAGCGGGCTGAGCTCGCCGCCCGCCCTGCCGAACGCCGTCCTCCTTCTCCTCCGCCCTCCTCCTCTTTCGCCCCCTCCTCCTGCGCCCCCTCCCCCTGCGCCCGCCGCCGGCCCCGCCACTCACCGGGGCGCCGTCCGAGAGCCGCGTGGCCGCGAAGACTCTGCCGAAGCCGCCGCGCCCCAGCAGCGAAGCCAGCCGGTAGCGCTCCTGCAGGGCCTCCTGCGCCCTCCCTGCGGGCGAGACGCGGCTGTCAGCGCTCGGCCCGGGGCCCGCGCCGGCCCCCGAGCGCCCCTCAACCGCCCCGGGCCGGGCATCCCCAGCCGTTCGCTCCTCGGAACGGGGCAGCGGCGGCTCGGGGCCGGCGGCCGCGCTGCCGAGCGGGGGAGCCCGGGCCGGGGAAGCCGCAGCGGAGGCGGCGGGAGCGGCCGCGCCGCGTGTGTCCTCCGCGGGCCCCGGGGGGAGCCGGGGCCGGGGCCGGGGCCGGGGCCGGGGCCGGGGCCGGGGCTGGGGTCGGGGTCGGGATCGGGGCTGGACCCCGCGTCGAGGCCGGGGCCGGGACAGGCGGAGCCGAAGGGCGGCGATGGTGCCCCAGCCCCAGGCACTGATGCCCGCCCAGCAGCGCCACCGCCAGCACAGCGAGAGCCGGGCGGAGGCGAGACCGCGGCGGGACGGCCGGGGGCAGGGACGGGGCAGCCCCGCCCGGGGCCGGGGGCGGGCCGGGGGCATGGCCCGGCCAGGCAGGGGGAGAGGGAGACGGGGAAGGGCGGGATGGAGCACGAAAGGGAGAGAGGGAGGGGGTGCGGGACACTGGGAGAGGGAGAGGAGGAACAAGAGAAGGGAAGCAGAGGGTCTGAAGAGTCGCTGCTCTGCCGCTGCTGCCGCTGCTGCCGCTGCTGCCGCTGAAGCGCCGGGAGCGTTTGTCCGCGTGTCCGTGTGTCCGTTGCCCGCGTGTCCGTTCTCCGTTCCCCCCGCGCGCCCCAGGGCCGAGCCCGCGCACCCCGGGGCAGCACGGGCCGCTGCGCTCCGGGGCCGAGCCGGAGTCACGGAGCATCTCTTCCTCCCGCAGCCACGCCATAAGCACCGTCTCGTTTAGCTTTGCCTTCACTCCATTGTAACTTTTCTTCCCGGCAATCTTGCCCCTTGCCCCTCGTGCTCGCCTGCCCCGGGCCCCATCCCGCCCGCTCGCCCCGCGCTGCGCTCTCTTGCTCCCAGGCAAACCCAGCGCTGTCCGCACTTTCCCCTGGAGCAGAGGAAAGTGCTGAACGAGGAGCCAGGCAGCGGCAGGCAGCGGCAGGCAGAGGCAGCCCCGCGGGAGGGCTGGGCACAACGTGAGGAGGGAGAAATGCAGCCCCTGCGGGGCAGCGCTGCTCCCCGGCCGCTCGGGCTGGCCAGCGGCAGCGGCGGGGCCGTGCCCGGCCCGCTGCCCTCGTCCCCAGGGCTCTTCCTGTTTTCTGCTCCGCTTCCAGGTGAAATTCGGAGACTGCCGATAGGAGGATTAAAATCAAAGAATGAAACCACTGCTTTTGCCCAGTTTGGCTGCCAGTGCAATAGAGCAGCTCAGCTCTCAGCTGTCTGCCTCCTCCCTGCCCATGCAGCACTTTCAGCCTGCAGCAAAGGCCCTTTCTACAAACAAACTGCTGGCTGCTTTATTTCTCCTGCTGTTCATTGGCACAGCTAGAAAACCCAACTGCTTTGGATCCTGAGTCTGTCAGAACAGGTTCACTTTGCCGTGTGAAGCCAAGACACAGAGTCTTGACCCCTGCTCCATGTCCTAGGAATGACCTTTGTTGCTGCTGGGATTGTCCCTGCTGAGGGGGAAGCACCATGGGAGCACATGCCCTGTCCCTAGAACCCATAGCCGACCAAAGCGCTGGGCTCTCAAATCTTGCATTTGCAGCTTTCTGGTGTCTCCAGCATTGCTTTCAAAGCAAAACTGGGAGAAGGCAAAGAGTGGAGCTAATGATACTGTGGAGTGTAGAAAACTTGCTAAGTCCTAGGTCTTTGAGGGAAGATCCGTTTGGAATGACTGTGAGGTAGAACTAGTGCAGCACAGACAAGGGGAGCATCTAAGGAAAGGAATTCATAGTGTCTGTGAACATCTTGGCTTGTTTCTTTCCATTTTCATTTCATTTCTGGAAAGCTGTTTTGCTTTTCCAAGAATCTTCTCCACAGGGATATCTGCTCTTTTCCAGAACCTTTCTGGAGAATGAGGTCGAGCTCTCTTGGTCACAAGATGTGCCACCAACTGCAGCTTCTTTGGCTTTCCAAACCGTGTGTGCAGCATGACTCTTGCAGCAAAGCGGGACCAAGGTTTTGAGAATTTGACGACTTGTCCTTTCTTTTCCTGGTGGACTGGGGAGTTTTGCCATTGGTGAGGTTCTCATTGTTACTCTTGTACCCCAAGAAAACAGGAGCAGGTACCAGGAATTGTTAGGGAATGCAACCTTGACTGAATGCAGAGAAAGCATCTCCAGAGCCTGAGATGGGGCCAGAAATGGGGAGTTTTGTGATCATCATTCCAACATCCCCAAGGGCATCTTGAAAGTCATCTAGAACATGCAAATGGGCTGACAGAGGCACTTTGTTGCTGTGTTCAGTTCAGATCATTCTCCATCTCATGCGTTGCTATAAATCAGGAGTACAATCAGTTGATGAGAAGCACCAGAACAAGCTGGAGCTCTCAGCAGGTGACTGAAAGAATGTGAGAAGGAGAAATGCAGGCAATGACTTGGTGAACGCTGTCTGTTAGAAGGGTAATGTTTCCTAACAATTTCTAATCCATTCCCTCGGGTTTTGTCCTTCCTACCAGGGCCTTTTGCGTCCCAGATTCCCCATGAGATGAGAAGTGTGAGCTTGTGGAGGTGCCTGCAAGGTGCCCTGTTCCTGTGCAGGGACTCTTGGGGTGAACCAGGAGCCTGAGGCCTGTGTGGGGCAGCCTCCTGCGAGCTGGAATTGGTGCCGTGCTGGGAGAGGAGGAGGGGCAGAGCGCTGGGCAGTGTGTGGCAGGAGCAGGAGCTTTGGGCCCAGGACATTCCCTCTGCAGCACTGCCCCGCACTCGGCAGCCGTGCCCGGGGCTCTGGGCCTGGCCCTGCGTGCGCTGAGCTGCGACACTGCGGGAGCTGCCCGGGCTGGGCTCAGGCTCGCGCTGGGACTGGGCAGAGGCTGGGCTCCAGCTGGGACCAGCAGCAGCTGCAAATACCTCTGGCCATGCCCATTTTCTGCTGCTGGGAAGAAGCAATGAAGCGACTCAAGGAGTTGTGAGAAGGTTCTATGGGGCCATGAGGGGCTGTGAGAGGTTCTATGGGGCCATGAGGGGCTGTGAGAGGTTCTATGGGGCCATGAGGGGCTGTGAGAGGTTCCATGGGGCCATGAGGGGCTGTGAGGGGCTGTGAGAGGTTCTATGGGGCTGTGAGGGGCTGTGAGAGGTTCTATGGGGCCGTGAGGGGCTGTGAGAGGTTCTATGGGGCCGTGAGGGGCTGTGAGAGGTTCTATGGGGCCATGAGGGGCTGTGAGAGGTTCTATGGGGCCATGAAGGGCTGTGAGAGGTTCTATGGGGCTGTGAGGGGCTGTGAGAGGTTCTATGGGGCCATGAGGGGCTGTGAGAGGTTCTATGGGGCCGTGAGGGGCTGTGAGAGATTCTATGGGGCCATGAAGGGCTGTGAGAGGTTCTATGGGGCCATGAGGGGCTGTGAGAGGTTCTATGGGGCCGTGAGGGGCTGTGAGAGGTTCTATGGGGCTGTGAGGGGCTGTGAGAGGTTCTATGGGGCCATGAGGGGCTGTGAGGGGCTGTGAGAGGTTCTATGGGGCCCGTGAGGGGCTGTGAGGGGCTGCCAGGAGCCTCTGCCCATGCACAGGGTGGTCCCACCATGTCCCCAGGGCAGGGCAGCCGTGAGGGGCCATGAGCACAGACGTGGCAGCAGAGCGGGCTTGGGGCACCTCTGGGACGGGGTTTGACCCTTCCCCAGCTCCAAACCACACCAAAACCACCATTAAAAGGGCTTGTTAATTATTTGGCTTTTTGTGATGCTTCAATTTGCTTCATTTCTTCTCCATGTACTGTTGAAATTTGTCTTTGCCTGCTCTTGCACTCAAGGAGCCTCATTTCACCAGGCAGGAAGGCAAAGCTCATTGGTGGCCCTGGCTGGTGCTGTCCATGCAGCATTTGCAGCATTTCCATCCCTGCCGTGGCCTCTCCCCTCAGGGTCCCCAGCAGAGCTGCTGCAGCAGCAGACGGAAGCTGCAGATGGAACTGCTGCCCAGCCCAGCCTGAGCTGCACAAGGATCCTGCTGACAGGAGCCCCAAGATTCCCTGCCAGGGGCCCTGCAAACACTTCCCCATCTGTTCTGTCTGCCCCATGCAGACACTGCAGGGAACATCCTGCCTCTGCCTTGGGGCAAGGCCAGGACCCCAAATTCACACTCAAAATGCCGGATTCTGGCCCCTTTCTGCATCTGCTGACATGGGGCTACAGCATTATCCAGAGAAACTCACTCGACTTCACACTCCAGCTTGCAAAGCCAGCCCTTGGACAGTGCCTTTCTAAGGACCACAAGGAAGAGGCCAAATTGGATTCATTTTCAACGGTTCCCCTTCATTCTCTGTGGTCGATTCTTCTGTTCTGTGCCTTGAAACACATCTTCAATGAGACTGCAAGTGATGGCTCTGAAGCCTGCAGGAAGAGAACAAAACCAAACCTGCCAAATTTCCGAATGAAAGCTGAAAGACATAATACATAGTGAATGTGTTTTTCTCTTCCAAACCTTTTTCAGGTAAACATAACATGTACAAGATATGGCCAATTCACACTGTCTGAGTTTCCTAAAAACGGGCAAGCAGGGGTTATTTTTTGAGGAGAGGTTAATTCCACTGCCAAATTAACTAGCTGAAGTTGAAGATAAATTGAACTTAGCATTTCAAACCTGTCCATGGTGCCTGCACAGGGTCTTTGCTGGCTTCTCGTGGTCCCCAGGAGCAACTGGAGAGCAAGAGCTGGCCCGGAGGAGGCAGGACCCGTGGGTGCAGTGGAGATGCAGCACTTGAGGACAGCTTTTTGGTGTGCTTGTTGGGAGTTTTTGAAGAACTGTGTTAAACCCCAACTCCCTTGCGAGTTTCCCTTTTTGCCAGTGTGCTTCAGGTGCCCGGAGCAATGTGAGGGGGAGTGGGCCCAGGCTGGCCGAGAGCTGAGCCCCAGCAGAGCCCTGGCAGAGGCCAGAGCAGCCTGAGCACCCCCAGAGCCCGGCTGGAAGGAGGCACTTGCAGCAGAGCCCTGGCAGCAGCCCGGCCCTGGGTGCCTCTTCCTGGGCCAGGACTCATCAGCCATGGCAGAGCCCAGCTGGGTGTGGCTGCTGCCGAGGGAATGGTGGCCGAGCTGTGGAATGCGCAGCCTGGGGGGATTGGCCATGCCGAGTGTCCGCAGGAGCAGAGCGGGGAGAACAGTGCAGTGCTGCTGGCTCCTCTGAGGATGCCTGCCCTTCTGCCAGTGCTCCTGTGGCTGCTGGGGCAGCTGGGAGAGCTGCAGCCCTGTGGGCAGAGGGGCAGAGAGCCGGGCTGCTCCACAGGCTCCTGCACGTCCTTTAAATAACAGAGCAACCGAAAAATCTTAACAGTGGGTGAGCAGCTCCAGCTCAGAAACATGGTTTTGTTTCTAAGAATAGATTAGTACTGAAGAAATAAATGAAACAGATTTCATTTGTAATTCAGATGTATTTCATCCTTTCCCAAGGGTTTGGTCCCCTTCCTGCAGGGTAATTTCCTTTACTCACCCACTTTCTAATGGTTAGGAGGAGTTAAGCTCACCAAAAAAGGCAACAGCTCCTGTTTCAAATGGAAGCAGCCACTGCTCCATGGACCCTGAAACGCCCCCAGGCCCGTGTGTGCATTTGAAGGGTGAGCGGGTGTTGGGGACAGAGATCTCACACTCCTCCTAAGGCTGTGAGAAACCCAGAAGTGGCAAAGTATCATTCCAGGTCAACTCCTACTGAAAATCCATTCCCCCACACCCTCAAAATGGGCAGGCAGGGCTGGGCTCTGGCAGGGTTCAGTTTTGAGTGCCTTGTGCTCCCTGGCATGGAAGTGATCGTACGACTCTGGTGCTGATTGATTGATTGATTGATTGGGGTATGGCTGCTGAAGGAGGAGGGGGAATCTCGGGAGCCAGGAAAGTCTCTTCTTCTCCTTTCTCTCTGCAGAGCCCCCTCTTCCAAGAGAAATGCCTGTGCTGGCTTTACATGGGAGCCCTTCCCTCAGCCCCGTGTCTGAGCCACTGTGTGCTCAGAGGAGCCACTCCCGGAGGAGTCCCAATATCAGTCACCACACGGTCCCCACACAGCAGCAGAAAGCACTGCTTGGAGTGGGGCTGGTGATCTGTGAACCGTCCTGATTCCATCCACCCCACTCCTCTCAGACAGAGATACCAAAAGGGTCCCAGCAAACCCGCAGTGCTCTAGCAGATCCCAGGAGCACTCAGTGCTGCTGGATGACCTCGTTGGTGAGGATCCCTGGCTGGTGATGGAATGTGTGGATGGAGGCCCTTCACAGGAGGTTGTTTGAGACACGCGTGGGGCTGCAGGAGAGATGGCAGCTGTCGGTCAGGAGGGCAGGGACCCCGCTTGTGAGTCCTTTGGCTTGGACACCCTCACCCACAAGATGTGCAAGAAGTCACACAAGGCTTTGGCACTCTCAGCCTTCTTTTCCCCGAGTTCCTGGTTTCTGTAGATTCCCAGTAGAGAACCTTGCTTGCTTTTAGAACTAGAACAAAGATGCCAGATGGAACAAGCCTTGCTGGTTTTAGTCAGAAGCATCAGTGACCTAAGGTGATGTTTGCTTTGGTTTGGTCACATCTTTGTTCCTTCTCAGTGTTCAGGCTGGCCTGTGGGGTGTCCTGGTTTGCTGCATTTTCTGAGTTCCTCTTGGCTCCTTTGAGCAATGGGCTGTGCCCTGGGAGGATTCTTTGTGCTCCTTGGTGACACAGGAGAACCTTGCAGGCGGTTTTTGCGGGAGCTGCTGCTGTGATGTCACAGGAACGTTGCCGCGTCCTCGCGGTGTTCCCGTTGCTGTGGGGCACAGAGGCCTCAGTGTCAGAGCAGCTCTGGGCGCCTGCTCACTGCCAGAGGATCCTCCTGCCCGAGGCATTGTCAGCTGCCAGCCCAGCCCCTGACGGGTGTCCTTGTGTCCTTGCAGGGGGACAGTCTGCAGACGTGTGCAGCACGGCCAAAATCATCCAGCAAGTGGCTGCTGCACTTTGCACTCTGTACTCTGTGGCTTCTGATGGGTATTTTTTAACCCACCTGGCACGTAAGTGGAGGTTTTCCCCAGGTGCAGCATACGTGGCTTTGGGATTGCTTTGTGCTTGATATTCTTCCTTTGGAAGGGAGTTGATTTTGAAACAACATTGCCTTTAAGATGCCATTTCTTTGTGAGAGTTCCTGTCAAGAGCTTCTTAAAAAAGGGGGTGACTGCAGCCAGCAGGGCGTGCACAGCATTTGCAATGTAGCCTGGGGAGTTCTGTTCCCCCAAGAGGAGAGTCTGTGGCAGTGGAGCCTGGACCTCCCTCTGTTTGCTGCTCCAGCCAAGAACTGGACACAGCCCAGTATTTTGTGCTGTTCTCTTGCTCGCTGTGTGAAAGGACTGTGGCTCCAGGAGCGATGCTGTGAAAGCAAAATGCTCTCTCCTGCCGTTGATTTGTTGTGTGGGATTTTCCACCACAGGCAGTTTTTTTCCTTACAGCATCTGGTTCATGTTCCCTCTCCCGCTGCAGGTCACGTCACACGTGGATACTGAGAAGCTCCTCCTTTGCGGAGGGGGAAAGGAACCTTTGGTGTTCAGAGTTGTGGAGCAAGTTTTGAGCTTGGCCTGTTGCAGCCAAGGGAGCAAAGCCTTGGAGGCTGAAAGAAAGTTCCTGTCAGTGTCCTTGCAGCAGCAGAAGCAAAGGGATCCCTGACTGTTTTCTCCTGTTCTGTTGAAGAGCTTTGGAACACAGCAGAAACAAACCCTTTTCCCATACAGAATATGGCTTTTCAGCATCCTTCAAGCTGAGTGAGTGAATTTGGGTTGGACGAGTGGGGCCCTCTGGTGCCACTGCCACCCAGGAATTGACAGTGCATGGATGGCAAACCCTCCTCAGTGTGCAAAAGGTCCTGTGCATAAATGGGACCAAGAGCTTGATCCACTCCTGCCTCAAAAGCCAGCAGCTTTAGGGCCTCTTCAGGGAGCGGTGCCCAGACCCAAGAAGCTCTTTTCTTGCTTAAGTTGTATAAGGGTTGGGCTATGATGGAAAAATCAGGAGTGTGTCTCCTCCAAAACCCCAGTAATCCTAAAGCATGCTGGAGCTCCTTTGTGCTTCCAGGAATTTTCATGTGTGCCAGGCTAGCTGGTGTGTCAGGGGGAATGCCCAGAGCTCCTCCCCTGCACCATGTATTCTAAGCCCTGCATTTCCTTGCCATGCCTGACCCATCCCATCCCATCCCATCCCATCCCATCCCATCCCATCCCATCCCATCCCATCCCATCCCATCCCATCGCTTGCCCTGAGTTGCTGCACCTTCCTTGCTCTGCCTTGCCTTCCACTGCCTACCCCCACCTTACCTCGCCTTGCAGACCCATCCCCTGCCTTGCCTATCCCTGCCCCTCCCCTGCCTTGCCTTCCCTTGCTCACCTCTCGCTTCTTTTCCCTTGCAGACGCTCCCTCTCTCTGTCCCCACTGACTTCCCTTGTCTTGCCCTCTCCTTGCTCTCCTTGCCTGCTCTCCCCGTCCCTGGCCTGACCTTGCCTTTGTCTCCTTGCCTTGCCTGGCGTAACCCTGCCTTGTCGTGCCTTGTACACACCTCCCTTGCCTTGCCTTGCCTACTCCTCCCTTGCCTTGACTTCTTTGCCTGGCCCTGCCTGCCCCTTGCTTACCTTTCCTTGCACTGCCTCCCCCTCCCCTGCTTTGCCTGCCCCTGCCTTGCCTTGCCTTGCCTTGCCTTGCCTTGCCTTGCCTTGCCTTGCCTTGCCTTGCCCTGCCTTGCCTTGCCTTGCCTTGCCTTGCCTTGCCTGCCCCTCCTTTCCTCCCGTGGGTAACTGTGAAAGTTGCATTGCCTTGTTCCTGGAGTTCCCAGTGGCATTGGTGAGTTGGGATGGTGAGGCAGCTGATGGGCTGTGTCCTGCTTCCAGATTTATCTCTGCTCTTGCTAAACTGCCTCTTTCCCTTGCTTGCCATCAGACATCTCCTTTTTCGGGGATGTGCCTTTCTCCTTCAGGCTGTGCAAATTCTAAGAACTGTTTGGCCTCAAAGGAATGTCTCTCCATTTGATTCTGTCGTCCTTTACAAGTCACCTGGGAACAAAACTCAACTGCAGTCGTTTCCATGAGGTGATTTAGCTGTGCACATTGATCTCCATGCCACTGTTTTCTTCTTGGAGCTACCTTGTCCTTGAGGAACTGTGGCTGGTTATGGAAGACTGGACGGAGGCACTTTAGAGGATGTTGTGGCTGAAGGAGAGGTGGCAGCTGTCAGTCAGGAGGTGAGGGATCCCTCTGGTGCTTCCCATGTGTAAGAGTCTGGACGGAAATCCCTTGTCTGCCTCACGACCATTGACAGAAGCAGAGGCCGAAAAACCAGAGGCCCTAAGAGGGGAAAAGAACTTTTGTACAATGAAGTCCAGCCAGATCTTGGTGGGATGCCTGCCAGGTGCCCAGCTGTACTGCAGAGCTGTGCTGCTGAGCTGTGCTGCAGAGGCGTGTTGGTACATGCCCGTGGGAACCGCATCCTCCCGGCTACCGGGATGGAAAGAACCGAACTATATGTCCTGTACAGCTGCACCTGTACTCTAAAACATTGGGCCTTACTCCCCACCTGCTGGCTACTTGCCCCTCGTCTCTGGAGGGATTGCCTCATCTCTTGGTTACCTGCCCCCCACTTTCGAAAAGACTATCAAGAGACTCTCAAAAAATATCCCTACGAGATCTCCCTACGGACGAGACGAATCCATCGGATCTGGACAACGAGGATCTCGTCGTGCCGTGGTAGCTATGCCCCTCCTTTCCTCTCTCTCTCTCTTTCTTCTCTCTCTCTCTCCTCTATCGCATAACCGTGTTGTTGGCACTCAATAAAGTGCTTTTGATTTTGTTTAAAGCAAAAATACTTGTCCCAGTTTTCTTTTGCACTCTGAGATTCAAAGTAACGAACCATCATGACCCCTGCTCCTACGAGCGGATCGTGACAAGCCCGGGCAGCACTGAAATCAGCAGGTGTGGCAGAGTCCCCGCCGAAGCAGCCCTGCCACCTCCCCGAGCCCTGGCAGCGCTGGTGCCCGGCTCCTGCCCCACAGACCTGTGCCCCGGGGGGGCTTCTCTGCCAGAGGCAGCCAAAGCCACTGTGCATCGGGGGCTGTGCTCCATCCTACAGGGGCTGCTGGCACGAGCACCTGCAGCAACTGGTGCCAACACTTGGTATGTGTCAGGTGATGTTGCTCCTTCCTGCAATGATGTTTGTCACGGAAGGGATGAGCAGCAGCAGAGAAACACCAACAGCTCCTGAATTTCACAGCACAAAGAGACTCCACAGAGACACCGGCATGTTTCCTTGTGCTTTTCTGTCTTTCTTGCATTTTGGAACAAAACAGAATTGGCCCAGCCTCTGCTATTCCATACTCCAGTTGCTGTGTGGCTGCCTGTGGCAGCTCATGACCAAACACAACTGAGCAGGGTGAAAGAGATGAGGGACTTGTCTTTCCAAACAAACTGTGGGTCTTGCCAGTAGATAAAACTAGCAGCGAGAGAGAAAAGAAAGAATGGGGAGGATTCCACTGGCTGGTGAATGGACTGAGGGAGATTTGTCTTTACAAACAAACTGCAGATCTGCTGATAAATAAAATGTTTTACTGGGAGATGAAAGAAACAGTGGGAAGAACCATCAATTCCATAAGGAATTCCACCAAGTGGCACAAGGAAAGGACAAAGCTGGGGGGGGGGGTACATATTAGAAGGGGGTCTTAGATGTTTTGGGGAAGTCTGTGCCTCTCCAATGCCTCAGCCAAGGGGCAAAGAGAGAGGGGCATGCAGTCGGGAAAAGGGAGGCTGCTCCCTTCTCATTGAGGGGAAATGGCCCATGGCCTCTCCCTTCATTCGAATAAAGTCACAGGACTCCTGTGTCTCCTTTTTGGACATAAACCTCTGGTGTTTGTGGATTAATTTTCCTCCCAAGTGGGTGGCTGGTTGGTGGGTTGGGTTGGGTTTTTTGGGGGGCGGGGTGGGTTTGTCAGATGCGCTCAGGGGTTGGAAGGTGCTGTAGGTGCCCGCAGCGGTGGCACAGCCCCGGCACGGGCAGGGCGGCCCTGGCCGGGCTGAGGGAGCCGGCAGCGGCTGCCCGAGGCCGCAGCGGTGGCGCAGGAGCCGCAGGGCCGCCGTGCAGGAGGAGCGGCCGCGCTGGGCTGGAGCCGAGCTGCCGAGCTGGGTACAGCGATGGCCTCGGGGCGCTGCCGAGAGAGCGCAGCGATTGCCGGTGCCGCGGCAGCGCCTGGCGGGCGCCTTCCCGGAGCCTTGCTGGGGGTGCCGGGCTGAGCTAAGAGCGCGGCTGCCTCGGGGCTCGGGGCGGCTGCGAGGGCTGTGCCGGGGGAGCGGGCGGGCAGCGGAGCGGGGTCCGGCTGGGGCGTGGAGCGGGGCCCGGCGGGGCTTTGCCGGGGGCGGCCCCGGCTGCACGGGGAGCGGAGCGGGGCCTGGCGGGGCCTTGCCGGGGGTGGCCCCGGCTGGGCGGGCTGGGGCCGCTGCCGAGCGCCGCCGCCCTTGCCCGGGAGCCCCCGGGCAGAGCTCTGTGCTCGGGGCCGAGGCCCGGGCGGCCCGGGGAGCGCTCGGCGGCCCGTGGGCCCCCGGCACAGGGGGGTCCGTGTGGCCGGGCCGGCGCCGTGTCCCCAGCGGGCTCCGAGGGCAGCGGCGCGGCCCGGCCGTGGCCTTGCGAGGCCTGCGGGTGCTCGCGGGGCTGGGCTGAGCTGGGCTCCGAGGGGAAAGGCTGAGGGAGAGTGCTTTGGTAAAAACGGGTCCGTGAACAGAACTTGAGTAAAATAATATTGAAGCTTTATTAGTAGAACAAGGGCAACAGCAGCACTGGGGGCATAGCATACCTGCTAGAGGCACGCTTGCCTTCATTTTACAATGGGTTAAATACTTTTAACTGATAGATATTCTTTAAGCTCAGAAGAAAATTCATATTTCAAACAACCCCTTCCCCCAGTCTCTGCCCCCCTTCTCGCCAGAATGTCACCTCTTGGCCTGTCTGACATTGTCCAGGCATCTTCGAGAGCTGTGAATTGGTCTTATCTTCTCTTGTTTCCCTTGAAATTCCTTTGCACTGCAAGTCATCAGCTCAAAAGACATTTATAGCTATGTCTTTATGACTACATTTTCCAATACGTCACAGTTATCTCGAAGTTGTAATTTTACTGCAAGCTTGTTTCTACTTAGCTATATTTTATCATAACACTATATTTTTAAGTACATGAAAAGCCAACATTTACCATTTTCTCTAAACCAGTTGTCAGGGCTCCTCCTGGATATGAGAGAGAGACAGAGAGAACAATTTGTCTCTGCCTGTGAAAAGTGGGGTGACCCATTCCTGGAAGCACAAGCATCTTTCCGTGAGTGGTGATCTGAGCTAAATGTCTGCGTTCATCAGTTGTTAATAGCAGAGGCAGGCTTGTGACAGCTCCACGTGTCCATCATGTATTCATTGTTAGTGTTCAGGAAGCCATCACTCTATTGCTCTGCTTTCAGGAGAATTAACCCTCCAATACTGAGTGTTTTATGCCACTTATATTCTTTCCTTCCTTTCTGATTAGAGCAAATGAGGAAAAGTAGTAGAAGAAATAGAAGAAATCCATCCCCGCTCCTCGCGTGGGCTGTGAGGGGCTCGGGGAACGGGGGAGGAGGAGGAGGGAGGGAGGAAGAGGCGGAGCGGCTGCAGGAAGCAGGAGAAGAGGAGAGGAGGAAGCGGCGGCTCCAGCGCTCCCTGAAGTCGCAGCCCCCCCGGGACCATCGCCCCCATCCCGCAGGTGCCCGGGGAGGGGGAGCTCGGCCCAAATATCCCGGGGAGTCCCTGGGTTTGGGGTTTTTTGTGGGGGATGTTTGGAGCTTGCAGGGATCCAAAGCCAAGCTGCAGATGCCCCTCGGGATGACATCGGGGGGTCCCCGGGAGGTGTTTTTTGGGTTCCCGCTGGCAGTGCTGGCAGAGCCCCGGGCCGGGGGGATGCGGGTTCCCCCCGCAGTGGGAGTTGGGCTTTTCGGGCCGGGCCCTCTGAGCTCTGCTGGGGCCACGAGGGGACCGCGCAGGAGCGGCGGGGGTGGGGGGACACTGCTTTTGGGGACCCCTGGGAGAGCCGGGGCTTCCCTGAGTGGGACTCCAGAGAGAGGAGACCCCCCCGAAGGCCAAAGCGGGAACCCCGAGAGGGGGAGACACCTGGGATTGCTGGGACCCCGGCAATCGGGGGATGCTGGGGGCTGGAGGGGTAGGAGTGCCCGCACCTCATCAGGTGGTGTTTATGCATGGACCCCGCAGACAGGCCAGCCTTGGAAGACCTGTTCGAGCACTC
>JAVTVJ010001641.1:0-13660 GCA_034509425.1 Eopsaltria australis
CACTCTTGAAGCAACTTCCCATGCACCTCCTTGTGAGTATCAGTTCTGCTTTCCTCACTGACTGTAAAGTCTCTGCGCTGCACTATGTAAGTGTCCTCACTCGGTCCTCTCTCTGCGAGGAAGGATGGGTGTCTGTGAGTTTAGTCCAGGCATGGAGAGAGTTAATCTCTGTCTCTCTCTCTCTGGCAGTGTGAGGATCCCGTGCTCTCTGCCGGGCTGTTTGAACAGGTCCGAGCTGGATGCCAGACGCTCTCAAGAGTTTCTCTGCTTGGCTCTGCCAAGCTGGCTCGGCCTGGTAGAACCATCTGGGCCCAGGGTGACAGGGCCGGGCCTGGCCCGAGCTGGATGGAGTCCGGCCTGGTCCTTACCTGGCTCTCTGTCTCTCTCTCGTGTAGCTGGCACACCGGTTGAGCTGGATCTGCTGAAAATTCCAATCGTTTCCTCCCCCATGCCTGCCCGGCTGCAGCGGCACGGCCGCTCTCAACTTCCCTTCCCCCCCCCCTTTGGAAGAAGCGGGCTGAGGCCTTACCAGCGAGAGAAGCAGGAGCTGCTCCTCTCCACACAGCAGCAGCAGGTCTAAAGAGGAAGAGCTTCAGAGAGTCTCTGCTTATATATAGTTTTTTCCTCAAAGGCGGATCAATTTTTTAATTAGTTTACCTACCTATCAATCCTTAAAACTACCTAATTATTAGCTCTCTCTCGCAGGAAGGAAGTTGTATTCCTTCCTGCAGCACAGATCACTTCCTAGATTTTGACCCCTCTGGCCTAACCCAAGACTCTCTATTCTCTCTTTATTCTCTCTTTACTATCCCTATTCTCTTTCTCTCTGTTCTCTCTTTACTCTCTCTATTCTCTCTTTCCTCTCTCTATTCTCTCTTTACTCTCTCTATTCTCACTTTACTCTCTCTATTCTCTCTTTCTCTATCCTATCTTTACTCTCTCTGTTCTCTCTTTACTCTCTCTATTCTCTCTTTACTCACTCTATTATCTCTTTCCTCTCTCTGTTCTCTTTCCTCTCTCTATTCTCCCTTTCCTCTCTCTATTCTCTCTTTCCTCTGTCCATTCTCTCTTTCCTCTCTCTATTCTCTCTTTACTCTCTATTCTCTCTTTATTCTCTCTGTTCTCTCTTTAATCTCTCTATTATCTCTTTCCTCTCTCTTTACTCTCTTTGCTCTCTCAATTCTCTCTTTACTCTCTCTATTCTCTCTTTACTCTCTCTCTATTCTCTCTTTACTCTCTCTATTCTCTCTTTACTCTGTATTCTCTCTTTACTCTCTCCTCTCTTTACTCTCCCTTCTCTTTACTCTCTCTCTATTCCCTCTTTACTTTATCTCTATTCTCTCTTTACTCTCTATATTCTCTCTTTATCCCCTCTATTCTCTCTTCCCTCTCTCTATCGTCTTTCTCTATTCTCTCTGTAATCTCTCTGTTCTCTCTTTACTCTCTCTATTCTCTCTTTACTCTATTCTCTCTTTACTAGCTCTATTCTCTTTCTCTCTGTTCTCTCTTTACTCTCTGTATTCTCTCTTTACTCTCTCTATTCTCTCTTTACTCTCTTTCTCTATTCTCTCTTTCCTCCCTCTGTTCTCTCTTTCTTCTCTCTATTCTCTCTTTCCTCTCTCTATTCTCTTAACTCTCTCTCTATCCTATCTTTACTTTCTCTGTTCTCTCTTTATTCTCTGTTCTCTCTTTACTCTCTCTCAATTCTTTCTTTCCTCTCTCCATTCTCTCTTTCCTCTCTCTATTCTTTCTTTCCTCTCTCTATTCTCTCTTTCCTCTCTCTGTTCTCTCTTTCCTCTCTCTATCCTCTTTCTTCTCTCTACTCTCTCTTTACTCTCTCTATTATCTCTTAACTCTCTCTTTATCCTATCTTTACTCTCTCTATTCTCTCTTTACTCTCTTTAATCTCTTTATTCTCTCTTTCCTCTCTCTGTTCTCTCTTTCCTCTCTCTATTCTCTCTTTCCTTTCTCCATTCTCTCTTTCTTCTCTCTACACTCTTTCCTCTCTCTATTCTCTTTCCTCTCTCTATTCTCTCTTTCCTTTCTCCATTCTCTCTTTCCTATCTCTATTCTCTCTTTCCTATCTCTATTCTCTCTTTCCTTTCTCCATTCTCTCTTTCCTCTCTCTATTCTCTCTTTCCTCTCTCTAGTCTCTCTTTCCTCTCTCTTAATTCTCTCTTTCCTCTCTCTATTCTCTCTTTCCTCTCTCTGTTCTCTCTCTCCTCTCTCTCTTCTCTCTTTCCTCTCTCTATTCTCTCTTTCCTTTCTCTATTCTCCCTTTATTCTCTTTCCTCTCTCTGTTCTCTCTTTCCTCTCTCTATTCTCTCTCTCCTCTCTCTATTCTCCTCTCTATTCTCTTATTCCTCTCTCTATTCTCCTCTCTATTCTCTTATTCCTCTCTGTATTCTCTCTCCTCTCTCTGTTCTCTTTCCTCTCTCCGTTCTCTCTTTCCTCTCTCTATTCTCTCTTTCCTCTCTCTGTTCTCTCTTTCCTCTCTCCATTCTCCCTTTCCTCTCTCTGTTCTCTCTTTCCTCTCTCTATTCTCTCTTTCCTCTCTCTGTTCTCTCTTTCCTCTCTCGCTCTCTCCCCGCAGCCGAGCGGGGCTGGCGGGAGCCGCGCTCCCCTCAGAGCCCCTGAGGGCGGCAGCAATGGCGGCGCAGCTCCCTCAGCGCCGCCCCGGCCCGGCTCAAGGGCGGCGAGCCCTCGGCAGCGCCCTTGTGGCAGCAGGGCCCGAGCCCCGGCCCCGGCCTCTGGCCCCGTGGCGCCGCAGAGCCCAGGGGGACACGGGCAGGCCACTCGGCGCCATCGCCGCCAGCCCCGAAGCCCCTTTGGAAGCCGGCGCGGGGCTCGGCCCCGCTCCTCCAAGGCCCTGCTGGGCTCCAGCTGCTGCTCGCCGCTGCCTGCGGATCTTGTGCTCGGCCCGAGCGGCCTTTCTTTGCAGCCGGGCTGCTGAGGAGCGCTCGGCAAATGGCACTGCCAGCCCAGTGCTTCAAGGCATCGGCCCGCTGCTTCCTTTGTGCTCTGCCTCACGCCGCTCTTTGCTTGCGCTTTTAGAGCCGGCCTGGCAAGAGAAGCCCCCCAGGAGAGCGCAGCCTGCTCCAAGATCCCACATCCTGGCCCTGAGCAAGGCATGCAACAGCTCACACTGCTGAAAAGATGCCAGCTCTTCTCAGGCCACACACACAGCTGAAACTGTTTCACTTGCCATTTGCTGGTGCATCTCTGTCTAAAAGAATTGCCTGAAATGTCAGCTGTCAAGAAAATGTCCTGCACGGATGTTTCCTGTGCTGGTGAGAGCCTTTGAAAGCCAGCCTTGTGCCTGCCCTCTCTGCTGCTGTAGTTCCATGGCCAGAGGTTGTTGTCTCTTGCCCTTGCCATGGGCAGGCCGGTGTTCAGCCATCTCCAGGACAGCAGGGCCCCACGCCACGTCCCTGTCACCTGGGAAGGCAAAATCCATCCCTGCAAATGTGCCCCCCTGCTCCTCCTTGCCAGGCATTTGGCCCTGGCAGTGGGGTTTGCTGCTGCTTGCTGCAGGAAAAAGGAGAGCCCTGAGACACTTGGAGCCAAATGGAACCAAGGAAACCCCAGTGACACCGTGGGGCCTGATGGAACCAAATATCCATTGTGACACAGCAGGGCCACCTGGAGCCAAGGAGTCCAAAGGTCTGAAACATTCCTTGCATGGCTCTGCCTTGGGGAAGGGAACCTCCTTGGAGGCACCTTGGGCTTGGCACACACTTGAGGAGGGTGTCTGTTTTCAGTGGGGAAACTTAGGAGCTGTAGATTGCTTAAATAAAAAAAGAAAAAGAAAAGCCCTCTTTGCCTGAGTGCAGCCAGCTCTCCAAGCAAAGCAGGTCCCAGGTGAGTGAGCAGAGACCTCTTGAGGAGAGACCCTGGATCAATATCAATCACTGAATGCTGCAATCACCTCTTCTCTAAAGAGAAAAATACACCCTTTAAAAGAGGAACGTGGATTTATTAGAAACACTTTGAAATATTTCTCCATAACTATAGGAAAAAGCCTTTCTAATGAAGTGCACTGGAGCAGAGGGAAATCAAGGCAGAGCCATGGTTTGTCAGGACTTGCTTTGCCCTAATGAGCCCCGTGGTGCATTTGGAGCTGAGCCCTTGAACCTCAGGGCCTGAGAGGAGATTGCACAAACCTTTCCAGGAGTCAAAGTCAGAGGAAAAACCCAAATTGTCTCAAAGCATTAATGGGTCCCACTGAGGTCTATGCCCAGCACAGGTTCCTCATGGACTCCTTGGAGGAGAGAACTGGAGGCCAAGATTGCACAGAAACCTCTCAGAGACTCAGTGTGGGAAGGGAAATCCACAGAACCTTAAACACCTTGAGTATCTCAAAGCATTAATGAGCCCACTGAGTGTTGGTACTGACAAAGCCTCTCAAGGGACTCATTACAGCAGATAATTGGAGCCATGATTGCACAAAGCTCTCAGAGACTCCAAGACAAAAGGAAAAGCCAAAGTCCTTTCAAAAACCTGCAGTCCCTGGGAGCCCCCCAGGGCCATTCCTGACCAAGGCTCCCCAGGGACTCCTTGCAGCAGATCCTTGAGGCCACTGGGATGTGGGGGGGATGCTGAGGGCAGGACAAGGGGGTGACAGTGGCCAGCCTTGCTGGGGCTGTGCCAGGAGGCCCCAGTGCCTCAGGACAAGGTGTCTCCTCTCAGCCCTTGGTGGCACAGATGCTGCTGTGCCCCAGGACACCAAGACTTGGCTTCTCTTTGTCCCCACCTGTCATCACTGCCTCCAATTTCCTGCTCTCACTGGGGCCTGGGGACACTTTCTCACCTGTGTCCCTCACTGGGACCCATTAAAGGTATCAGGAACTTTGGAGTTTGATTGTGACTTTGAATTCTTGAGAGGTTTCTTCAGGTCCCTCTGAGGGCTGATGTTCAGGGCTCAGCAGAGAGCCCCAGAGGGTCATTCAAGTCCTTGTGCTGTGTCTGTGCTGCTGAGCTGGGCCGGGCTCCTGGCCCAGAGGCAGCTCCTGGCAAGGGCAGCGCTGCAGAGAGACAGCTCTGGCCAGGAGCAGCTCCTGTGCACAGCCCAGCAGGGCTGGGGCACTGCCTGCAGCCAGCCCGGGCACAGCACAGAGGCACCGAGGGCTTAAACTCAGCCTGGCCTGGGAAGGTGCTGAGAAGTGCCTGGGGGACAATCACTGCCAGCCCCTGACCCAGGAAGCCTCTGGCTGCAGGACAAGGCAGCTGCAGCTCCTGCAGGGATCTCCTAGAGCTGGAGCATCCCAATGTCTGCAGACTCTGTGAGTACAGCTCTCTGAGTATTTCTGGTGTAGCCGAGGGGAAATGCTCATGAAGCTCTGACCCACTGAGAGCTTCTGTTCCCTCCCAAAGCATTTCCAAGACAAGGATTTCTTTTATATTGAGGACATTTTCTGAGACTTTGTTTTCATTTCCTCAATATTAGATAATGGGGGAGAGGGAGAACAAATCATAAAGGTATCCTTAATTTTAACAAGTCCCTGGGACATCTGAACTCTTAGTGACCAGGAGGTTCAGAGGAGATTCCTAATGTGCTTTCAGCCACTCCTGTGCCCATGGACAGCACCAGCATCACCTTTGCTGGAGCCCTCAGGCTCAGTCTGAGCTCTCCTTTCTGCAAGCTGCAACCAGAAGCTGTCCCCAGGCAGTGCCCTGCAAACAGGCAGGTTTATGTAGGGGCAAGGAGAGTGCAGAGAGATTTGGGGCCTGTGAGTGCTGGCAGGGAGAGCTCAGGCCCAGGGAAACACCTCCAGGAGGAAAATCTCCAGGAAGCAGAGATAAGATCAGGTAATGAGAGAAAAGAAACCCCAGAAATGCTGTGGCAGGGAGAGTTTAGAGATCTCCATGGGATCCCCTCCAGTGCAGCCCCTCCCTCTGAACAATCCCCCTCCCTCCTCTCCCCCAGCCAAGCCTCTGCCCTCAGGGCCGGGGGTCCAAGGTGTGAAGCCCCTCCTGTGCAGGCAGAGCTGCAGCAGAGCCGTGGGGCAGCTCTGCAGCCCCGGGCCCAGTTCCCTCTGCAGAGCCCAGGGCTGGGAGCAGCTGCCCGGCACTGGGGGGCTCTGGGAGGGGGCACAGCTGGCTCAGGGTGACGCTGTCCCCAGTGCCCGGCTCTGGGCAATGCTGTCAGTGCAGCCAGGGAAGGAGCTGGATCTCCCTTCATCCAGTGCCAACATTGGGACACTTGGAAGTCTCCCTGAGGTTTCCTTCCAAGCCGGGAGCTTCGATCCAGGATGCAAACCTGTCCTGGAGCATCTTTGTGTCATCTGAAAGACCCATGGGGAAAGGCAGAGGGGTTGTGACACTGAAAATGCTGTTGGGGTGGGGAAATGAGCACCGTGAGTCCTTGGCTACAAATGTGGAGCTGGGCTGTGCTGGATCCAGCTGCTCTCAGCAGTACCTGGCAGTTTTTAAGGGAAACATGGGCGGGTGATCACCCTGCACCTGAGAAAGGTTAAAGCCCAGAGAAACTCAGAACAGGTCAGAATGACAGACCCTCTCCCCTCACTCCTCTCTCACTGCTTTGCCTCTCAGAACTTGCTCAGCTCTCCCTGAGGGCAGCAGAAATGCTGAGGGTTTGATATGCAAGAATACCAGGAGAGATATGGGGGAGCTTGAAAAGAAAACCCCAGAACTCTTGAACACAGAAGGGTGTGTGTGTGTTCCATGGGAGGGTGTGTGGGAAATGGCTTTGATTTTGGTTTCAGACCTCCTCTAACTCTTCACTGCCTTTTTCTCCATGACAGAACCCAATGGCCAGGGCCAGCAAATGTCCAACAGCAGCTCCATCAGCCACTTCCTCCTGCTGGCATTGGCAGCCCCGCGGCAGCTGCAGCTCCTGCACTTCTGCCTCTTCCTGGGCATCTCCCTGGCTGCCCTCCTGGGCAACGGCCTCATCATCAGCGCCGTAGCCTGCGGCCACCACCTGCACACCCCCATGTTCTTCTTCCTGCTCACCCTGGCCCTCAGCGACCTGGGCTCCATCTGCACCACTGTCCCCAAAGCCATGCACAATTCCCTCTGGGGCACCAGGCACATCTCCTACTCAGGATGTGCTGCACAGCTATTTCTGTTTGTCTTTTTCATCTCAGCAGAGTTTTCTCTCCTGACCATCATGTTCTACGACTGCTACGTGTCCATCTGCAGACCCCTGCAGTACGGGACCCTCCTGGGCAGCAGAGCTTGTGCCCACATGGCAGCAGCTGCCGGGGCCAGTGCCTTTCTCTATTCACTGCTGCACACGGCCAATACATTTTCCCTGCCCCTGTGCCAGGGCAATGCCCTGGGCCAGTTCTTCTGTGAAATCCCACACATCCTCAGGCTTTCCTGCTCGAAATCCTATCTCAGGGAATTTGGGCTCATTGTGTTTTCCATCTGTTCAGGATTTGGTTGTTTTGTGTTCATTCTTTTCTCCTATGTGGAGATCTTGAGGGCTGTGCTGAGGATCCCCTCTGAGCAGGGCTGGCACAAAGCCTTTTCCACGTGCCTCCCTCACCTGGCCGTGCTCTCCCTATTTATCAGCACTGGCTTTTTTGCCTACCTGAAGGCCCCCTCCATCTCCTCCCCATCCCTGGATCTGTCGCTGTCAGTTCTGTACTCGGTGGTGCCCCCAGCCCTGGACCCCCTCATTTACAGCCTGAGGAAGCAGGAGCTCAAGGATGCCCTGAGGAAAGCGATGACTTTCAGAAGTTAAAGGATGATTTCAGAAGAAAGGATGATTTTCAGGAGTTTAAATCTTTTGATTTTCTTCTGCACAGCATTCATGCTATAACACATGACATGCCCAGCCTGCCTTCTAAAGCTTTTAATAGTGCTGGGAGTGGGGAGACAGGCTTTTCTACTTTTCCCTTTGTGATCATTTTCAGAAAGAAAATGCAGTCATCTTCCCATATTGAATTCACTGTTCCCCCCTTTAACTTGACTCACAGACTGTGTAAATGAGGAATCACGGCTCTCTGTGTTTAAATGAAGGAAATGTTCTTGCAGGGACTTATTTGTCAACAATCCTCCCTCTGTTAGCTGTCCTTCAGCTCAGGGGAGGTGCCTGTGGACAGAGGTCGAGAGAAAAGGAGTCCCAGCCCAGCAGCAGTGCCAGGGAGCAGCAGCACTTGGTCTTTCAGAGCTGCACTTTTCCCACTTCCACCCTCTCCTTTATTGTCCTTGTCCTTGTCCTGAGTGCTCTGGCAGCTCAGTCACTGTCCTGCTGCGTGTCCGTGCTGTGACCACAGGCAGGGACAGGCCATGGGCACTGCTGGCACACAGCTGGGCTCCAGCACAGCAGCTCCATCAGCAAAGGGGATTTCCTTAGTGCAGAGCCCAAAGGCTGGCGTCTTTTTACTGAGTTAGTCTCCAGGAGAAGCCCAAGGAATGGATTTTGCAGGCTCACTGCTTTGCTTGTCTGTCCCTGGAGGCAGTGCCGTGAGAGCAGGGTCCCACTGTGGTGCTTCAGGGACTGAGGGCTGGGTCAGCTCTTCTGTGCTAGTGGTCAGTGGCCATGGAGATGACAAATGATCTCCAAGTGACCTGCCTGGGGCTCTGCAGCTGCTGATGGCTCTGGTGGCAGTGAGCACTTTTCTGTAGGGAATCAGAACCTGCCAGGAGAGCACAGAGGATCTGCAGGGACAGCCCGTGCCATGGAGGCAGCAGTGAATGGAGGCCTGGAGCAGAATCCTGCCTGGGGTGGGATCAGCCAGAGATAAAGGACCGAATGTGTGCTGTGAGCCAGGAGAGCTGTGCAGGCCCAGGGACACAGCAGGGACAGGGAAAGGAGTGTGGGCAGTGACTGCTGTGACCCCCAGGGAAGTTGCCCAGGAGGATGCAGGGCAGCCCCAAGGCCACGTGGCAGGCCTGGAAGAAGGCAGGCACCTGTGAGCAGCCTCCATGGGCACAGCAGAGCCTGTGTGGGAGGGCTGAGTGCAGGCAGCAGCAGCAGCTGCCTCTGTCCCCCAGGCTGAGCAGCAGAGGCCAGCAGAGGCAGCCCAGGGCCGCGGGCAGCAGAGCCGCCGTGCTCTGCAGAGCAGCACCCCCAGCTCGGGGGCTGTGGGGAGCAGCCCAGGGGCTGCAGCAATGGCTGCTCAGGCCAGCACAGACGTGTTCCCCTGGCCAAGGCTCTGTGGGCAGCTGGCATGTGCCAGGAGCAGAGCAGGAGCCCGTGGCTGTGCACAGGAGCCCTGGCAAGAGGCTGCCCTGGCCCTGGGCCAGCAGGAGCTGCGTGAGGAGCCCCGGGGCCAACTCTGCTGCTGTGCTGGGCAGCGGGGCTGGCCCTGGGGCTGCACCAGCTGCCCGAGCTCAGCATCTCCTGAGCACTGCAGACACACAGGGGCTGTCCCTGAGCTGCAGTGCCTCCAGTTCCTGCTGCAGGGCCACGCCTGACTCTGCTGCTCTGCAGGGGAAGGGAGAGGCTGCACTGGGCAGTGCCAGGGAGAGGAGAACAATGGACCCTTGCTTATACGAGTCCCCACAGTGTCACAATGCTCTCCACGGTTCCATGAGGCCCTGCAGTGTCACAATGTGCCCTGGGTTCCATGGAGCCCCACAGTGTCACAATGTGCCCTGGGTTCCATGAGGCCCTGCAGTGTCATAATGTCCCCTGGTTACACGGGGCCCTGCAGTGTCACAATGTCCCCTGGTTACACGGGGCCCCGCAGTGTCACAATGTCCCCCTGGTTACACGGGGCCCTACAGTGTCACAATGTCCCCCTGGTTACACGGAGCCCCGCAGTGTCACAATGTCCCCTGGTTACATGGGGCCCTGCAGTGTCACAATGTCCCCCTGGTTACTCGGGGCCCCACAGTGTCACAATGTGCCCTGGGTTCCATGAGGCCCTGCAGTGTCACAATGTGCCCTGGGTTCCATGGAGCCCCACAGTGTCACAATGTGCCCTGGGTTCCATGGAGCCCCGCAGTGTCACAATGTGCCCTGGTTCCATGGCCCCACAGTGTCACAATGTCCCCCTGGTTACACGGGGCCCCACAGTGTCACAATGTCCCCCTGGTTACACGGGGCCCCACAGTGTCACAATGTCCCCCTGGTTACACGGGGCCCCACAGTGTCACAATGTCCCCTGGTTACACGGGGCCCCACAGTGTCACAATGTCCCCTTGGTTCTGTGGGGCTGCAGTGTCAGTTCTGCGGGTGGGCACGCTCAGCACCAAAGACACAGACACCAACTGAAGGGATTGTGGGATTTTTATGATGCACAAGTGCAAAGAATTACAAAAGGATAAGCTCAACAAAGGACATAATCATTGGCAAAGAATGACAAAAGCAGCTCAGCAATGCACCCAATCATCACCACCAAAGACTGCCTGCAGTGATTTAGAAAGATCCAGCACCAGTTCCCCTCAGACTTTACCATCAGCCACATCCACACATCAGCTGGGGAAGCTGTCCCAGCCCAGGACTGCAGAGCCACTCCCGGACACTGGGAATTGCTGCAGGTGCCTCCAGCCACAGGTGAGGCTTCCACCCTGGCTGTGAGAGGGCCCAGCTTTGATAGTGCTGAATGAACAAACTGACAGCACTTCTAGTGTGGCAACATCTGCTTTCATTCTCCTCTTTGCTTCCTCCCAAAGCCTGGCCAGGGCCCAAGGAGGAACCAAAGGAGTTGCCTTTGATCCTACAGCCCCAAACAAAGCCAGATGGGGCTTGTCCAGCTTCTAAATACAGAAAGGTCAATCCATATTTCACCAATGCACAGATACAGAGTCCATATTGCTAATAATGATTCATTAATGAGCAGATACAAATACAACATTTGGTTGCAAGGTTCATCTAGAGGACAGCTTTGGCTCAGGGCTGCTGGTCAGGCCTCGGTACTTCCATCAGTGCTTTGACCTAGAGATGAATTCCAACTTTCACAACAAGTCTTTCAATAACAGAGGCTTAGATGTAGGTATTAGGCATAAATGCATCACCTCTTGTTCTTCAATTAAGAGCTGTTCAAGTTCATTCCTCAGAACTATAATTTGCATTCCTTTGAAGCCAGGCCAAATCAGTTGCTGTTCTCTATGGTATTGATCAAATCCCCATTTCTTTCTTGAGGCTGTGTCTCTTTTTAGACAAGTCTCAATGCACCATTTCCCAGCACAGTGTCACAACAACTCCAACATGGACTCATAACACACCAAGTGCTCTCACTGCAATGATTGCAGGGACTGCCACAAATGCATTGCACAGCAGCCTCCAATCTGGCAGCCATGGAGCCAATGCCACCAAGAAGGATTTTCTTCTTTCTGCCACTCTTCTGCTGCTCTTTCTATCGAGGTGATTCCTGATTGCTGGAATTCAAACCCAGCACTGATAGAAGTACAACATTCCTGCCCTCTAATGGCCCAGGTTCCTCCTTGGCCAGCAAGCAGATAATCCCAGGCCATGTGGTTCTGTAGAGCCCCCATTGGTGTTTGTTGGAGCTCACAGGATGTGCTGTTGGATATTTAATGGCATCATTTGCTGCTGCTTCTAATAATCAATTTAGCTCATTAATGTAAACTCCATAGAAGGAGACAGCACACCCAGGGCACAAGCTGAACCAGAATCTTTGCCTTTCTGACACCAAAGGCACTCTTTGGGTGGCAAATGTTCTCTTGGCCCCAGCACTTCCCTGGGCTTGTTGCTGAAGGAGCCTAAGCAGTGGCCCTGTGGCTGGGAGTGCTGTGACAGTGGCACTGAGCAGCTCCAGCACTCCGAGTTCTAGTGACATTGGGAGTGATGGCAAAGCACAGAAATCCTCTCACATCGTGGCCTCTAACTACAGCAGGGCTCAGTTTCTCCTGCAGGGAAATCTTCCTGAATCCTGTCCAATTGATAATTGCATTCCTTGGTTCCACAGCACAGTTTCCTTGAACTGTCCCTGCACTGACTCCATTGTGAGTCAGAGCCCATTGACAGAGCTCAGCCCATCCTGTGGGGTGGGCCCTCCAAGGGAATCCCATTCCTCCCAACATCAGTTCCGAACACATCCAGCAATTATTCATTATATTTAGTATTTTGGCTGCTTTGATCTTTAAATTTTCAGGAGAATTTTCATGTCTAATCCCTTGGTGAAAGTCTAGAGGTGCCTTTGGTGAACAAAGATTCTGGTTGACTCTCAAGGTACAACTTACAGACATCAGCAGTACTTTGGTGACACTGTAATTCATTCTTTCTCCTCAGTCTCATTCAGGGTAGGAACAATAATTCTGCTGTCCATGGAGCTGGCACCTTTTCAGTTCCAGAATAATGCCCCCAAGGTCCTTTGCTGTTCAGCTTTACCGCGGTGTCTGTGGCTAACAAGGCTTGGTGGGGTCCTGTCCCCTTTGGCTGCAGAGGTGCCGGGTCCCAGTCCCTGAGGGGCACCTGGCTCTGCCTTGGAATTGGTGTGGAAGTCCCTCAGTGTCACATCAGCCTGCCCATGGAGCCCCCTGGATCAGAGCATTTTCTAAAGGCACCGTGGGGGCAAACAGGGAGATTTGGTCTGGCAGGATCTGTAAAACAATATTCCATAGCATCCACTCCTTCTGCCATAGAACACTTGGCTGCAGGGACACATTCCCATCGTTCCTGCCCAGCTTTCAGGATTCAGACAGTGCTGTCTTTCCCCAGAGCTGTTCCTTCACCTGGCTCGGGAGGGCCCTTTGGCCTCTGCACCCACACTTTGGCTCCATTATTAGGACTGCTGGATCCAAACCCTTTATCTCCACCAACAGTGGTGATTTGAGGTGCATCTCCTTTTCTCACAATTGTTTTTAAAATTGCGATTTCAATACTTGTGCTACCCTGCCATGGGGTTGAATAATCAAATCTTGTTCACTGTTATTTAACAGGATTACTTTAATTTCTCCTTGATAATCTGCATCACTTCCTCCTCCCATGACATGAACACTTTGCAAGGCCAAGCTTCAAGCGAGCAGTTGGCAAATCAAAGTGTCCTGGAGGAATCTGAATTCCTGTTCCAGAATTGATAACTCTCATTTGCTTCTGATTTATCCTAATTAATTCTAATGCATCCAGGCCCAGCCCTGCAGCCTCTGGGGTGGCCCTGTCAGGGGCCATGGCACCCAGAACAATTTCCCAGCAAGTCCAAGTCTCCCTGTCCATGGCTGTATTTGCAAATTGGCTGCAGCCCTGCACACCCAGGGGGTTTCCATTCCCCCACTGGGCCCCTTGTTAAGGGTGTGGAGCACATCTGGGAGATGGGCTCTCCTTGGGGACAGGTTCCCTTCTCCTCATTTTTTCAACTGCTCTTTTAACAACCCCTTCATTCCTTTAACCAATCCTGCAGCTTGTGGGTAGTCTGGTCTATGGAAAGCCCAGCAGTCCTGATCACTTCATTTCTCACAGTAATGGACAAAGCATTCTGCATCACAGTGTCAGCAAACCCTGTACAAACAGGCAATTCCATCCCTTCCCCCTTCCTGCATTGTACACAATCTCACAAAATTTACCACTGACTTTCGGGTCCTGGCCAGGCATTTTCTGTAGGGTATTTAGTGCTACATCCCTGAGCCACCAAAGCTAACACGAGTATTGGCAGCATTATTTCACATTATTATAATTTTTAAATTTATATCCAAAAACTTATTAGATTCTATTTTATATATATGTACATATATGTGTGTATCTATATATCATATTGCATTATTATTATTTCACTTGCACAAA
>JAVTVJ010001642.1:0-269236 GCA_034509425.1 Eopsaltria australis
ATGTAACACTGCTATATTACATTAATCTTATGTAATATCTACTTTATTACACATAGAGGTACATTCTGTATAGCCTGTATTTTATCTTCTGTTATCTATTACCATCATTCTCATACATATTAAATATATCCTAAAGCTATAGTAGGTATTTTATATCTATTATAACCTACAGTATCTTGTATATTTATTATATCACATATCACAGACAGTGTATACAGTATATATTATATCATATAATTATATAAATACACACATAATACGTAATTTATGGAAAGCCCACGGTTCAGCCCCTATTATATATAAAATACATGTATTTTAAGTCCCAACCCACAGTTCAACCCCTAAAGACACCCTCAAAAAATCCAAAACCTGAAGGATCACTTCCCATTGGAGAGAAATGTGGAATAGAACACGACTACATCTCCATTGTGGATCTCAAGTGAGATATATTGAGAAATAACAGGATTTGTGCTATTTGGGAATGTCTCATTTACGAGGATCTATTCTAGTCCATTCTATTCTATTTAATCCAAAGTGAATTTGCTCAGAGATTCCCATGGAGGCTGGCAGAAATAGGAATCTTTAGGAGAAAAACCAACACCTTGACACAGAGATGCACAACTTGGGAGCAATCGGGACTTTCCAGAACTGGCAAGAATTTTCCTTCCTGGATTTCCTGAATTCATTTTCCTGAATTTCCTGATTCTGCAGGATTCTGGCATTGTGACTCTTTGGAGAAAATTCCATTTATTCTTCAATAAATCCACTTTTGCTGCAACACCCCAAGACCCCAGAGATGATTTTGGGGCTACTTTAGAGCCTCAAAACCCCGCTCTGCCTTTTCCTGATCAACCATCCCAGGTAAGCCAAAACCCTCTGGAATCTGGTACCTTGCACCAGAAATCCATCTATTTTTTGATGTGTGACCACGACGGGGTTGCAGGCAGCAACTCCTCGAAATTTTGGGGGGATGGAAAACCATTTTCAGGGCTGCAAGAATGAATTAATTTGCCAAAGCAGTGTTTGCATCCCGCGTTCCCAGCGGGAATTTCTCAGTAGCCAAGTGGAAAGGTTTATTTAGCCGGGAGCGGCGCTGGCTTCACAAACATTTCCCCTTATCCAGCAGGGAGAACCTCACCAACCGAAAGGAGATTTAATTAGTGAAAATCTCGTTAGGCAAACGAAATTATCCGTAAGACAATCCCGCTCTGGACAGGGGGGTGATTAACCAGAGCCATTAATCGGGGGGGGGGGAGCTCCAACAGCACTCTCTCCGGATGGGGCTGGGGAGGACACCACACCCCACCCCCACCCCCTCTGTGCTCGCCGAAAAGCCCTTGAGCATCTCATCAGCTCACCTTGATTGCATCATGCAAATTGCAATTAGCTTTTCGTTTCATCACCCCAGAAAACAGAAAAAAAAGCCCCGTATTTTGGAGGTGCGGGTGCATCAACCCCCAAAATCTGAGAGGGATCAGAGTGGTACCCACTGGGTGACGTGCCTGCATCCCAGCACTGAGCACTGAGTGATGCAAATGCCATTTTTACAGTTATTTTAAGATATTTTGTTGTTATTTCCAAGCTCTCACACGGGGGTTTTTCACCCCAAAGCTGTGGGGGTTCTCACGCTGGTCCCTAATGACACCTGGGGGCTCCGTGGTCTCCACAACACCAAGGGCATTATCAGGCAGCCCAGAACTACAGGGAAACCTAAAAGAGCTGAGAGTAAAAGCTGGGCTGCTTCAAAATTCACCAGGACTGAACCTTGGAGGTGATGACACAGCCAGGGGGTGGGAGAAGTCCCACTGTTCCTTTAACTTCCTCCTTTAGCAGGGTGTCACAGAGCCACCCATAAAAATCATCCATTCAGGGCAAGAGAAGCCTTCCCTTTGCCAGGAATTCCTGCAGGATGCCTTAAAAAATAGGGGGGAAAAGCCAAAACCTCATGAAATTGGTGCCCAGCTTTTATGGCTTTTATATCTATAATTATATTTATGCATCTCTTGCTCAAGAGGAATCCCTGGGGACCTCACCCCCAGAGCATCCTCCAGCTCCAAGTTTGAGCATCCCTAAAATGATGTTTCCCACCCCCATCAGTTCCCAAGTCTGGAGGAAAGACACAATATTGCCATCACCACCTAAAAACTGGGGAATTTGGGAGTTTTTTAGACACAGGGTGAAGATGAGCTCACTGAAAACCACCCAGGGTAGTTTTATTCCACATGCATCAGGTTCCAGGTGGAGTGAGATGGAGCAGGCTGATGATGGACACTGAAGGAATGACCCACCTGATGCCACACAGAGTAACAGGTAATTGAGAAACACCAATTAAATCTGAGCTGACAGAGTCCAGTATATATTTATTCCCCATACATAACATTCCCAAAGAAATTCTTCCACTATATTCCCCACTACACCACATCTGTGTACATACAGATGTATAAAATATTGTATTTCCCAGTAGATACAGGGCTTATTAGCTAATATTCTTCAATACATACAATATTTCCCAAAATTTCTTATTCCTAAACATATTCCCCACCATCATATATTTTGTATTTCCCTATAAATATGTATATATGTATGTATGTATCTGGATACTGTATTATATTATTTGCACTGCCCTTAACTTAAAAGTGATTCAGAGGCTGCAATTAATGCAATTATTTGAATTTTTTTGTAATGTCCATCAATTTTTTCCAACATCTTGGGCTCAACTTACTGTTGTCCAATCCCTGCCACAAATTTGCTATGAGTTTTAAGCAAAATCCACTTCATTTTTGTCAGGCAAAAGGGGTTTATCCTTTAATGATCCTTCCCAGATCCCACTCTCGGGACATGAAAAGAAAAATTGAAAAAACGTGGTTTTATATAAAATCTGGTTTGATCAGAAGGTCAGATTTTACTGAAAAGCTCTGTTTGCTAAGGAAAACTATTGATGGGCAGCAGGCATGGATGGGAATTACAGAGTTTGGGCATCAGATGTGCTAAAATCCATTTGTGGATGAGCCGGGAGTGACCAGCCTGGCAGCGCAGGGTGCTGGACACTTGTGGAGTTCTGGGGAATTTCCTTTGGGATGAGTTTGGGGGAATTTCCAGGCTAAAAGTGAGAAGGGGTCTGGAATTTGGGTGCTCTGCACAGACCTTTGGTGTGTGGGTACACTTTCATTCAGGTGCCCTGTGAGCACCTTTGTTAATTAGGGCTCCATCGGGACCTTGGCTGATTTGGGTACCCCACAAGCATCTTTGCTAATTAGGGGGCCTGGCTGGAGTCTTTCATTTGGGTGCCCTGCAAGCATCCTTGCTGACTGGGGTACCAACTCTGCCTTTGTTAATTAGGGTGCCATGCCAGGGTGTTTGCTAATTAGGGTGCTCTGCGAGGAGCTTTGCTGATTTGGGCGCTCTGATGAGGTCGTTAATTTGGGGACCCTGTGGGGACCTTGGCTCACCCCCACCCCTGAGAAGGCCTTTGCTAATTCAGGTCCCATCCCTCTCTGCCCATGCAGATGCCACACCAGGGGCTCTGCTAATTAGAAGTCCCTGCAATGACCTCTCCTGATTTGGGTGCCTGGCTGGGATCTTTATTTTTTGTGCCCTGTGAGCATCTTTGCTAATTAGGGTGCCCTGTACGGGCCTGTGCCAATCAGGGCACCATCCCACGGCCTCTGCCACCTTGGGTGCCCTGCTGAAGTCCCCAGGTGCCCTGAAGGTGTCTCAGGTGCCTCATGGCACCTCTGCTCTGCAGGTCATGAGCAGCAGGTGACACAAAAAGTGATGACACCGCTCCTGTCTCACTCTGGGATGCTCCGTGGGCAATCCCAGCTCTGGGCAGGACGAGGCTGCAGCCACCCCTCAGCTGCAGGAACGGCTCTGCATCCCAAAATCCTGCCAGGAGCAGGTGATGCACATCCCTGTGGGGTATGGGGCAGCTCCAGGAATGCCTCAGTGGCATCAGAGCATCCCAAAATCCCGCCAGGAGCAGGTGATGCACATCCCTGTGGGGTATGGGGCAGCTCCAGGGATGCCTCCCTGGCAGTGGAGTATCCCAAAATCCCGCCAGGAGCAGGTGATGCACATCCCTGTGGGGTATGGGGCAGCTCCAGGGATGCCTCAGTGGCATCAGAGCATCCCAAAATCCCATCTGCAAGCCCCACGCCGCATTAATGGCTCGTATTTTGCTAATTGTACAAACCTAATGGGGGAAGGAGCTGGCGGGGGGAAAAAAAAGGGTAATGGCCATCAGGCCAGCAATAAACCAAAATTAATGGGCTGTGAGAAGAAATCATGTCCACTTAATCCCAGCTTTGGAAGTCTAATAGAATCTGGAACACCAGGGGGGGTTGTGTGTCCCGAGGTCACTCCCAGGCCTGCAGGATGGTTTGGGGAGGTGGGAGGAACGAGCAGGAGCAGCTTCCCAGAGCCCTGGGATGTGGCAGGGAGCAGGAGAGGGGAGAACTCCTGCAGGAAAAGGCAGAGAGGTGGACAGGGATGCTGCTGGAAAAAAACCGTGCTGGGACTCTGCCTTCAGCTGGGGAATAGCTGCTTTTTATCTACTTTTAATATTTTTTTCAATTTTACTTTTTCTCTTTTTCTTTTTTCCAATTTTCTCTTTTAATATTTTTTTATTTTAATTTTACCAATTTGATTTTCTTTTACCAATTTTCCTTTTTCTTTTAATTATCTTTTTTTATTTTTACATCTTTTTATATCTTTTTATATTTTCCCCATTTTCCCTTTTGCTTTTCATCCATTTTTTCTTTTTTCTGATTTTGCTTTATTGGGTTTTTTTAACCAATTTTCTTTTTTTTTTCCCATTTCCCCTTTTCTATTTTTTCCTCTTTTTTCCCACTTTTATTTTTTTTTTACCAAATTAGTCTTTTTTCTTTTTACTTCTATTTTTTTTCCTTTTTTGTTTTTGTTTTTCATTACCATTCTTTCTTTACTTCCTTTTTTTCAACCTTTTTTTTTCCTTTTATTTTCCCATAGAAAAAGGAAAACAATTTCCCCACCACAAAGCAGGGAAAAACCCACCCAAACCTCTAACCCAGCAAGACAGGGATGCTGGTGTGGGATTTTCCCTATTTTCACTCTCTCCCATCCAACTTTTTCCCCAGCTCTGCTTCATCCTGGTAGAAATTTAATTACTTTGTGATTTTTTGCTTGCCCTGGGACAAAAAAATTCAGTGCACAAATATCCCTGTTCCTGGCAGAGAGGGATGGAGATGAAACTCATCTCAAACTTTGTCTTTGGATTAAAACAAAACAAAACAAAAAACAAAACAAAACAAAACAAAACACACACAAGAAGAGAAAAAAAGCTAAAACAACTTTTGCCCTTATGTTTGGGTAGGAGGAAAGGTCTTCATTTTAGGAAAACTGGAATTAAAAGTGGATGTGGAACATTCCTGTGAAGTTTTGCAAATACAGGTGTGAGTGGACGCCACCAACACTTGCAAAAAATCTAAACTATCTGTGTCTTCCAATCAAACTGCCCCACTGGGGAGCCAAAAAACCCCAGTAAAACCACAGAGAAACCCAAACCATACTGGGAATGAGAGGCCAGCTGCTCTGAGCATCCCACAGCCAGGCTCCACTCCCAGCTCCTGTTTGGGATGGCTCCCTCCAGCCACTCCAAGCCCTACTGGAAGATGGAGAGCTTCTTCCTATGGGAGAATCCCAATATTTTCTCCTGAAAATGCCAAGGGGGAATAATTATTTTTAAAATGCTCTGATTGTTGAGGAGCCACTCAGGGCTGGGAAGGATAGGAATGATGGGTCACCCAGGCTGGATCAGGGATGCTCAGGATGCTCCAGCTCCCTGTGCCAAAGGATACAGGGATCACCCAGGCTGGATCAGGGATGCTCAGGATGCTCCAGCTTCCTGTGCCAAAGGATACAGGGATCACCCAGGCTGCACCAGGGATGCTCCAGCTCCCTGTGCCGAAGGATACAGGGATCACCCAGGCTGCACCAGGGATGCTCCAGCTCCCTGTGAGCAAGGATACAGGGATCATTCCAGGCTGGACCAGGAAGCTCCCTGTGCCAAAGGATACAGGGATCACCCAGGCTGGACCCTCCAGCTCCCTGTGAGCAAGGATACAGGGATCACCCAGGCTGGACCAGGGATGCTCCTCCAGCTCCCTGTGAGCAAGGATACAGGGATCACCCAGGCTGGACCAGGAATATTCCAGCTCCCTGTGAGCAAGGATACAGGGATCATTCCAGGCTGGACCAGGAATATTCCAGCTCCCTGTGAGCAATGATACAGGGATCATTCCAGGCTGCACCAGGGATGCTCCAGCTCCCTGTGAGCAAGGATACAGGGATCACCCAAGCTGCACCAGGAATATTCCAGCTCCCTCTGAGCAAGGATACAGGGATCATTCCAGGCTGGACCAGGAATATTCCAGCTCCCTGTGAGCAATGATACAGGGATCATTCCAGGCTGGACCAGGGATTCTCCAGCTCCCTGCACACAGGGAGAAAATCAGCCACCAAATACAGACATACTCAATTCCCAGATTTTCCCCGCAAGAATTCAGGCTGTTCATGTGGAAAAGCAACCCAGGGTTGCAGGCACGAGCTGCTTTGATGCCCCTAGAGCGAAAGGAGGAGCGAGCTCATGTAAATAAAGCCGGGATGTCACCGAGGGAGGCGCTGGCCCGGCCGTGCCCCGCGGCTGCCGGGCTCAGGTTGCAGGATCCAGCGAGGGATTGCGGGGCCGTGCCGGAACGCAGCTATTTTAGGATTGGGGGATATCATTTCACCAACAATTCCCCTCGAGTTTCATGTGACACGGACCCAGCATCCCTAAAATAAACGGGGACTACACCCCGTGTTAAAGGGAATGGAAATAGAAATGTTAAGTGTAATAACAGGCACCCAAATTGCTGGTGTTAATGATTTGCCTTATTTTATTTCTAGGAAGGAGAATTAATCACACCAGGGGCAAAAAAGTGCTTTGGATTACCGCAAATATTTGGAAATCTTGTTAATTAATGGTACAGTGGACACAGAGATGCAGCTGAGATTCAGAGCTCGGGATCACAGACGGATTTGGTGGATGTTTATATTGCATTTGGGGAGTTTTCCCATGGACATCAAAAATAAATAAATAAAACAGCACTCTGTCCCTGCCAGTGACATGTTCAGGGTTTCTCACCCAGAGCAGCAGCACAGATGTGATGCTCCACGTGTCAAAATGGCACAAATTTGGAGGAAAATTGTTGTTCACTGATTTTTTTTCCCCTACTGTGCAATGAGTCCAATGGGGATTGTTGCTGTTTGGGGCCAAAAATCTCAGGTTTAGGATTATCCCCATTCTTGCAGCCATATCACTGCTTCATTTCATTGTACATTAAAAGAACTTTGTACTATATATGTTTCTATTAAATGCATTAATTGTATATATTCTTATATTTTATATATATTATATATAAAATATCATACTACATTATAAAAGTTTGTTAACATACCCCAATCTCTTCATTGAAAACCATCAATAATCAGCTGGAAAAATCATCCACATCCCCTGTGGAAGATCAACATCACTTCTGGCAGCTAAAACTCACTCAGCAGCAAGTTTCAAATTTCTTTTAGACTCCTCTGCTGCAGCTTTAGAGAACCTACCTCGGTGTGATTCCACTTCCTCACTTGCAAATGGAATGTAGAGCTTGAAATTCGGGTTGTAACCAAAAAATACCAGCACAGGGACAAGGGATTCTGCAGGAAACTGAGCATCCTTCAAGCTCCTGCACTCCAACGCTGGCAGGAGGAGCACCAGGAGTGTGTGCACAAATATCCAAGTGGGTTTTTTTTCCCTGGAAATCACCACTGGGATGTTCAGTTTGCATCAGAAAAGTTATTTTCCTTCAGGAGTCCATGAACAGGTTGATCACCAGCTGCACTTTGCTCACAGGGGGACAAGATTTTCCTCCCCTAAAACTGCCCAGCACTCACGCTGCTCTCCTGCAGAATAACTCCCTCTTATCAATCAATTGATTGATAATTTTCTATTTTAAGTCAATCTTTTTTATTATAAATCAATCATTAATTTTCTATTATCAATCCATTACTATTATATTTTCTAGTCTGATCAATCCATTACTTTCTATTATAAATCCATCGATCAATAACCTTCTCGTATAAATCAATCCCCATTTTTTCACTATTAATCAACCCACTGCTTTCTATTACGAATCAATCAATAATTTCCCATTACAAATCAATCAACCCACGATTTTCTACCCCACATCAGCCAATAAATTTTCATCACAAGCAAACCAACTCATGACTTTCTATTACAAATTGACCCATCGACAATTTCCTATTAGAACCCAACCAACCTTTGGCTTTCTGGCATCAATCAATCAATCAATCGGGGTTTTATTCTGAGTCAATTAGCATTCAATTGGAATTAATTAGCTCCTGGCTGGGTTGCCGCTGGGCTGAAGGCCCCCACGTGCCCCCCCAGCAGGTATTTATAGCCACTGTGGCTCATCCCCACTGCCCTCAGCCCCAGCCATTAATTAAATTAGCACAAAGAGGGGCTTGTTGAGCGCTCCAGCCTCCCGAAGTGGAGCCAGGAACAGGAAACAAAGGGTGGAATTCTGGCTGCTGGGCTCAGGGGTGCCCTCACCCCACAGCAGCGATGCCATGGGATCGGGGGCAGCCCCCCGGGGCAGCACTGGGGTGTGGGGTGGATGGGCTGGAGCAGCTGGGTGATGGGAATAGTGCTCAGGGATTTCAATCCCACCTTGGAGCGGGTCCCACCTCATCACTTCCCAGATTGACACTGGAATTCCAACTCAGCCCCTTCCCAATCCCTGAGCCCTTCCCAACTCATCACAGCAGTGTGGGAGCAGCGCTGCACTGAACCCCTCCCCAAGCACAATTAACTCAGGGTGAGAAAGCTCCCAGTAATTCCTGCAGGGATAACAGCACTGGGAATTTCTCTGGCTTTTCCCCCTGTTGAGCCAAATCCCTGCATAAATGGTTGCAGGGAAAATAACCCCCCCCATGTCTCTACCTTGAGATAACCTTGGCCACTTGCCAGGTACTCAGCTATTAAAGATGCTACTAAATCGCTTTATTTGGTGGTTTTAGCATAAATATTCTCACCAGGACCTTCAGCTCCACTGTTTGGGGGGTTAAATTTAAAAGGGAAGGAAGAGAGGGGGGAAAAAAAAAAACCTTTAGGAGGTTGTTTAGGCAAGGAGGAATGATTTAGCACGGTGCAGGGTGGGATTAAGATGGCAAAGGTCACGTTGGAAAGAAGGAAAAGCTCCCCAACAGCAAGAGGTGGCTCCTGGTATGAGGAGAAAACACTGAAATGCTCAAAAAGACTGGAAAGCAACTTGGTAAAAAGTGATGGTTGAGACAGTGGGACTGGGGGGGAGGGGGAGAACAGCAGGAATGGGGGACCCATGAGGGGTCCTGGTGTGGGGGAGTCACAGCCAGGAGCTGGAGGAGCATCACTGGAAATGTGAAAGTGTTGGGAAAAACACATCAGAACGCCTGGAATTGCAGGAGTAGCCCCAAACTTGGACAAGCACCCATAAAATTGTACCAACACTGCTAAAATCAGATGAGCAACACTAGAACTGGATAAGCGCCCCTAAAACTGCATCAGTGCCCCTAAAGTTGGACCAGCATCACTAAAATCACACCAGCATCCCTAAAACTACACCAGCACCACTAGAATTGGACCAGCACCCCCAAAACTGCAGCAGCATCATTAAAATTAGATCACTAAAGGTAGATGAGCATCCCCAAAACTGCAGCAGCATCCCTAAAATTGTGCCAGCATCATTAAAATTAGATCAGCATCACTAAAGGTAGATGAGCATCCCTGAAACTGCAGCAGGATCCCTAAAGCTGAAGGAGCATCACTAATTCTGCATCTAGGAAAATTGCACTGGCATTCCTAAAAGTGGCACCAACATTCCTCAAGTTGGATAAGGATCTAAAAAGATCTAAATCTAAAAATCCCAGCAGCATCCCCTTGCAGGAAAATAACCCATCAATACCATTTAGAATTCAATTAATATCATTATCTCTAATTAATTACTATTTACTTTGTATTGGTTATTGATTATATATTGCTATTTGTTTTTTATTGTTCATTTTTTATGATAAAGTTATTTATGATAGTTAAGTTTGTTCTTTACCATCTCACTGCCAAAGTGCCCCACTTCATTATTTTTGTGTTTTAGAGCAATTAATTAATTGCTGGACTTCTGAGATGTTGGATCTGCCACCAAGATATAAAGAAACCAATTTCTGCACGTAAATGCATTAAAAGACCTTTGCAGGCATTTTACATAAATGGGGTTTTCTTGAGATTGAGATAAAAAATAATAAGAATTTATTTCTTTTTTCTTTTTTAACTCCTCCAGCAAAGTTCGCCTCCTCAGAGTCCAGATTTTGGGGTTTTTTTCAGTAATTCTGTCAGAATTGGGTGAGCAAGGTCAGGGAGGGGATGCAGGATGCAAGAGGTGGGATGGAGAGCATGGGGGGGAGACTTCCACCCACCATCCCTGAGCCAATTATTTATAATTATTTATTATGAGCTGATGAAGGGGATAATAAAACACAAGACCTGGAGAGGGCTCAGCTCATCAGCCTCACTCACCGGGAGGAAAGAGGCAGCAGAAGACACTGGAAATAGGGTAAAAATAGGGAAAAAAGGGAGAAAAATCAAGCAGGGAGAAGAGTTTTTTTTCTGGGATAGCATCAAAATCTCCATCCAGGCTCGCAGCTGTCCTCAGCACCAGCACCAGCAACAGGCAGCGGCGTTGGGATGGAGAAATTAGCAGCTTGGAACAATAAATTCCCTTTTAAATTTATTGCTCAGGAGCATTAAAAATGTCTAAAGTGGTTTACATCCACCAGCGCCGTGGGAATTCGCCCAGGGATCCGGGAGCTGGTAATTGCTATTCTCAAACTTGCCTTGGAAGCTTCAAGTAGTGCTTAAAAAAAAACATTTTAAGGGCTTTATAAAGCCATAAAGTGCCCTTGACGTACCTGGGAGTGATGGAGCTGGGAGAGGTTGGTCCTGCCTGTGCCAAATAATCCTGGGAATAACACACTGGGAAAGGAAATTGCTACAATTCAATATTGGAATTTTTTTGTTCAATTATTTGGTCAAGTTTTGCCTCGCTGCTGGGCTGGGGGCGGAGTGTGTGGCAGAGGGGGGACATCAGAGAGTCCAGGCTGGGGTGTGTTGGGTTTGCTGCTTGGACAGGGCTGGGCTGCCAAAAATGATGGGGAAAAAAAGGGGGAAAAAGAGGGGAAAATGGGAATTAAGAAAGGGAAAAAGTAGAAGTAAAAAAAAATAAAAAAAAAAAATAAAAAAAAGAAAAAGAAAAAATAAGATAAAGGCAAAGGGAAAGAGGAAAAGCCAAAAAAGAAATTAAGGGCAGAAAAGAGAAAAAGGGAAAAAATAGGAGTGAGAAAGACAGAGGGGGAAAGGGAAAAAACATTCCCCTGTTTTTAGGAGGAAAAAAAAAGAGAAAAAAAAATGAAAATTAACAAAAAAGGGGAAAGAAAGAATAAAAGCAGGAGAAGAAGAATAAGGCAAAACAACGATAAAAGAGAAAAAGAAAAAAGAAGGGAAAACAGGGAAGGAAAGAAAATAAAGGGGGAAACAAAAGAAAGGAAATAAGGAAAAAGGGGAAAGAAAGGGGAAAAAAGAAAAGATGAGGAAAAGAAGACAAAGGAAAATAGAAAAAAAATAATATAGGAGAAAAGATGGAAAAGGGGTGGGAAAAAGGAGAAAAGTCAGGGAGAGAAAGAAGGGAAAGGAGGAAAATCAGGGGAAAATGGAGGGGAAGGGGGAACAGAAAACCAAATCAGCATTTCCTGACATGGAAAAAATCCCAAGGGGTTCAAGCCCTACCCAAGCCTGAAGGAGCTCCCAGGTCCTGTGGAGGCTGAGGTTGTTCCCATTCCCTTCCAGGATTTTCCCACTGGAAACCCCACTCCCAAACACATCTTCAAAAAAAACACGAAACGGGGGAAGAAATAAAATAGAAGCTTCCCATAACCAGTCCAGAATTGGGATTATTTTTAATTGGCTTTCTGAGATTTCTGGCAGGGATCCAGGCAGCCAGCACAGCCAGGGAAGGGAAAACCTGGCCAAAAACTGAGGGTTCAGTCAGAACATTTTTCATAGTTTTTGTAACACCTTGTTAAAGCCAAAAGCTCCGCACTGAACATTAATGGGGAATTTTTTTTCCCCTCAAAACAAGTTGGGTTTCACTTTCTCCTCCACCTGCACCAAAATAATCTGGTTTTTGAGGAGCATCAGCAGTGCTGCATCCCTCAGCCTGAGGGTTTATGGCCTTTTGGTGAGGCTACCTGGATATTTGGGATTATATTTGGTATAGGAGGGATGGGACAGGTGGCACAGGATGCTGGAAGGTGGGGGAAGCACAGCCTGGAAAATGAAAGCCAAGGTAAAAAAAAATCAAAGAGTGATAAAGCAGAAAAAAGGAAAGAAAAAAATTAAAATAAAAAATAAAGCGAGAATAAAAATAAAACTAAACCAGATAATCTAAAATCAAAAGGAAATAAACCAAAAAATTAAAGAAGAGGTAACACGAAATTAAAATTAAATTAAAATAAAATAAAAATAAGTAATAAGTAAATAACAATTTTTTAAAATTGTAGACATGGTGCTTCGGGAAGTGGTTTAGTGGTGGATTTCACAGCTGGACCCAATGCTCTTGAAGGTCTTTTGCAACCCAACTATTTACCAGTTAACCAGAGCTGGGAGTACCCAGGGTTTGTGTTCCTGTTTGGAAGAGGGAAAGCCAAAAAAAGAGGATATAATCAAGCAGTTGGGAAGCGCCGAGGCCAAATTCCCGTCTTATTTATACAGCTGCAAATCACAGCTGGGCAAAGCAACCTCATCCCCCTGGGATCACGGCTCCATCCCACCCGGATCGTGGCTCCATCCCATCCTGTCACGGCTGCTTTTCCCGTGGGGATCACCTGGAGCACCACCTTGGTCCTTCCAAGGCTGGAGGAAGGGATAAACCCGAGTTTAAATTTAATTGAGGATTAATTCCCATCCTTCCGGATTATTATTTGGAGCCGGCATCTTAATGATCTGGCTAATGATGCTGGGAATTAATTTATTTTTGGGCTAATTAGAGGGCATTTGTTAACACCCTCTTTGGTGGTGGCGAAAATTATTTGGGAATCGAGTTATTCGACAGTGCATGGGATGTGAAATGCAAGTGGGAATTGTCTGGATCCAGTAAATTATCCCGCTAACACCCCAAAAAAGTGGCTTTCCACGTGCTGGAGTGAAATGAGGATGGGGAATAATCTAATAACCTGAAATAAAGATGATCCTGATGCTCGATCTGGCTTTCCCACCAGGACTGCAGATGCCAAATCTCCCTTAATTTACCCCTAATTGTGGCAGAAGTTTCCTCCTGACTTCAGGAAGCGTGGGCTGTTGCTCCTTGCATCCCTCCCATGGACTCTCAGCTGCCCCATCCCATCACTCTGATTCCTCATCTCACTGATTCCTTCAAGCCACAGCAGCTCCCAGGAAAATAAATGGTGCCAAACTGGGGTGTCCCAGCATCCCAGGTTAATTGTCTCCACATCTTCAGGAAATATCCCAAGAATCCATCACACAAACCCAACCAGGATGGTACCCAGAGGTGCAGTCCAGGCCCTGCATCCCTGAGGATGATGATGGATGGGTGAAGGATGCTCTTCCCAGCAGCACCAAGACAATATTTAAGTTCAGTGGGAGGACAAAAAATTCCCATTATCACTCAGATTTAGAGATGCTGTCCATCAAGTTGGAAAAAAAGACAAGAAGCAATTCAGAAGTTCACTGGAAAAGCCAAAATCACCCAAAATCCAAAGCTGCCCCACGAGGGTCCTGTTTTATCCTTCAGTTTGAAAAACAGTTATTCCTGATGTGCCAGAGGGGTAAAACACTCTTGTCCCAATACAACTTCATGCATTTAACCCAAAAGAGATTTCCTTTAAAAAAAAGAAAAACTTTGGAAAAAGGATGAGATTTCCTTAAAAAAAAAAGGTGATTTCCTTTAAAAAAAACCACTATTTCCTACAAAATATTCCCTTAAAAAATTAGTAACTTTTTTTAAAAAGGCTATTTCCTTAAAGAAAGGAGATTTCCATTAAAAAATGATATTTCCTTTATTTCCTCCTCCCAAAAACAATGGAGGGAAAATGGAATATGCTCCTGCAAGCTCAGTGGGGAAGCTCAGCATCACTTTTCTGCCTGTTTTTTCCCTCACCCCATGATATCAGGGAGTGTTTAATGCTAAATAAATATCTAATATTATACAGATCTCAGGTTAAAAGGAAGGGGCTTATGGAACCCCCCAACGCCAGCTTTGGGGAGCAAGGGCTGCAAAATGCCTGAAAAATCCCAATTTTGGGATTGTAAGGAACGTAGCATCTCCTTCTCTTCCTGACACTGCCAGCTCCCCTATTAACCTCTCCTGTAATTAGCCTCAAGCAATTAACTTTTGCTCCTAACGAAGGAATCTCAGTGCAGGGAGTTAAATAAAACAGGAGGGAGGAGGGGGAAAAAAATAAGGGGGAATCCTGATCCCATCATCTGCCTGCTCCATATAGCTTAAACCCAAAACAAAGTGCTGTTTTTTCACCTAAATAACCCAAAATTCAACCGATTCACCAAAACCCCTCTCCCCGTCCACGTGAGGCTGGAAACATTCCCCAAAACATCGAACCCCAAAGGTTTTGGGGTGTTTTCTTTCAGGGAGCACCCAATTTTCCACAAGGGGATGATGCCAGCCACGCCGAGTCAGCACTTTTGGAGGCACGATGCCCGAAAGTTTCACCAAAGCCAGGTCCACTGAGCCACACGCTGCTTTTCCCCACTCCAACCCCAAAACCTTTGAGGATTTAAAGGCAAAAGAAGTTGAAAAAAGCCCAATTAAGCCATTTCCTCTCCTATTTTCTGCTTCTCCCCGGCAGACAGCTGTCCCGCATCCCAGCCAAAAATAATCCATCCCTCCCCCCCGCTTTCCTCAATCTAATCTCCCCGGCTGGGAGTTTGAAAATATCCTGCCGGGTTTAGGGTTTCCCGTTACCCGGTGGGCGGCGAGATAGTGGGAAAAAAAGATCCTTGGGAGCGAGAAAAACCGGGAAGAGCCCAAACAAAGAGCCAGAGCCCAAGTTGAGCTTGGACACCTGGCCAGGGCTGGGATGAAGCGGACGGGGACACCCCAAACCCTCGGCAAAACTTCCCGAGTTGCACAATGCCACCGGCGGAGCCACCCTCCCACCCAGGGAAATGCAACGAAAAATTCAAGGAAGGGTTCCAAATAATAATAATAATAATAACTATTATTATTATTAAGAAGAAGCCCTCCCTGCATTGCTGCAGAGCTACTAAAAGGGATTTCTGGAGTGTTCATCCAACCCTGCGGGATGGCGGGGGGGAGCCAGGGGGTCCCGTGGAGTGTTCCAGGAGAAAGGGGGTGCCCTTGGGAGAATGAGGTGCGCCAGGAGAAGGTGGCACAGGGGGGACAGCGGGAGGGTTCGTCCCGGGAGAGGCGGCGGGATGCGGCATTCCTGCCAGGGCCACGCTCGGGCACTGGCGGCGAGCCCGCATGAGGCCCTGCGAGGTGGCACCGAGCCCCCCGGCCCCGGTGGGTGCCCTGGGGGTACCGGGAGGGCAGCCCGAGCTCGCCGGGTGCTTTGCAGAGCCGGGAGGCTGCGGATGAAGCGCCCCCCAGCATCACCCGCTGCAGCCCCCCAGCCCCGGCTGCACGGGGGGCAACTTCCCGGGCACCGAACACCGAGAGCTGGGGGCTCCAGCCCTGCCCGGGGGCTCTGCCCAGCTGGGGGGGCTCTGCCCAGCTGGGGGGGCTGTGCCAGCAGCCGAGGGGCTCGCAAGTGGTCAGGGGGGGGTTGCAGCCCCCGGGGCAGTGCGAGCGGCTGGAGGGGCTGGAGCATTCCCGGCGCTCGGGGGTCCGCAGCCAGCCCGCGGTCCCTGCAGCGAGCCCGGGGGGCTGCAACCCTCGGGGGGCTTGCAAGGGGGGTCTGCAACCGGCCCGGGGGTCGCAGCCCCCCCAAAAAGCACAGCAACCGGGGGGGTGGGGGGACCGCAACCAGCTGCGGGGTACCACCCCCCAAAAAACACCGCGACCCTCCCGGGGGCTCTGCAGCCGGGGCTGCAACTTGTATGGGTGGGCTGCAACCTTTGGGGGTCCGTGAGCCTTTGGGGGTGCGCAATCCCCAATCGCTGGGCGCCCCCCCGGGATGGCGGCGGCCGGCCGGGGGATGGGGAGGAGGGGGCGCACCCCGCCCCGATCGCTGCATCCCCCCAAAATCAGCGCGCCCGGCCGAGGGGGTCACGGCGGAGAACCGCAGCGGCAGAGCCGGCCGGAGGGCAGCCCGCGGGGGGAACCGGACACCGGGCACGGACACCCGCGCTGCCCCGGCCCCGCACGGCCGGGGAGGCGGCGGGAACGGCCAAGTTACTTCCCACACCGGAGGGGATGGGGGGTGGGGGGGTGTCCCCGCCGCTGCCGCCGCACGTGCCCCGCCGCCCGCGCCGCTTTGTCCGCCGGGCTCCGCGGCTCCGCCCGCCCCCGCGCGGCGGCCCCGCCGTGAGTGACAGCCCTACCTGCCCGCCAATCTTCATCACACCGACACCGGCCTGACAGCGCGGCCGCCGCTCGCCGCCCGCCCGCCCGCCCGGCCCCGCCGCGCCGCCGCCGACAGGCCCCGCCCCCCGCCCGCGGGCCCGCTCCGCGCCGGCCGCCCCCCGCGACCCTTCGCCCGCCCGCGGCCACGCCCCACACGCCCTCCGTGGTACCGCAGCGCCCCCCTGCTGGCCGCGCTGCTCGCCCGGCTGCGGCCCCGCCCCAAACGGAGCCGCCCCCCTGCTTGGCCCCTGGTGTCCCCAGGACAGCGCTCAGAATCCTGCCCGACCCCTCCGGACCCCTCTAGTGTCCCCTGGAAGCTCTCAGACCCTGCCTCCGGACCCCCGACCTCCCTACTGACCCAGGCATGCGCCCAGACCCCTCCCGGCCCCTCCGGACCCCCCTGGTGTCCCCAGGACATCGCTCAGACCCTCCCCGGCCCCTCCAGACCCCCCTGGTGTCCCCAGGACATCGCTCAGACCCTCCCCGGTCCCTCCGGACCCCCCTGGTGTCCCCAGGACATCGCTCAGACCCTCCCCCGGCTCCCTCTGCCCCCGCTCCCCACAAGCGGATTGCCCCCCCATCTCCTCCCCAGCAGCATCTGTCCCCCCCTTATTCCCCAAATGCACCCCCCACAACCACATTAACCCCCAACACACACTGCTCCTCCAGCAGCATCTGCTCCCCCCGTATTTCCGCACCCCCTGAACGCTTTTGCCGTCCCAGACAGATTCAGAGCCAGCCTCGGTGGCCTCGGGCTCCCCTGACTCCAACCCCTCCCATGGAGCCCCCTCTCCATCACGCCCCCCAGGGGGGGTTACCGAACCCATCCACCCCCCAGCACAACCTTGACATTTAGGGTACCCCGTGAAATCCCACCCCAAACCCCTCCTGTGCTATTATCCCTCAGGCAAAACACTCTTATTTTGGAAGTATCTATTAATTATTGATTATTTGGGGGAGGGGGGCTTCTGACCATGCTCCCCCTACCCAAATTTTGGTCTGCATGAGGCATCAACTGTGTTTCTCTATCACGAAGACCTGAAGATGAGGTTTTCCTGGAATCACATTTATTATGAGCACTGGGTCCTACAGCCAAATTTTCCCACATTTTATTGCAAAAGCCACAGGGACAAATTTTTCTGGATCAGTCTGGGCCCAGTTTTTTTCTCCCAATTTTCCAACCCCTTCCCTAATGAAAAATGCCATCAATAATGGATTTCATGAGAAGCACTGAATTTCTGCCCATTTCCTAAGGATATTGGGTGGGGAACTGAGACACTGAAAGCAGCCCCAGAATTCCTTTGGAATAGGTTGAGGTTAATAGGTTAAGGAATAGGTTAAAATTGGCTCCAAAGACTTACAGAGGGATGTACAAGTGGCATTAAATGGTGTGTAAGGGATGGCCATGGGGTCAGGGATGCAGTGGGGAAGGTGGGCAAACAAATCAAATTTAAGGCCTGCAACCCCAAACGCTTCAATTTTGCCTCTTCAGTTTTCCAGAACAAATGGCCACTTGAAAAATCAGCATTCCTAAATCCCTCCTTCCACTTTATCCTGAAAATAAGTCCATCCAGAAAACACTTGCTCCAATGTTTGTACTTCCTACTTGGGAGCAGGCTCTAACACACACCGCTGTCCTTTGGGTTGGCCAATGAAGAGAAATGGAAAATAGATGGCTCCCGCTTGGAATCCATCAATAAAACAACAGAGAGATGCAGTGGGAGGCTGGGACGAATCCCACACACCCCTCTCCAAAAAAAAAAAATCAAAATCACTGCATTGCATCACTGGGAAAACCAGCGGGGACTCAGAGCATCCCCCCAGTCCTTGGGAGATGTTGGAATGATTTACAGGAATTTCTTGCCCTGTAAATCAGCCGACGGGACGTTTTTCCCCTCCCTTATTACTATTCCACAGAAGCGAGCAAAGATGAGGAGCCATAAAGCTGTCGCCGGTTGTTTCAACCAGCTGGGGATGCCAGACAGAAAATATTTCGGGTTTTGCAGGAGCTGGAGAATTGGAAAGGAAGAGAGAAAAGGGGAGGCAGATGGAAAACCCATCAGCGTGATATCAAAGGACCACTGGATCATCCACGCTTGGCATCTCATCTTTCTCGCATCTCGTCTTGGAAAACAGGGAGGTAAAAGAGCAGGCACATGTGGGGCATATTTTAAGCTACATCACTGCCAAAAATATCCAAGTGCTCGAAATTTTAGGGTTCTCGTGGTGCAGGGATCCTTCTGGAGCCAGCAGCAACAAGCTTCTCACATTCCCTCCTCAAGCATCCCGAGTTCATTCCTCAAGCATCCCACATTTGATCCTTGAATATCCCACATTCACTCCTTGAGCATCCCTCATTTATCTTCCCCAATTTGTTACAAATCACCAAAGCAATTCCTCCACTGCTTTTGGAATCTCACACTTCAACTCCAGGGAAAGTATCCAGGCCCAGATTTTTCCTTCACGGAGGCAAAAGCTGCTTCTTCCCTGGAGAGTTTTTTCCAGAGGTTAATTATCATCAATTATCATCCCTGGTTAAAAAAATACATTTCCCAGTTGGATTGGCCACTTCATCATCCAGCCACGGGAGCTTGTTGGAATTTTTTTGGTGGTAAATTAAAACTCTCTTGCACTCAATCTCATAGTTCTTTTCCCCAGAAAAAAAGCATCTTTCTGCTGTCACAGGTCATTACTGAGTGGGTTTTTCTTTTAGTCACAAAGCCCTGAGCCTCCAGATCTCCAGGACTGGGGGTGTTTGGCTGCATCACCACTGAGAAGAGTTTGGGTACCACTTCTTCCCACCCTGGGCTGCAGCTGGAAGAGATGTCCAAACCCCAAAACCAGGAAATTCTCCTTCAGACACCTCATTCCACCCCTATCCCAATCCAGATTGTGGGAAAACCTCCCTGAAATTAAACCCCCTCCACTTAAAATTCCCCCAGATTCTGGGGACTGTGCCATTTCCATGCCCCAGACTGGAGCATGGGCACCTCAGGGAGATTTTTTTGAACGTGTGAAGTCAGTGTTGTAAATATATAATTGCCACAAACTCACTGGCACTTATTCCAGAGGACATGGACGGGTCCTTTCCAGAAGAGACGAGCACTCGGAGCAGGTTCGATAAAATATTAAACATTTGGCAAGAGCAGCGACACACATAACCAGCAATATTTACATTTTTACATAACGGGCTTGGGGAGAAAACAAATTACATAAAATATAGAGGTTTAGTCTCCGTCATTTGGCTGCTCCTCCATAAATAATTCAATTCTCTTTCCAAGATTGCATTATTGCTCGTGTCGGATTTCTCTAAGAAAACTGTGACGGGATTCTCCGCGTAAGAGCAAAACCCAGTAAATTATTCAATGATAGATGTTAAAAACAAGATGGGTTTTGGGACATTTCCTTCAGGCTGAGCCCGGCTTAAGCCCTGCAGAAGGTTGAAGGGGAAGATATCCCTTCCAAAGGGCTTACAGGGAGGGTGTCCAACCCCCTCAGGAGTTAAAAGATGCTAAAAAGGAATCCCTAAAGACAATTTAGGATTTGTTTCAGGTCCAAACTGTCCCAGCGGTACCCACCAGCCCTTCATCCCTCTGGTTCAGGCACCTCACTTGGATCTGGCGATGATGCACAAAGCAAATCACTCATTAAAATTTGTCTTGGATTTTTAGGAGACATTTCAGGACATGAATATTTTCCTACACCTTTCCAAACCCCCTCCAGTAACGAGTTTCAAGAAGTGAGAAGAAAATTCAGCATCAACCGATGCAGCCTTAAAAGCAACATAGGGACCATCAGTTGTCTGTCCAAACCCAACAATGCTTGCACCAAATGTGGGATGAAATTAAACTGTTCCCTAAATTTTAACTATTTACCTCATGGAAGATTTCTGTATAACTTGATTTTCCCTCCGTTTTTGGTACTTCACAAACTCACAGGACAACTCCTCTTTTTACATGTGCACATAATTTTCCTGGGAATGATAAGAGAGTCAACCCCAAAAGATTGACGACACCGAGGCAAGAACAACATTTTTGAAGCCACCGTGCATTTTAAACAATCTCAGACACACACACACGAGCGTGTAGTTTCACAAGAACTAATAGATAAATACATGGGAGAATATAATTAAGGGGTTTATCAATAATCCACAGGGACAAGGAGAATATATGAAGAATAAGTGATCAATGCCAGGATGGCTCTATATTCCCAGAAGTTTTCCCATGCAAGATTAAATAAGATTGGGTTTATTTCTTGGGAGAGATTGATGCATTGATAATAAAGATAGCTAAAGCCAAAACAAAGGATTTTTCCCTGCTGATGCCTCCACCAAGCAGCTGGGATTGAGTGGGAAAACACCTAAAAAATGGGATTTCTCCCCTCCTCACACAGGCTGAGTGGGGGTTAATGATGGCTTGTTGAGCCAGGAAAGCATTTTGGGGTCCTTCCAGAGGGCAAGTGATGGATAAACAGCAGGTTATATATATTTTGATTAGAAAATCCCTGCTGCCAACTTACTCCTCTTAAATGTTTAATTTCAAGGCACAATAAGTCTGCGGCTGCTTTTTGCTGCTCCTCCGGGCTCTCCTGTGCAAAGTTCCTGAAAGTATCTGACTGACTGATCCTTTCCCAAGCATTTCCAGGGATAAATAAAGAAAAAAGAAGGCTCTGGATGTTTAAAGTGACTTACCTCCAGCACATGGAGAAGCTTCGGAGTCTATTTTCCAGAGACAACATCAGCTGATTGAGATAGAGATGGGCTGGAGGGATACCCATGGGGGGAAACAAAAATTATAAATAATTGTAAAGCTACACCTTGTGCAAATACTGTAAAAACAAAACCAAGGTTGGCTAATGGGCTGAGCCCCCCTCCAATTTATGTTTCCCTGGATATCTGCACTACCTGACAGTCAGCAAACGCAGCGTGGAGATGTTGAATCCTGCCCTTTTCAAAATTTTGACTCCACCTGAGATGTTTCTTCACCTTGGCTGGGCTCTGGTGTTTATTCCCCATCCTCTTTCAGGTTCAGCCCATGACGGGAGTTCAACCTTCACCTGCAGCATCTCCTCACCGAGCTGTGCCAGCTCCAGCACCAGCCTGGCTTCCCAGGAGCTGGTGAAGGGAGAAGCAGAGAGATGGTCACAACTCCTTAAAGATGCAAATTGAGAAGCAGCCATCATAACAGGAGAGCTCTGCTAATTCTCTTACGAGTATGCAGATTTCGACGCTGACTTTTCCTAGGCTTATTTGTTTTATTTAGCAATAAATTTAATACCAGCTCCCTGAAGCAAAGAGACAGATGGACTATAAACTTTGAATTTTGAGTAGTTTTACTTTCTTAGGTTCATGTCATCTTTGATGTCTTCTGAAATTACATCTTGGAAAGTTTGCAGGGATTGAATTCTGCTTTTTTACAGCCATCAAAGCCATTTGATTCGCCACCCTCTAATTTTTTTTCTTGTACAGGTTACCTGAAGGATCTTAAATACCATCTCAGTGATTCATATCCTTGGCTGCCAGAGTTGTCTCAGGGAGTTGCCAGTGGACCTGAGGAAACCAAAGCACTACATAATATCTTCTCTGCAGGCAAAGGAAAGCAAAATAAGTTTTATGCATCTTTTGGGATGGAAAACTCCTGAGATCTGAGACCAAAACCCCTGGGTTGAAATAAAACTGTGCCCTTGCAGAGCCCAGGGCAACTGGGGTGGGGTTTTGGAAGGACCACAAAGTCATAACGCAGCAGGAAGAATTCATCTTCTTTTTTCTTTTCTTTTTTTTCCATCCACCAGCAATTTAAAAAATTAGGTTGGAAATGAGAAGAAACACCTGAGAGGTTGGTGCAGCCCAGGGAAGCCCCTGGGAGGAAGGTGGTCTCCATCCCTCAGTTGTCCACAGGTGGTGGGATGAAGCCATGAGTTGATCGAGCACCGTTAGGGTCGGATACACAAGAAAATCCCTTTTACCAACAACCCTGAGGTGTGTGAAAATCCAAACTTTAATCTGGAGATAGAAAAAGCACATCCCATGTGCTCAGGAGTCAGGGAGAGGTGAACTTAAGGGTAACACTGCGATTTTGGAAGTTAACTGCTTTGACCTGGCAGATCTAGACCCAGCCAGGTCCCATCATGACTAATTTCCCTACCATCACACACAAATAGGGAAGGAAATTAAATTTTTTTAAAACCCCAACAACAACAAAAATCCAACAAAAAACCTGCATCATTTCCAAGCTGCAGCCCAGGAAACAGCAGGGAAAAAAAAAATCAATATATGTCAAATGAAAAAGGGCAACAACAAAGGTGTTGCAAGGAGCCAAGAATAAAACCCGAGTGAAAACAGCAAACAGGCTTGGATGCCAAAAAAAAAACCACCTGCCTGAAAGTCCTGGGGATCTCAGCCCTAAATTTGGGCCAATTTAGCAGTTGTTGGTTAATTCCAGTCACCCAACATCCCACCACGGGCAGGCGTTGCCATCGCTCAGCCCTTTCCAGTTCTGAGACATCATTGATGCTCAATTGCGATGGAATTATGACAGATGATTATTATGGGCACATTAAAGTCTAATGAGTGGCCAGTGATTGATGCCAATTTGAAGAACACCAGAAGAACTAATGATGATGAGCCACTTAAAATGGAGTGCTGTGGGTTTCGTTATCAATGGCTCCTTGGTTCCTCACCTGAGAGCTCTTGGGTTGGAAGGAAGAGGAGGTTGATGCAGGTAAAGGCACAAGGATCCCAAAGTGATGATGCAAGGAGGACCCATGTAGATATTTTTTAAAGATAAGATTGGTGGGAAACAGCATTTCTTGGGGAAAAGTGTGGGAAATAGAAGTTTCTTGAAAAAACATTTGACTGTGGGCTTTAGAGCCTTTGGGAATGCCATTAGAAAAGCAAATTTTAATTTTTATCCTCTCCCCAGAGCCTGTTCTGGTCTTTCTTTTTCCTCTTGATCTTCTTATACTCATTTTCCATGGATTCTTTGCCTCCTTCCTTTAGCTTTGCCTCTTCTCCATCCCTTGCAGCACTCAGGGAGGTCTCTACAGCCAATTTAAGTCTCTCAGGTAGAGAGACTTTTTCTCCTCCATCCTCTCCTTGGCTGGAACAGATTTTGCCACGATATCAACCCATGTTGACTCCATGGGGATGTCACCCCATGTGGGCATGATGACATTAAACATCCCCAGGACACAACTACAGGAACTTGCTTCTTGTAGGGTTTTTAGGGAAATCGCTGCAGTTGCCTGAACTTTGGAGCACCAAGTATCAAAATCCTTATTTGCACCAATCCAGAAATTTGCTGGACTGAACTAAAGTTGCATTTACTAGAACAAGTCACCAAAACCAAATAATTACCAACTTCCTCCCACTTGGGAGTGACATGAACCATAAGAGGGATCACAAGGCGTGATGACAGAGACGCCCTGTCTTCACCCACCTTCTCCAGGTGCTTCTCGTTGAGGTCAGTTTTGTCCCACAGTGGGAAATGTTTCCTCTGCTCCCACCAGCCAGGGCCTTTTGGGGTTTTTAGAGCCATTTCCACTTGCTGGGATGGGATTTTTTTTTTTATTTTCATTGGAAAAGTGACTCCATATTCCATTTTATTATTTTTTGAATGTTGCAGGATTTATTCTGTTTGAAGTCTTACATCCTCATTTCCTGTCAGGATGATTAAAATTGATTTCCGCCATCAGCTAGAAAAAGATAATCTGAAGTGGGTTCCTGTGAGAGAGAGCTCTATCCCCACTGCAGACATTAGAAACTCTTTCCTATTATTTTAACTTTCTTTTTTGGGGGGATGTCTCTTTGGGAAAGGACAACTCAGAGCTTCTGAGCCATGTGTGTCCTCCAGGTGAGTCGGGAGGAACTATTTAACCTCATTTTTGCCATCACAGAAAGTGGACAGGGGGATTTAAATAGCTCTTGTTTACCACAGCCACCCTCCTGGCAGTATTTTTAGAGAGGTAACTGGATCCTCCTGATGCCTTCACTTTGCTTTCTCGAGCTCCACATCCTCTGACCCCTCACCTGCACCTGTCCCAGTTTGTATCTGGTCAAGCTGAAATGGGATGGGTTTGTCCCCAGCGTTAACTGGGTGGTTCCCAGTGCACTCAGAGGCAGAAGGAGGAGGGAGAGATTTGGGCTGGAAAACCATTGGCAAGGTGGAAAACATCTGGCTGAGACAAAAACATGGAAAAAATGAGTCCAGGGGGCTAGTGGCACTCAGGGATACTGTGATTCCAGCCTTTACCCATCTCTTAAATCAACTAAACCTGGAATATTCTAAATAAAAATTAATTAAAATAAATTAAATATTTTTTTTTCTAAATCAATTCAGTACGTTTTTATAATTGATTAAATAAGTTTTAAAATTAACGAAACTAAATTCTGGATATCCGGAATAATCTCCAAAATATGCCGAAAATATCCCTAAAATATAAAAAAACATCTTTCCAGGCTAAAGGATCTTGGGGTCTCCTGGCCACGCTGGTTTGCAGCAAACCCCCATAAGCAAATTTATGCAAATGAGGGGGGACTGGTGATTCCTATCACACCAAGAATGAAAATATGTGTGTACTGATGCTCTTTTCCCCATCCATCATCTCCAGACTCCCAACCCACAAGGAATCCCCCCAAAAAAGGGGCCCCCAGGCAGGTCCCCACCATCCAAGAGATCCCCATCACGAGGCTTAAACACCCTTACAAGAGAGTAATTTAACGCCATTCCCAGCTTAAGCTCCATATCTGCGGGGCGTGAAATTAGTTCCAGCAAGCTGCAAATTTGCCACTAATAAAAATATTTAGCAATTCGCTAGTCTTTAAATCAGGAGCAGAATATTTCCTTTCTTGCATCAACGCCCGTTTCTTTTTAATTCTAATACTGGAGCATCGGGGAGCTCCAGCTGTAACGCTGGAAGTCTCACGACGGCAAGAGAGGTTTTAAATCAGCTCCCTCGGCTCTTCCAACTCCTCTACCAAGAGTTTGATCATTTATTATCATTTAATTCTAGGCCACGTTGGTTATTTTGGCCACCAGGATGAGCTGGGCATGGTAGATTTGAAGGTTTTAACCCAAAAGGGGCTGTCTTGACCCAAACCCGCCCTGTTTTCAGGGGCTGCTCCTCTTCAAGCAAGCTTTGATCCATGTGATCCTATCTTGAAGGCCTTGAAGGAAGGTGACCTCTCCATCCTCCTGTGCCAAGCCTTTAATTAGCCTCAGCACTAATTGCATCTCTCTGCCAAGCCCATTTCATCCAATGCCAGCCTCAGGATCTTTGTCACGCCTTTGCCAAGAAATGCCACAATTCCCTGATCTCTTCCTTGGGAAAAACTCTCTGCAGTGATGACACATCCTTCAAATCATTCCTTTCCCTTGGCAGGACAGCAGCTCCCATCCACTGGAGAACACCGAATTATTTGAGTCCAAATAAATCCTTGGAACTGGGTTTTTTGGGTCTTGAGCATCCAACAGCATCCGTGTGACTTTGCTTCTCCTTATTTAAAGCAGGTTATTGCTTGAGAGCCTTGCCAGGAAAGGCTCTCATACCTGCATTATGGATATCCAACACATTGGGACTGGATTTAATCATTACCACATCATTTGTCATCACTTTGATGTGTCCTGTCCCCAGCACAAGGGTTTGGATGCAAATGCTACATGGTGCAAATCAGAAGTCTTGGAGAAACCTGAATCTGTGACACCAACAAACATCAACAGCTATCCTGGATAAAAACACCACAAATATGAAGCTTCTCCCAGAGTCATGCAAACAACACAAAAATCCTCAATGTTTGCTGCTCTCCCATGTTTTTTATTTCACCTTTTGTACCCAGCGTTGCCTTTCTCCCACTTTCTGTTACTCCTTTTTTCCAGGTGCAATGCAACTCTGACACAAGCAAGAAATGGGACCAAATCCCAGCAGGTAAAAGCTGGAAGGAAAAGTTATTTTAGGCCTGCAATAAACGATTCTCCAGCAATAAAATCAGATCTTTGCATTCAACCGAGGTGCTGACAGAGCAGTCTGCAAAGCAAATCCCCAGCAAGGCATTCCTGATGCTGGGAGGAGGCTGAGATGCAGAAGAGGGATGGGTTTGGGATGATGAGATTTGGTGCAGATGGGTTGAAGAAACCTCAAGTGAAGGTTGTGCTTGGAGGTATCACACCAACGGGGTTGGTTTTCCCAGTTTTCCTTAACTGTGGGATTACCATTTGCCTTCATCGTGCTCAGAGAAACCTGCAGCCTTGCTGGGATACCCTGAGGGCTGGGCAAATAGATATTATTAAATACATAATGTACAATGTATAATATAAAAACATAACGTATAACATATAATATATAATGTATAACACATTACATATGAAATATAATATATAATATATGACATATATATTATATATAATGTATAATGTATAATGTATAATATTATATACTATAGCACTATATACTATATACTATATAATATATAATATATACTATATATACTATATACTACATAATATATAATATAATATATAATATATAATATGTAATATGTATATGTATATAATATGTAATATATATGATATATGATATATGATATATGATATATGATATATGATATATGATATCTTATGTATTATATATTATATATTATATATTATATATTATATATTATATATTATATATTATATATTATATATTATTATACATTATACATTATATATAATATATAAAGGCCATATATTATATATTATATGTCATATGTACATGTTACATTATATATTATATGTTATACGTTATGTTTTTATATTACATTGTATATTATATATATTATATAAACATAACATATAACATATGACATATGATATATCATATATCATATATCATATATCATACATCAGTGTATCATATGTATTATGTAATATATCATATATTTTATATTTTATGTATTATGTATTATATGTATTGTATTGTATTAGATTTATTTTATATATCTATTTCTATATTCTATGTTATATTATATTATATTATATTATATTATATTATATTATATTATATTATATTTATTTATATTATATTTATATTTATATTTATATTATTAAATTTTGGAGGGTGCTGAGCATCATTTCAACTCCAATTCTGTTACCACCAGCCCCGCTGCAATGGTGGAGTTAAAACCAACAAGCATCAAGGCTCAGAGCTGGCCACTGGATGCGCTTGCTGGGCTGTATATTGAATTTATCCTTCAATTTCTGGCCAAATATCTGAGATGTGACGTGGTCCACCAGCAGGATCAATAGCTGGATGACTCAAGCTCTCTGCTGCAATCTCCTGAACTGGCTTAACATTGCCGTTGATGGTATCAAGAAACTACCAGGCAGCACCGAGGGATGGAGATAAGAAATAAAGACCCCATCGAGATGGAAAGAGATTAACGAGGCTGTTGGAAAAGCTGTGGATAAGAGGTAGAAGAGAAAAACAAGCCAAGGAAAAGCCTTGTTGGCTGATGGACAAAACTTATCACTTCTGGATGAAAAGCCAAAGGATGCAAAAGGAACGGCAGGAGAAGGCTCCGGTTGAAAACAGGGTTATGAAGGAGAAATTTGGGCTTTTAGAAACTACTGGGATCCAAAAAATGCAAAGAAATGGGAAAATGGAGAAAAGCAAAGGGAGATTCCCAAACATAAGCAGCAAATTTTTAATTTCTCGTCACCAGCAGGAGCAGGAAGCACAGGGAACAACAGAAGAGAAGAACTGGGAAAAGAACGGCAGAGATGGACACCAACAAGGCGGGGATTGCAGGGGGGAGCAAACCCTGCCTGGTGGGATTGACGGCACGGAGCGGAGCAGGAAGGAGTTTGCTATCAAACATACGTTTTTAATGCGCTGGCAGCCGCTCCCTGCTCCGTGCCAAGTACAGGCAGGTGTCGGAGACAGTTTGTGTTCTGCTTGCTGGAGCATTTGGTGTCACGCTGGCGACTCTGATTTCATCGCAGGGAAAGGCAGGTCGGTGCCGCGCACAGTAATTAACCGCTGGTTTATTCCTCCCCTTGAAAGGAGCGACAGAAAACACCACTCAGGTGACATTTCATGCAGCCAAAGTGGTGCAGACTTCGAGCAGCTGAGAGGGAAAACAGCAATGTTTCGTTTTTTCAGATTAACGTGGAGTTGAGTCTGGAGTGCCTGGGGCTGGAACAAGATTGGCTTTAAAGTCCTTTCCAACCCAAACCATTTTGTGATTCTGAGATCCTATGACAAAGTCACTCCTCAAACCACACTGGCCTGGGTCTGATGGGCAAGATGTGATGGTGAAGAGACACGATTTATAAACAGGCTGAAATCTTGATTTTCAATGGAAATTCCTTTTGTCTTCATATTAGAAGATGCTTAGAGCACTGAGAAACCTCCCTAGTCTGGCTTGGCTGCCCCAGACCCTCAGCGTGGCTGTTCCAAAACCCCGTGTCAGCGTTACTGAATTAACGAAATCTGCCTGATTTTGGCCCTTAATATATCAAATATATATACTGAGCGTGGACAGCTCAATTTTAGGGTTTTGGGGTGAAAGCGTGTTCAGAGGTGCTCCGTGCAGCGGGGTGGGCAGGAGCCAGCGCAGGGTAAGGAAGCACCGATCCGTGTGCACCGGGAGCAGGGAGGAGAGGGAAATCCCCGTTCCACCGGGAGCAGCTCTGCCCCGGGAGCCACGGCCGCGGGACGGGGAGCGGCTGGAGCGGGAGCGGGGGGATTCCTTCAGGACCGGGCTTCAATAGGGACCGGGGTCAGTAGGGCCGGGTTTCAGTAAGACTGGGGCCGGGATCGGAACCAGGATTGGGACTGGGGCCGGGATCGGGATCGGGATCGGGATCGGGATCGGGATCGGGATCGGGGCTGGAACTGGGATTGGGGATGGGGATCGGGATCAGGAATGGGAATGGGGATCGGGAATAGGGATCGGGGTCGGGATCGGGGCTGGAATCAGGATCGGGGTCGGGATCGGGGCTGGAATCAGGATCGGGGCCAGGATCGGGGCTGGAATCAGGATCGGGATCGGGGCCAGGATCGGGGCTGGAATCAGGATCGGGATCGGGATCGGGATCGGGATCGGGATCGGGGTCGGGATCGGGGCTGGAATCAGGATCGGGATCGGGGTCGGGATCGCGCACTCGGCCCCCCCGGCGCGCCCCCGCCTCCAGCGGCGCACGGGAAGCCCCGCCCATTCCTCGCCTCTCAGCCAATGGAAAGCGCCGAGAGAGCGCAGGGCGGGGCGGGGAACGCGACGGCCCCGCCCCGGGCTGCGCCCCTCAGCCAATGGACAGCGAGGGGCGCGCTGCGGGCAGCGCTGATTGGCCAGGGCGGCGCGGTTGCTAGGCAGAAGCGGCGGCGCGCGGCGGCATGGCGGGCGCGCTGGGCGTGGGGCCGGGGGTGCTGGCGCTGCTGCTGCTCTGGGCCCTGGCCATGCTGCTCCTGCTGGCGCTGGCCCGCGCCGGCCGCGCCCGGTGAGCGGGGACAGGGGGAGACCGGGCCCGGTGAGAGCGGGGAACAGGGCGGGACCGGGCCCGGTGAGAGCGGGGACGGGGAGACCGGGCCCGGTGAGAGCGGGGACGGGGGAGACCGCCCGGCAGAGAGCGGGGACGGGGAGCACTCGCCTGGTGAGAGAGGACGGGGAGACCGGGCCCGGTGGAGAGCGGGGATGGGGAGACCGGGCCCGGTGAGAGAGGACGGGGAGACCGGGGCCTGGTGAGAGAGGGAATGGGAGACCGGGCCCGGTGAGCGGGACAGGGGAGACTGGCCTGCGAGCGGGGACGCAGGGGAGACCGGCCCGAGAGTGGGGACGGGGAGACAACCGCGAGAGCGGGGACAGGGGAGACCGGGCCCGGTGAGAGCGGGGACGGGGCGGGACCGGGCCCGGTGAGAGCAGGGACGGGGCTGGGACCGGGCCCGGTGAGAGCGGGGACGGGGCTGGGACCGGGGACAGGGCGGGACCGGGGACCCGGCGGGCCCAGCCCGGGCGCGGGGCTCTCGCCCGCCGGTGCTGAGCTCGCTCTCCGCTCTCCGCTGTCCCAGGGTCGCCGCGGTGCCGGTGGCGCTCGGGGCCGCCGCGCTCACGGCCGCGCTGCTGCTGTTCCCCCGCGAGGCCGAGAGCCCGGCCCCGGCCGGCGCTGAGCAGGTGAGCCCGGGCGGGACCCGGGTGTGCCCCGAGAGCCGGCATGGGGCTGGGTTGGCTCCAAGGGTGCCCTGGGGACCGAGGGATGGAGACCAAAGCGTGGCCCCAGCTCCTGCCCGGGAGCTCCGGGCATGGGCCTTTACCTGGGGAATGGCCCCAGACGGGGCTCGGACCCAGGGATGGACCATCCTGAATCCTTGGGAATGGTTCTGTACCCCGGGAATGCGCTTTTACCTCAAAGACAGCCCCGGCTCCATCCCCACGCCCAGGGCCTTGCCCCGTGCTGCCTTTTCGGTCTCCTGGGGCTCCCTCTCCGGCAGTCTCCCGCTGGCACAGGCGGTGCCGCTCCTGGAGCCGGGAACTATTAATTTTTCTGCCCAAATCGCTGATTTATGCGCTGTTCCACCCGACCCGTGGGGTTTGGCTCCCCTCCTCCCATCCCCAGGGGCTCTGTGCCGGGATTCCACTCCTGCTTTGGTCCCTCCCTGCTCCAGCAGCCTCTGCTCCCTCTCTGCCATTCCCTTTCCTTATCATTTTCCTTCCAATTCTGCAGCCTTTCACTCTTCCCCCAGCTCTGTTTTCTGTTTAGAGCCCAATAGCCGCTCTTCAGCTCTCTTGTAGGTTATTGCTGTGCTCGAGCATGAAGCCGTCTGCGTTGTCAGGCACAGGGATCTCCCCCAGTTTTTGGATCAGGCTGTCTGAGCTGCCACCTTGAGCTCTCCCAGAGCTCTTTGGGCTTTGAATACACAAAGTTTTGTGGCCTTTCAGGTGCCGTTTCCTCTGTTCTATTATTAATGCATGTTAATTATCGCTCTTCTGGTTCTTGTTCTGTGTAAATCCCTACTAAAAGACACTTGTAACGTTCTTTTCTTCTCTCTGTCACATCTGACCTGCTCGTGTGAAGGTTAGGCGTGAGATGAAGGGCAGCCCAGCACGTGTTTGTTGCCTGGGAGGCAAATGGAATTGGAAAGCTTTTTTTTTTTTTTTACGGATCTTCAATTGGACTGGACCTGCCCTGCCTATCAATAATACATGACCTGGGCTTTCTGCACCAAAACTCTGCTAATTGGCTAATTAAAAAGTGAAACGTGCAGAAGGAGCCGGCGCTTGGCTCACCAGAGACTCTGTGCAGCAGCACCAGGGCTGAGCTAATGCAGTGGATAAAGCTGAGCTGGGGCTGAGCAGAGCTCTGGGGGGTCTGGGGAGCAGAGAGGGGATTTCATGAACAGCCTCCTCGCCCTGGGCTGCTCTTTGTGTCTTGCCTCGCTACCAGAGCTTTATTTTTTAATTGTGGGGTTTGTTTTTTTTTTTTTCCTTCCTCGCTATCTCCCTTCTGAAAGGGTATCAGGGCTGGAGGTTTGTGGCTGGGGAGAGCTGCTTGAGGGCTTGACTCTGTCTGTCCCCTGTGCTCAGTACTGTGCTGCTCCACATTAACATTCCCAGGAGCTTTTTGCAGGGATTTTTGTGCTCGTTTGTGGCACGCTGTGCATCCCACAGAGAGTGCCCGTGCCAGGGATGAAAAGCAAGGAGGGAAATCTGGGGGAGCCCCAGAGGTTCTGTTTTCCAGGATGTGGTGTGTTCCCCCCGAGCTCCTGGAGCAGGCTGGGGCTGTGACGTGCTGGGATCTTTGTGTTTCTGTTCCCTGCAGATTGTGGACACCTTCCTCATTGGCCGCTTCGTCCTGCTGGCTGTGATGAGCCTGGTGTTCCTTGGGAGCCTGTTCCTGTTCCTGGTTTACTACCTCATGGAGCCTCTGTATGCCAAGCCACTCCACAGCAGCTAGAGACAGCAATCTCTGCACAGAGGAAATCCTGTTTTCATGGGAATAAACCAGAAAGAGACAGCAGGAGACTGTTCTGGAGGTGACCATGATGTTCTTTCTGAGCTCAGAAAGAGCCAGTGGAGCGAGTGAAGTCTTTGCTTCATCTTAGAAAGCAAAGTTTGGTCTGAGCACGAGCCCCTTCCTCCCCAGGGGGTTCAAGCCTCTGCACCTGCAAAGGTGTGTGAACCTCTGAATGCTGCTCTCGTTTACAGGAGAGCTGAGATCAAGGCACTTGGTGCTGCTCCTGACTCAGTGAACCAAGATGCTTTGTTATTGTTACCCACAAGAGATGATTTGTTACTGCTCCTTTTTCACTGGGGTTTAATAAAACTCTCTGAGAAATCCCTGCCTCAGGCTTTATTTGTTCCACAGGGATGTCACATTTGGCCACACTGTGGTGACACTGCCCATGAGAGCTGCCTTCTTCTGGGGCAGATGTGGGGGTGTGAGAAAAAAAAAAAAAAAAACCCAGATAAACATCAGTGTGTGACTGTGGATTGTTTGGGATGGTCCCTGGGACTGGAAATCAGGGGCTTTGGAGTGGGGAGTGAATAACATGCAAAATAATGCCAGAATAGCAAATGGAAAGCTGACCTCCCTGTGCAGAGTCCTGCCAGCCATGGCAAAGCTCCTTGCTGTTACCTGGGTGTTCCCTGCCTGTGCAGGGCCCTGAGGTGGCACCCTGGATGCCACCAAAGGCTCACAGCTGCTGCTACCCTAAAGCTCCAAACCATTGCTCAGTTCTAGCACAGATCCAGCTGAAGCTGCTGGTTGACTCTGACACCTCCCCTGTCCCTCTTTCCCCCTCCTGGGGCAGAAAACACTCTCTGTGTTCTGCAGGAGCAGCAGTGGGGTTGAATCCTATTTTTCTCTCTATTTTTGGGGGGAAGGCAGGGGAGCAGTGCTGCTGAAGCAGAGCCAAACCTGTGCTGAGATGAGCCCGTGACAGCAGGGGCACGGGCTGCCTGCACAGCCACTGCTGCTCTGTGCCCTCAGTGGCAGCAGCTTATGCTCTTGCATTAAAGGTTTTTAATTTTTAAAGCTTTTAAATTGCAGAAGAAAAGCATTTTGGTGGCCTGGAGCATCCTGTGAGTGTTTTGTAGCAGGGAAGGAGCCTTTATCCTCCCTGCTGAGGTTCCCACAGGTGCTCAGGGCACTGGGGGAGGTGGGTTCTGTTGTGGTTCAGGTTTTCCAGCCCCACAGGGATGGAGCTGCTCATCCTTCCACTGCTGAGCAGGCGGTGAATATTGCAGTGAGGTCAAAGCCACTGAGACAGCCCTGAGCAGTGGTCAGGGTCAATGCAGCCAAAAACTTGAGGGCAGAAACTCAGATTTTTAATATTATTTTCCCATTTTAGAGATTTTTTGTTGTTGTTGTTTCGTTTTGAACTGAAGACAGTGAATTAAAGAACCAGCTGGCTTTTCCCAGCCCTGTCCTGACAGGTGACAGTCACCAGAGAGGGCTTTCAGGGCATGAGAGATTGATCAGGCAGAGTCATGGGCGTGGAGGTGATGCTTCCCCGGCAGAAAATGCCCCAGCACCCCAGAGCTCTGACTCAGCCAGCTAAAAAATGTGAGTGCAGTCCCAAAAAAAGCAGAGAAGAGGCATCTCTGCTTTCCAAAGTGCAGCCAGGCTCAATCCCTTCCTGTCCCCATGCCCGTGTCCAAGGGAGCTGAACGAGCGCGTTGAGGAAACGCTGAGCGTTTCTGCAGCACAAGCACATCGGGGTCTCTTGGTGATTTTGATGTTAAGCCTGAAACAAAATTCATATTTAATTCATCACCTTAATAACATTTATGAAGACGGAGTTTGCCTGGCAGCTCCAGCTCTGTGCCTGCCGTGTCCTCACCCCCCTGTTTGTGGGATGATTTGGGGAGCCTCAGTGAGGCCACAGTGTTGTTTCACCAGGGCTTCAGTCCAACAAACGGGAGGGAAACCACAGCAAAAGCAGCTGGAGTACTAAAATCCCAACCCTAAAAGCAGAAACGTGAAACTTCTCCCCATTTTGCTCTGTAATTAAACCCAAATAAAGGCTTTTTCTGTCCCCTTAAACTGTTTGTGACTAAAATGAGTTGAAAAGCTGATAGTGAAGGAGTTATTTTGGGGAGAGCAGAAAGCCATGCTGCAAGAGAGACATGGTAGGTCCTGCTCAAGGAGGCCATTTCAGCATTTTCCCAAAAATCCCATTAACTGGAGAAAGAGCCTCATGTGCTTTCACCCCCCACCAAGACATTTCAAGCTTCATCCTCATCCTTCACAACCCTTGGCAGTGGGGAACAACCAGCTGGGTGAGCTCAACCCAGGCTCTCTGTGTATTTATTTATTCTGGGGAGTTCTGCTCCTCCCTGCACAGGGGCTTTCCAAACGGTTCCTGTTTATTTTTGGAAAAGGAAAGACCACGTCAAGGAATTGGTATGAGCCAGAGCTGCCTCCCAACCAGCCCCAAATGGCGATTTTTTGCTTCCATCCCCACCCCAAACCTCCAGCTCCTGGAGGATTACCTCTTGCTATCCCATCTGTCTGGCAGCCTGATCCTTTATTTTGGAATTATCATGCCACAGGAGGGCAGGTTTGTCTTAAACCCCAACCTCTCAGCTGCTGGTGAGGGTTTTGGGACCTGGGAGGGTGTGATAGCCAAGGAGCCCTGCTCCAGCCCGAGCTGATCCAGCCTTCCTCCTGCAGGATGAGAGACCCAGACCTGTCGTGTCCCGAGGTGCAAGCCCCAGGCAGGCAAAAATGGGGCTGAAGCTCAGTGCAAGAAAGCTGCTGTGCTGAAAGATCCCATGTGTGCCAGGATGAGGGCAGGCTGGCGGCTTTCAGGTCAGGTGAAGAACCAGCCTTTTCCCCCCTAAATTCTCTGCCTGGCTTGTTAGAAATGAGCAGGGATGCCCCTGCGCCAGGATGCCACTGCCCAGCTTGTGCCAGGCTCAGCAGCCCGAGGGCAGCTGCTCCCTCCTGCCTGAGGCGGGGCAGGGAGCTGTGCCAAAGCAGAGATGGAAGGAGCACGAGTGTCTGCAGGGGAAACTCCTCTCCTTGATTTAAGGTCCTTGAATGACAGCAATTCCTCATGTCTCACGCTGCTCTCTGCTGGCACTTAATTACCCTCACTGGAAAAACTGCCCTCAGATTTCCACCTTGACTTTGCTGACTTCAGCTTCCCTGCTGGTGGATCCTGATTTGCCTTTGGCTGCTAATTAAAAAGCCCTTCAGCCTTTGCCAGCTGCTCCTTGCATAGGTAATTACAGACCGTGCCCCAGCCACCTCTGCACCTTCCCAGCAGACCAGCTCCAAAATCTGTGCAGCCTCTTCCCAACCTGCCTCCTGGAGAACGGCATTGCTGTGGTGGGGTCACCTACAGAAAAACCCAAGAGCTGCATTTACCAAACCTAAAGAGCCCATTTCAGGTGGGATTTGTCCCATGACAGGACAGAGGTGGACATGTGCCCCTGCTCTCAGGGCTCTCAGTGCCCAAGGGGCTCATGGCAGAGGAAAAGCAGCAGCTCCTTATCCAGCAGAGGAGGAGCAAAGCAAATTGTCTTCCAGACTCCTCCCAGAGGAGCTCAGCTCCTTTTAAACAGTTTTTTTGGCTAAGGCAAACCCAGGGGATCCCCTGCCTGCCTTCCCGCTCCGCCTTCAATTCCAAAGCTCAGTGAGATCTGGAGTTTTCTTTGGCATTTGGCTCTTTTTATTTTAAGTTTAAAACTGCCATGGGCTGTGTGCCCTTTCTCCTCGCTCCTGGCAGCACAGCCAAGGCTCTTCAGACTTTCCAAACGTAAGTGGGACACGGCCCAGGCCTAAATTTGTCCCGGAAAACTTGTGAGCAGCTGAAAGAACAAGAAGGAGGGGGGAAAGGCAAAAAAAAGAAAGAAAGGGGGGAAAAATCCCCAAACCAACTTGCTGTTGCAATAAGCCCCCATGTATGTCAGGACTTAGGGAATTTTTTGCTTGAAAATGTATTTTGAGTCCCTCCTCCACGAGAGAATGGTCATGAAGCAGTGTGAAAGCTCCACCACTGGTGCCCTGACAGAGCCATGCTCAGCTCATGGATCTCTGCTGGCAGCCAGGTCCTTGTGCCCACAGAGGCCACAAGCACCACGAGCCAGTGGCCTGGGGACACTGCAGGGTCAGCCCTTGGGCTCTGCTGAGGACAGACCCTGGTGTGGCACCTCTCCCTGTGGCTCCACCAGGGTTTAGCCCAGCAGGATCGATATTTTCCTGGGGAAAAAGGGCAGTGGGGGTTTGTATTTTTCTCTTCCTGCTTTTTCTCCCAGGCAACCAGCGAGGTTCCGAGGCCCATTGAGTATCACTGGTCAGAGTGGAGGGGATCAAAGGCCCCTGTTTGGCCACCTCAAACCTGCAGCTGCCACTCTCCGAGCTGCCTGCTGCCCTGTGCCACTCCATCACCTTCACAGGTTTACAGGGAGCTGCTCCAACTGGCTGGCAAGTTTCCTCCATTCCCTCCCCCCCACACACACCTTTTTTTCCCCTTTGCTGATGAAATCAGCACTTAATAAAATCACATCAGGCCCAGATGTTTTCTCCTCGGGTCAAGATCCAAGGAGGTGAAGTCAATTAGAGTTGCAATTTATCCCACGCATACACAGAGCCCCCGGCACCGGGTGCTGCTCTCCCGGGGCAGAGAGACGGAGCCTACCCAGGGGCAGTTCCCGGATGGCGAGGGACTGCAGACACATCCCGGGGGATGCAAACACATCCAGGGGACTGCAGACACATCCCAGGGGACTGCAAACACATCCAGGGGACTGCAGACACATCCCGGGGGATGCAAACACATCCAGGGGACTGCAGACACATCCAGGGGACTGCAGACACACCCCAGGGGACTGCAGACACACCCCAGGGGACTGCAGACACATCCCGGGGGATGCAAACACATCCAGGGGACTGCAGACACATCCAGGGGACTGCAGACACATCCAGGGGACTGCAGACACATCCCGGGGGATACAAACACATCCCAAGGGACTGCAGACACATCCAGGGGACTGCAAACACATCCAGGGGACTGCAGACACATCCAGGGGACTGCAAACACATCCAGGGGACTGCAGACACATCCAGGGGACTGCAGACACACCCCAGGGGACTGCAGACACATCCCGGGGGATGCAAACACATCCCGGGGGATGCAAACACATCCAGGGGACTGCAAACACATCCAGGGGACTGCAAACACATCCAGGGGACTGCAGACACATCCCAGGGGATACAAACACATCCCAAGGGACTGCAGACACATCCAGGGGACTGCAAACACATCCCAGGGGATACAAACACGTCCCGTGGCTTCCGAGCCTCCCGGCTCCGCGCACATCAAAGCCGGGCCCCTCCCAGAGCGCACAGCTGGCGGCACAGCTGGCCCTGGCTTCAGTCAAGTGACACCGTGGGGGTCTCTGAGCCCCATCCCTGCCCGGGGAGCCTGCGGGGCTGGCAGTGGCACCGCCTCCACCTCCTGGGGCCCCTCCTAATTAAGAAGTGTCTAATGAAGATCATCAGCTGCCCGAGCTGGACCGGGAGCAGCCGCCGTGTGTGAATGGTTCACCGCGGTGTGGGGGTCGCTGCATGTTCTTCTTTTGAAGCTAAATGGGATGATTTTGGAATATAAATCAGGAAAAGCACTGGGTTTGGTCTTTTTTTGCAGTGAGATGAGTCAAGGAGTAAACCCAGCTTAATTTGGGCTCAGCTCAGGGATGTTCTGTGCAGAACAAGCAGCGCTTTGTTGGTGAGGCAGCGCCTGAAGTGATTTGGCATCATCCTCCTGATCCAGACCCTGGAATACCAAGCATCTGGAGGGGGCAGGCGCACAAAGCAGAGCCTGCAAGGGGAGAAAATCAAATAGAGGTGCGTGACCACTGCCCCCAAATATGCACAGACCTGGCTCAGCCCCGTCAGGACACGGCATGGAGCGGCCACACGAGTTTTGCACGTTTTTATTAATAAAACGGCCGATGGTGAAGAATTGACCCAGAAAACTATTTGTCCAGGGCCCTTTGACTGCTCCTCGCCGCTGCCTCCTCTGGAAGCAAACCCATGGTGGCAGCGAGCCCGCGGGGCCGTGCCCGAGGCCGGGCTGCAGCTTTGCCAGGAGCCCGGTGTGCCCCAGCCTCTCTGCTCCCTCTGGGCTCGGGGCGGCTCGCAAGGGGCGCGTCAAAACTCCTTAAACCTGCGGGGAGAGAAGCGAGCGGCTGAGCCGGCGTCCCGCAGGGGCCGGGATCGATGGTGGGCACCGCGATGCTGCCAGAGGTGGAAAGGGCAAACAGCTCTGCCGGGAAAGCCCAGCCCCTGCTGCACCACGAGGAGGAGAAGCAGGCGCGAGGAGGAGGAGATCCAGACACTGTTTTGTCTCTGGCCAAAGCTGAAATGTACCCAAAAATCCTCTTCTCTGCAAGCTGCTCCAGAGACGCTCCCCAAAGCCCTCAAAGCCCTTCGTATTCCCACAAACGGAGCCAGCTGCTTCCCCCAGCAGAAACCAGCTGGAATTTGGTGCAAACACCGATGCTGTCAACCCCTCCAGGACAGTCCTCACCCTAACCAGCCCCGGCACAGGAGAGCAGAGGCTGACAGCCCTCCACCTGCAGGCGGAGAAGGAGATTTGGGCCGCACTTACCGCAGCACGAGGCCCAGACTATTGGTCTTTCACCTGCAAACACAAGACATAAGGGACGAATTGTTCGCAGGGGGTCGGGGCCTGGCAGCCCCACTGCCAGGACAGGCTGTGGCCCCTTCCTTTAGATGTCACAGGGGATGCTGGTGGCAATGGGAGCCAGGCCAGTGCTGATTTGGAGATAATTTATACACTCGCTGCAGTGATTCGGATACAGATTTGATTAGCGAGCCCTGGCTGTGTGTAATCAAGCTCAGTAGCACAGGTGGGCAAAGCCTATAAATTCAGTTGTTTGAAGTGCATTAATCAATCCCAATCGATTGGGCATCTGGGCCAACATCTCTTAAGTTAGCTGGAGACAAGGACGCACTGCCCAGACACATCCCCCACCCCCTGCCACCATCCCACACTCTTCCCCAGCCATTGCAATTTGATCTTTTGATTCCCAAATCTTGATCTCGGCCTTAAATGATTGGGGGAGTGGCTATTTCTAGGCTGAGTCTGCAAAGTGAAACTCAGAATCAGAACAAATCAGGCTTTGTGTTTGCATTTAATCCTCAGGGCTCAAGTGAAAGTACTTACACCGAGCTACTTCCCATCCATCACTGACTCTGTTAGCTGCACACTAGAGCTACAAAGACACAAGGACGCTGTGTTTAGCACCCCAAGTGTTTTTTGAGGACTAAAACCCCCCAGGTGCTGCCTTGGCTCGAGGTGGAAATGTCTCTGTGGCCCCAGCAGCGGGACCTCGGGCAGGCGGCCTCGTGATGCCCGCGCGAAGATGCAGCAGCGACAGCAAGGGGTAACAAACATCTTTCTGCAGCAGCCCTGACACCGTGTTTGGGCACTGTGGGGCTGGAGGCTGCCCCAGGGTGGTGGCTACGTACCCTCTCTGCCTCGCCATGGGGCCGCACCAGCCACGGGCCTCTTTGACCACCACACGAGCAAGGAGCTGCAAGAGGAAGGGTGGAGGATCACTGCAAGGCTGGTGGCACTGCAGCCTCCAGCCTTGGCATGAGTATTTCCATCAGGAACATACCAGGAGATCCATTCTACAGCTCTTCCTAGCAAAGATCATATGAACTAAACCCGTGCGAGGAGGAAGGTGTTGGGAAAAGCCAAGTGAAAGCAGAGGCTGGGAGTCAATAGAGGCCTTTGCTGTTTGCCCTGTGCCTGGGTGTCTCCTGAGAACCATCTGTGCCCTCCCCCAGTGAGCAGGCAGCTAAAAGGGAGCCTGTGAAACCCCAGGGCAGAGAAAGGAGTCCTCCCAAGGAGAGACCTACCAGACAAGCCAGGACGTCAGCTGCTATCAACATGTAAAAGACGTTATTCCAGCCCGTGGGAGAGATGAGCCCCGCGAGCAGCGGCCCCAGCGCAGCACCTGCGAGGGCACAGGAGCCTCATTAGCCCCTGTTCACACCTGAGAGGGGACCAGGACACCCAGCACCCCCTGGCCATACACACCAACAGATCCCGTGCCGTCGATGATGGCCGTGACAGTCGAAAGGGCTCTGGCATTTCCTTTGAGAGATTCATGGGTCCCCTGTAAGGATGGAGGAATAAAACACAAGGAGCAAAAGCAGCTTTGGGGTGCACAGCTGGTGAATCCCAGAGAGAGGCTGATGTCCCAGGCAGCAATTTCCATGTGTCAGACCCAGCCACGGGTGGGAAGACCAAACTCAAATGCTGCCTGCAGCCAAACCATGGCAAAACCTGGATGGCCAACAGCAGGCAGAAATTCCCAGGGGATTTGCCACCAAATATTTCCACTCTGCTTGTGCTCAGAGGGAGATGCAGCAAGGCTGAAACACGGCCATGTGGCCAAGGTGAAAAAGCAACAGGAAAAACTCCAGAATTTAAGGGAGGGTGCAGAGCGCAGCACCGGGTGTGACAGCCCTGCCCTTCTCCACTGGGCTTCAGAGGCATTGGGAAACAAAGATAAAATGCAAAACTCCCAGCAAACCATCCCTCTGGGGGAGAGGAACAGCCTGTGGGTGTGCAAGGGCAGCGTGGCGGGGTCTGAGGTGCACCTCTTACCAAATCTGCCGACACCGCTGTTGTGATGAGCGCGTAGGGCCCGTTAACCAGAGCACCACAGATGATCAGCATCGCTGCAGAGGCACCCGGGAAGAGATCAAATCTTTAGGAGCAGGAAGCAGCAGGACATTGGATCCATCACCCCCAGCCCCGTGCATGGACACTGCTGTCCCAGCATCCATCTCCTGTGCATCTCCATTTTCCCATGGAGATCCCACCCAGCGGGCAGCGAACGCTCATCCACCACCACCCTCCCCCAGATTCAGCCTGGGGGCCTGGCTCAAGAGGAGGAACGAAGGCATTTATTCCATCACCACAGTGTCTTCCATCACCACTTCAGAGAGGGGAGCTGGCTGCACCATGGAGCTCCTTACCTATTGATGTGCCAATGCCGTTCTGACCCACGTGGTTATACAGGAACAGCTGGAAAAGAGACACAAGGTGAATATGGCTACTCCAGCTGTTTTACCAAGCGTTATCCTTGCAGCACTACCCTGGGGATGGGATGGACACTGTGGGGACCTGAATTACTCCAAGCACCAGCTGGGATGTGGGGCTGAGTGCAGCCCTGATCTCTGCATCCCAGCAGCAGGATGAAATACCTGGCAGATGGCAAACAGAGGTGCTGCCACAATTTATGGCCAGCGAGGCTCCGCTGCCTCCCACGGCTGCAGCCACGCATTAATTTGCAGTCGGGGCCGTGGATGTGACGTGGCCCCTCTGCTTCCCAGCGTGTGCCAGCTCCTTCAGCAGGAGAGGCTCCCATCCTGGAGCCAGCTGGGATTGGATTACAGCTAATTAGCCACGTTGTGGAAGCAAAGCCAAATGAGCTCCATGCAGGTGCTTGGGAAGGACGTGCAGGCCAAGCTCCAGCAGAGCGTGAGGCTGTTGGCATCGGGGCTTTTGGGATGGAAATCAGAGACAAAGCTGGACCGGCTCGGTGGGACCCCCAAGGCTTTGAGCAGGGTTATGGCAGGATGGGAAAAAAAAAGAAACCTACAGGGTTTTTTCAGTTGCCAAAGTCTCTGCAATCCCCTCCCAGCCCCTAGAGCCGGCCATCCTTCCCCGGAACATCTGGGCACGTGAATCAATCCCGGCTCCCATCCCAGCCGAGCGCGTGACCAGCTTATCCCGGGCGCTTGGGAAGAGGAAGGGAAGGCAGCTGTGACTCAAAGGAGCCAGAGGAGAGGAAACCCTCGTGATGGGCTTTGAGCCCATGTGACAGCTCACCATGGGAGCAGCGACCACCAGCATCACGCAGCACGTGGTGGCTCTGCCGCCGGTGTAGTCAGAGATGAGGCCAGCAAAGATCCCCCCTGCAAGAAAGGGTCCCAGGTGTCACCCCAAAGGCAGAGCTGTGCCCTGGCTTAGCCCAAAATCCAACGTGATGCTCTTTCATCACCCATCTTCTGACCATTATGCCCCCAAGGTTAAGCATAATAATATCAGAGTGAAGAGTTTTGATTTATCCCCTCCAATTCCTCCCTGCAGATGGTTTCTCTGCACTTCCATGCAGCTCTGGTCTCTTCCATGCTTGCAAAGTGTAGGAAAAGGAGTGCCTGAGCAAGCGAGAGCTGAGGGAAGAGGCTGTGATGGTCACCATAGCAAATGGATGCCAAAATAAAATTGAGGAGTGTTTGCTGCCTGTGGAGTGCTGTGAACACTGAATAAACCTCTCTGGGCAGAGAGATGGTGTTGCCTGTGGGGGAGAACAGCCAAGGCTGGTCAAGGCCAGGATTGTCCCTAAATCCTCCCTGATCCACCCCCGTGACCCCGGTATGTTGACGAACCTAAAATACCCCCGACATCAAAGAGGGTCGACAGGTCCCCGGCTTCCTTGGCACCAAAATGAGCTGTGGGGGAGAGGAGAGGGTGAGGAGAGGGTGAGGAGAGGGTGAGGAGAGGGTGAGGAGATGCTTCCCTTGCAAGGCTCTCCCACCTCGCTGCCCCCAAAACTCACCAACATTGACAATGTAGAGGGGCAGCCAGTACAGGAAGGTGTAGCTCACCAGCTTGGCAAAGAGCAGGCACAGGGAGAACTCCACCACGCCCTGGGAGGAGAGGAGGGGACATCAGAGCAGCCCTCTTCTCCCAGCCTCCTCCAGATGGTGGGTTTTTCCCATTTTCTGCCCTGTGGATGGTCTGAGCTGCCCTGGCTTTGCTCTTTCCTCCATCCCAGCACTCACAGGTATCCGAAGTGCCCCAAGGAAGCTGATGGCTTCGGGCTCCTCAGCTGGCTCCTTGGGGCTGTTGGAGTGATCCACACTGCTCTGGCCTGAGAGGCTGAGTGGGCCCTCGTTGGAGGTGACTGCTTCAGGATCCTTCTCACTGGTGGTCACTCCTCCAGGATCCTCATCAGAGGCCATCTAAAAGCAAGCCAAAAGCAGGAGATGTGGCTCTCGTGGCTGGAGGAGGCTGAAACATTGGCTCTGCTGCTGGGGCATGACCCAGAGGATGCTCACAGTGGAAGAGCAGCAACCATCCCCTGTGACAACTGGAACATTGCTCCAGTTCCTGCTGTTAAAACCCGGTGACCCAGTTGTTTCCCTGATCCCTGAGTGCCACCCAGCCCAGGACAAGCCCGTTGGGAATTGGTGTAACTCACGTGATGCAGAGGTGGACTGCAGTCAACATCCTCAGGATCTGCAGGGAGAGAGAACACCCTGTGAGAGCCTGGACCAACCCCACTCCCCCTGCTCTCCTTCCAGCATCTCACAGGGGCTGGGAACCCCCAGGTCCAGGCTGCATCTCTGGGTACCCTCTTGCCCAGTAAAAACCCAAAGGAGTTCCCTGATATTTCCTAGAAAGACAGGCTCAGAGGGGGATGAGCCTGCCTGGACAACCCCAAAGGATGCTGAACATCCCTGTGGTGGTCAGATCCACATCCCTGCTAGCCACAGATTGAAAATAAGTATTTGGGATTGGCAGAAATGCTTGGAGTTGGGGAAGGTGGAAAACTGTATATATAATATATATATATATATATATATATATTACACTGGTTGTCTGCTGTGCCCCAGATCACAACACTCACACTCCACCAGGAAGAAGAAGCAGATGATGCCCACAGCAGTGATGATGATGCCGGGCACAACGAAGGACAGGCCCCAGGCAGAGGAAACCCAGGCGCCAGCGATCAGCGACCCTAAGATGTTGCCGACGGAGGTGTGCGAGTTCCAGATGCCCATGATCAAACCTCTCCTGGTGGGGACACAGCCGGGTCAGTGGCACTGGGGTGGCTGCCAGGGTCAACAGGGACCAGGACTGGCATGGGACACGTAGGAGAAAAACTCACTTTCCTTTCCCAAACCAGTTTCCAACGCATGCCACCACAGCCGGCCAGCCGGTCGTCTGCACCAGCCCATTGCACACCTGGAGAGAGATGGGGAGCATCACCCAGCAAGCACCGACCACACTGCACTGTTGCAGGCAACTGGGCTTGAAAATAGCCACCCCTATCCCAAAGCTGTTAAGAAAACATTTTCTTTGTTTAGTTTTTTCCCTGCTGGGGCAATCCTGGAGCAGCTTGCATCGCTCCCTTGGCTAAACTGGGAGTGGCTGGTGTTGCCAAACCAGCTGCCAGCACTGGTTGGAGATGGGCACACCCGGCGGTTTCGACGCCCACGCCGCGCACAGCCAGGTTCTGCAGGGAGTGGAAACGCTCAGTGCTGCCCTGCTCAGAAACTGGGCCACCCCAATCCCTGAAGGCCACTGAAAAACTGGGATGAGGCCGTGGTGATAAAGCCTGGGCATCCTCCAGCACAACACACCTGCACAACGATGAAGTACCAGAGGACGTGGATGTTCCAGAAGTAGCCGAGGCCAAAAAGGGCAGTGAAGAGCCCGCTCAGCACCATTCCCCCCGACAGGTAATAGCGCAGAGGGAGGCGCTCCCCAAAAATGCCACTGCAGAGAGGGAAGAGCACAACAGAAGCTGTCACAGGTGATGCCCCCAATGAGCATTATCACACTGAGCCAGCACCTGAATCCTGAGCGGATCCCTGGCTGCTTTCCTGTTAGCACGACCCCATCCCAGTGGAAACCAGTTTCTGGTAGACTGGTGCAAACTGGTGCAAACTGGTGAGTGGAGGGAAAGGCCCTGGGTACCTGATAAACATCCCGATGGCGTAGGCCACCAGGAAGGCATTATCCAGCGCCCCAAAAAGCTCCTTGTAGTTGTCCCCATCTGGAAAACAAATATTAGGGCCACCTCAGCCTGGCCCCATCTTGTGTCTCCTCCCCGTGGCTGCTGGCTCAGTCTTGTCCCCCAGTCCCAAAAGCCTCGTCTCCATGGGGGTTTCTGGGAGCATGGCCGGGTGCCATCAGCACTGGGACCTGCTCCTGTCCTGTCCTGGACTTCACCACCCGCTGCTGCCCTTCGGCCCAGGGGCATGGGACCGATGTTCACCACTTAATCACCACTTAATTACCTCCGGGTGCCTAACGAGCAGCCGGCCCCCAGCCAAACCCTGGCCACGACCTGGTTTGGGAATGGGGGAGCCCAGCTTGGCTGCCACGAGCATGGGTTTTGGGGTGCCTGGGGGGGTTCAGCCTTACCAAAGGGGGCCCAGCTGCACCACGTGCTGCTGTTGGAGTCATTGTGGGGGTTTGGGCCCAAGGCTGAGCAGTTGGGGTGCAGCTGGCTCTGCAGGAGAGAGAGAGAGAGGGGGTGAAATCGAGGTGCTGTCAGCACCCCCCTCCCCATGTTCCCTCTCCAGATTCCCTGTCCCCACAGCTGGGTGAGGCTGGAGCTCACCTTGACGATGCTGATGGGTTTTCGGGAGAGGTGGTAGCTGGTGTAGGAGAGGAAGGTCAGCACCAGAGTCAGCCCCCGATAGCTGTGGGAGGAAGAAAGCAGAGAGGTCAGGGTTTGTGGGACAGGGATGGGTGGCCTCAGTACCCAGTGGGACTCTTCTACTGGATTGGTGATCTCAACCAGCTCAGCTGAGCTGGTCAGAAAGTGAGCAGATCCCCCCAAAAAAAGCCCAGGATGCGGCTTAAAAAGATCAGCTGAGTTTTGTGGGGAGCATCAAGCAGAGTTTCCACCTCCTCAAGCAGTTACATCCCACAGAAACACGGGGTGAGCAAGTGCCTTCCTGGTGTCACGAGTGGAAACTGCGCTGATTCATCATCACTCCCAGGGTTAATCAAAGATAAGCTGGAAAAAAAAGCAGGGGGCAGGATGGCCTTGGCAATACCAGCTCCCCTTCCCCCACCAAACAGCCATTTCATCCTTTGCTGGAATTAAATGCAGGGAAATGGGGGAGTCTGGGCTCAGGAAATGGGGATGCTGCTCCCAGATAAAGCCTGGAGAATCCCAAGTAGCGTTTAGGACTCTCTGGAGCAAGATGAGCATCTCTGAAGGAGCTACCCTGCCTTCAGGAGGAGTTTTATGGCAGCACAGAGGATACAAGTGGCCAGGGGCAGCTGCAGCACGCAGACAAGTCACGGGGTTGCTCCAAGTTTAGAAAAAAAACAACAACCTTTTTTTTGGCCCATCCTGCTCCTCTTTGCAGTTTCACTTCTCCCTGGAGCTGCAGCAATGACGGGTGCAAATCCAAGGCAAGTCCCTGTGCTGGAGTTCTGACTACAAGGCTGCACTGTGGCTGAGAAACTGCTGCTTCACACCCCAAAAAATGAATAAACCACCCAAAATCACTGCTAGTGACTGCAGGGCTGATCCAGGAGGAGCAGAGGCCACGGCAGGGAAAGGGAAGATAAACTTCACACGCAGTGCCCGCCTGGGCCAGACACTTGGGTGTTTGGGTTTTTTTACCCTTCGTGTTTTGGCAGGGAAAATTCCAGCTGATGGAAAACCAGGGGGAGCGTTTAGCAATGGGCTTCCAAAAAATCCAAATATTAACTGAAATTAAGCAGGCAGCAGGCCCATCACCTCATCAAAAGAGAAGGCAGCCAGTGAGGTTTCTGTGTTGGCCACATCCCACTGAATTTTGAAAGTGAGGGCCTGAGACATCTGGAGGCTGGCAGGTGCTGCTGCCCTCCCCAGGCTGAGTCCAAAGCCCTGGGCTGCCGTGGGTGTGGGCAGATCCCATCTCACAGTGGGTCCCGTGCCTTGAGGGTGATGCTGGGCCCTGGCTGAGTGACCCCCAATCCAGTGCAGGTCCCCAGCCCGGGTCTCATCCCTTGCCCAGTGTCAGTCCCTGGACAGGTGGTCTCCAGTCCAGCTCTGGTGCCAGTGCTGGTCCCCACGATGGTGCCGGTCCATTGGTCCAGGGTCAGCTTCCATCCCAGGGCCAGTCCCGGTGCCCAGGGCCAATCTCTATCCCGGTTCCACTTCCAGTGGTTGCCGGTTCCCAGTGGAATGACGCCCCCTCCTCCCTAACCCAGGGCTGATCCCTGTGCCGCTTCTGGTCCCCATCCTGGTGTCGGCTCCTATGTCCAGGACCAGTTTCTATTCCAGTGCTGGTCCACGAAAGAGTGAGCCCCGTTCTAGAGACCGTCCCTATCCCGGTGCTGATACCCTCCCTGCCCGATGTCAGTCCCTGTCCCAGCGCCAGTCTCGATCCCGGTGCCGGTCCCTTTGTCCCGAGCCGGTCCCGATTCTGGTGCCGGTCGCTATGTCCAGGACCAGCCCCGATCCCGGTCCCTATGTCCAGGACCAGTCCCGGTCCTTATGTCCAAAGCCAGTCTCGATCCCGGTGCCGGTCCCCATGTCCAGGACCAGTCCCGATCCCGGTCCCCATGTCCAGGACCAGTCCCGACCCCTCCGTGCAGAGCTGTCCCGATCCCGGTCCCCATGTCCAGAGCCAGTCCCGATCCCGGTGCCGTCCCCCCATCCCGCTCCCCGGCCCCGCTCACCGGCTGTCCCGGGGGAGGGCGCGGAGCAGGCGAACCCCGGGGGCGAGCGCTGCCCTCATGGCGGGCGGCGGCGGCACTCGGGCACCCCCGGCTCCTTTTCACCGCCCCCGGGGCCGCCGCTCCCGCCCCGCCGGCCCCGGTCCCGCCCCGGCCCTGCCCGGGCACAGCCCCGGCTGCGAGCGGTGAACCCGGCTGTCCTCGCTCCCCCTAAAGCAAAAACCCGCTTCAAATCCGGCTGGAACGAGGGAACAGCAGCGCCGGGCAGTGGGAGGGGGCAGAGCTCCGCAGGGAGAGACCAGCGCTTTTCATATTCCCCGGGGGCTCTGGGAGCTTCCCCAGGTGCTATTTTTTTTCCAGCAGAAAAAACTGGATTTAACTTTTCCACTCCCATTCCCAGCAACTCCCGAACAGGCTGCACTGCACTGATGCTGACTGAGCTACCCCAGACGTGCTTTGGGGTTATTGCCAGGGATCTGGAGTCCTCCTGTCCCCCTCCCCGCACCAATCCCCCTTTCAAAGCATCCCGTTTATCCTGCTAGGGGCTGATCGAGGATGAGGAGCAGCATCAGTTTTATTTATTCCTTTAACTAAGCCCCGAATCAGCCCACAGCCGCTTTGGAGGGATCCCCAGAGAGGCAGGAACAGGGGTCCCCAGGACCTGAGCAAGCCCTTGGAGACCTGCCAAGGAGCTGCTTGTCCTCAGCTGCCCGAGAGCTGAAATCAGTTACAAAAAACCCATTTACAGCTTTAGCCCTTTGCTTCCCTGCCCCCTCGCAGGGCAGATCCTGCCCTTTCCAAACCGACTCCAACACCCTGAATGAGGGCCGCAGCACCTTCCCGTGACGCAAGCAGCTGTTAATAAACAGCATCAGCCACCACGGATCCCTCAGTGAATGATTCTCCAGGGGGAAGCGAGGAGCAGGCCCTGGCTCTGTGCCTCTGTGCCACCTCTGGACCGGGGGTGGGATGGGAACAGGGAAAAGAAATGATCCGGCACGCCCGGCCACCCATCCTTCCTGCCATGGTTAATATTAGAGAGGGCAAGGGTGGCCAGCAAGGAGTAAATATTAATGACAGGGTATGCAGTAACCTCTGCCCAGGACCATCTTACCTCACCACAGGCTGTTCTGGGAAAACCCATCTTCCTCCACTCACTCCTGAAAAGGGCTGCAGATTTTTAATTATTTATTTTATTTTATTTTATTTTATTTATTATTTTATTCTGGAGCAAAGTAGAGGCTATGGGAGCATGGGTCAGGTACAAAGCTCTGTGGGTGTTAACTGGAAGAGAGGTCCTCACATAGAAAAGGAGAGAACAATAAATACCTGGCTCTGGAAGGTGATCCAAGTGGCAGGGGCTAGCAGAAGCCCTTGGAAAAGGGAGAGAAGGGAGCAGGGAAAGATTAGAAATCCACCCGTAAAAGATACTTGACCACTGGCACCTCATTTCCCCTCCTTTCACACTTCAAGTGAGACAAACAACCCTTGGAAACAGTTTATTCCACAGTCAAATGCTGGAATGCAAGTGCCTGCCATAAACCAACCCCACAGAGCAATTAATTGTCTCCTTCACCTCGACCATCGCCCCGGCCAACTGCACACCTGGAGCAGAGTGGGAGAGGCACAGCACAATCCAGGGCACACAGACCAGGAGAGCAAAGGTGACACCGTCCTGCAGCTGGCGTGGAGGGGCAGGCAGGACACGGCACAGCCCCGCTCCCTGCTCACAGCAGTCACTGGGACACGGAGCTGCCTCAGTCACAGATGCTTCCCCACATGAGCACAGAGAGCAGCCAGGTCCTGGAGAGGCCGAGTGGCTGTGTGGCCACAGGAGGAGATCACCGAGTGCAGTGCCTTGCTGTAGGCTGAGCAGGGACACAGAAACACTGTCAGGGCACGAGAGTTGCACTTATGGCCTGAAACTGGGCTTGGCTCTAGCCTTTCACCAGAGCAGAGAGACAACAACAGGGGTTTAAGGTAAATCGATATCCCTGGAGTTTTCCACGCACGTGTTTGCACACTCTGCATGCTTCTCAATATAAAGCAGTACACAAACCAAAGATTATTTTATGAACTCCAATTTCTCTGTTTTCCCTCCCAGATGACTCCCAGTTGCCCAGCCAGGTACTTTCCCACAATGTGCTCAAGGTCAGAGCACTCCATCACCTAAGGAAGGCACTTTCCACACACCCTTGTGCATCCTCCCAGCAGAAGATTCAGCATTTAAGGCAGAGGGCTCTGTGCCCCAATGAGAAGCTTTGCAGCATTTTCTCATGGTTGTGTCTCTAACCACACGTGGCTGTGTCACAACTGCATTACTGAACACATTGCAGGGGCTGGTGCTGTGCTGAGGATGCCATTACATTCCCTAAGGCCAGAGGTCAAGCAGCAAAGCCCTTGACTTGCCCTTTCCAGAGCATATTTGGAGGAGCATCTCTGCACAGCAGCCCAGGAGCATGGAAACACCTATCCTGCTTTGATTTCTCCCTGTATAATCAGGCTCAGGTGTCTCCTCTGTGGAAGCAGGAGCTCCTACCTTTGTGGTTTTTGTAGAAGATGCAGTTGTTGGCACAGGTATCCGGGTGGGAATCCCAGAAATCAGACCCACAGGAACACAGTGGGGGCAAGTCGATGTTACAGACTTTGATTTTCTCCCTCATCTGGGCTCTCAGAGCTTCAACATACCTGCAAGGGATCAAACATTCACCTCTGCCAGTGCCACCCCCTCTGCACGAGGAGCTCAGACTGGCTGTACCTCGTGTGCTCCTTATCCCGCTGCTGTCTGTCCCTCACTCTCCTCTCCTCCAGCTGAAGCTGGGCCAGAGCTTCCCAGGTTCCCTCTCCTGGGGAGGGCTCTTGCTGCTCAGCCTCGTCTCGCATCCTCTGCTCCTCTGCCCGGCGCTGGTTCTCCTTCTGCCTCTTGATCCTGCAGGAACACACAAGCTTAGAGGAGCTTCCCCATCCCAACCTCCATCCCTGGCCAGTCCCCGGCTGTGAGGTCAGGGCACAGGAATCTGGGTGATGCTGCTGCTTTCAAAGGCTAAAGTAATTCTGTGCTAATCACAGCATTAAATATAAATAAATATAAACAAATATACTGGCTTTAAACATAAAATGGTCAAAAAGGCTTCTCAAGCCTCCATTCTTCCCCCTATATGGCAACACCAGCCTGTGAATGCTCTCCTGCCCTCAAACTCTACCTGCCTGCCTGTTTTCTCACCATCATGGACTTCCTCTTCCAGTTCCTTTCCTGCACCACATCCACATATGCTCCTGCCACCTACAGTTCCCCAGAGCTGCACTTCTGTCCTTAAACCAAGCATATAGGCTGGACTTTAATACCCCCCAGAAAGGACCAACATCTTGGTTTCCCAACTTCCCCACTTCCCACTGCTGCTGATTATGAGGCACTGTGGATCCTTCCAAAAGCAGCTTCCAGGAGAGGGAAGTGTGGCAGGGGTGGGTACAGCAGAGACACCCCAAGGATCCCACCTTTACTCCAAAATGGGCTTTAGGATATACTTTTAACCAAGTTTTCCTCTATTTCCTCCATCTCCCTTGCACCTACACGGCCCTCCAGCCCTTTAGTGGGACCTGGGTTGTGTGATTCCCACAAAGCACAACACACATTCCCCTGACAAGCAGCAACTGCCAAGCACAAAGAGTTTACACAAAAGTATCTGACATTTTAGTCCCCAATGCAACAATGTGTCCCAGGCCACTCCTTGCCACAGGGCATTAAAACCAAAAATCAAGGATGGGAAGAAGCCAGGCCAAGACATTTCAGACCTTACTTCATGTAGGGGGTCAGATCTTCACATCCAGAAGAAAAGTGCTGAAGTCAAACTTCTCTGGTTGAGTTATAAACTCGGAAATGTTTCTTAAATGAAATGTAGAACCTTAAGTACAGCACCATAAATCTGCTCCAGAACTGAGGCCAAGGCCAACTCGGGGCTTTGCACCCTGTAATTGCAAACCCAGCTCTTCCTTGCACACACTCGAAGGGAAAAAATAATAATAAAAAGGTATCAGACTAACTAGGAAGGCCCTGGGGCCTTGCCAGCATTCACAGGGCAGGACAAGCTCTGCAAAGCTCCCAAGTGCCTCTGGAATGTCACGATGTGGCTGGAAGAGCACTACTTCAGATTGACATTTTTTCCCCAAAAATTGTCCATCTAAATCCTGCCCTGGGGTGCCTGTCCCACTCCCCCAAAGCCTGATGACAGAAGAGTCAGGATAGTCAGGTTTAGCTCAGTTAATTCAAAGGAAAGCCAGGGAAAAAACAAAAATGAGAGGATCTTTCCTATTTTGCTGTGAATTTGCAGAGCTTCTCCTTAAGGAACACCTTCAAGGCAGAAGCTGAGAAACCTCCACCTCAAGTAATACTTTTACACAGATATGGAGTGTTAAACTCTGGAACAAATGCATGGAAATCATTTTATTACACTGCATAAGTTTTTATGGCTGTGAGGGTGAAGGGTCTGATACTAAAAATGCCAGGAATAGTCACAGCTTAACCACAACAACTTGACCTCACCCCAAAGTTCCTAAACACAGGTATAGGTTCCCAGAGTCATGGTTTGGGAAGCTGCACCTGTCCCAGCCACATGTTTTGGCTCCCAACTCCTAAACAAACTGCACAGGGACCTGAAAACCAGACAGAGAAGTGGCAAAGGACCCAACATGGCCCAAGGGTCTCTGCTGGGGGGGTTGGCTGTGTGAACCCCACCCCAGGGAGAGTTACAGATCAGTGCCTGGCTTACACCAGACAAGCTCACAAGATTTTTCCAACCTTCTGAAGGACCCTGAAGGAGGAGATGACCCCACCAGCTGCACAGACTCACTGGGCAACTCTCTGCTGCCTCTCCTGCTGCCGCTGGTGCTCCCTCACCCGCTCGCGCTCCACGGCCATGAAGAGGCGCCGGCACCGCAGGAACTCGCGCAGCCGCTTCGGAGGAGAACACAAAGACATTTGGGAAGGATGTCTGGGATAAACATCGAGCAACATCAGTGCTCAGCTTAAGTTCTGGAGGATGGAACCTCGCTCTTTTCCCCAAAGGACCCTCAAACATCTCTGAGTGCACATGACCCAGGACTGGGAAGCTGGAGAGAAGGCACTGAGGTAGGAAAGACCAAGTCGTCTCGAAGCATTGGAGAGCTTTGTGCCAGCATCTCTCCACTGAAGCTTCCTACAGGTGGAAGCTCTGCCACCTGGCAAATTCCTGAACTCTCACGTTGCTGAGGGGAAAAGAGCCAATTCCAGCTTCAACCTGCTTGAATTTGGATCCCCCTGGCCACTGGTGCTCCCTTGCAGCTCAGCCTGTATCTCCTCCAAAAGGTGGATGTACCACACCAAACTGCATTCTCTACACGCAGAACCACAGAGGTGGCAAAACCACTGCTGAGACAAATCCAGGGGACCTGCAGGGAACAACTCCCATATGGATACTGAGGATTTAATGTCTGGGCTTTGGCTGATCCCACTGATGCAGCAAGGGCAGGGAAACCTCCTGGCTAAAGCTCACATCAAAAGCCCTTCTGCTGGGGGGTACAGAGATATTTCGAGCTCCACAACTCCCAGAAGTTTAATGCACAGATTTTTCCTCATGAATGCCAAAACCTTTGGGCTGAGTTTGTCCACCTCACTCAGTGGAGACAGCCCAGCACAGCTGGAGATAAAGGAGGAGGAGAAGAGATCACCAGGCTGCCAGTGAAGAAAACTGGATGGAAAAAACCCAGGCAGAGGACAGTGCTGCAAAACCAGTTATCTTGGATGGATCAGAGCCAAGGAGATAAAAAGCAAGGGGAAAGGGAACGGCAGGGTTAGGAGGAGCAGCCTGAGAGAAGCCCCAGCTGTTGTCACACTGGCAAGAAACCACAACCATATTTGGGATCAGCTGGTTGGAAAACACTTGTAAGGAACAAAAAACATGCCAACTTCAGGGTTTTACACTGCAAGAAAGGTGACAGAAGGAGAGGGAAATGTTCCTCTTCATGGCAGGGGGAAGCAGGAAAATTAAAGTCATTGGCTTTAGGCATCCAAGACAAACATCATCACTCTGTATCACCCAGATTAGCACGAGCCAAACTGTCCGGGACACAGGCTGTAAGCCCTCACTGAGAAATCATCCACTGGCATCAGGCCTGCAGGCTGGGCTTGAGGCTATCCCCAAAATCAGAGAAGCCTTTATATTCCAGCCTTGTATCTAAACAAGATGAAGTTGGCTTTGTTCTTTCTTCCTTTTCTTTTTTTTTTTTAAGCGTTTTTGGCAGGACCTTGGGCTCCCTCCAACTACAGCAAGCACCCCTTGGTTTTGCCAGGCAGAATGAATGGAGACTGTTCCTCCTTCAAACTTTTGGTGTTATTGTGATCCCAGATTCTGCAGGAGGAGTAGGTAACAGTTGCATTTAATCGTGACAGATTTTAAAAAACAACCTGGTAGCTTTGCCCAAGCCCTGAGACACCATCAAAGCTGACAAACTAAAGCCAGTAGGGGTTTCATATGTCAAAGCTCCTCTGAGGCTTCTTATTTGAGGCAGCAGCATTCCCAACACCCAGTCCCTTTCAAACAAAACCACAAGGGTTTGGCTCCCCTGGACAGACCTGCTTCCTGGTTTCCTCTTGGTCAACACCAGCCCAGAGTTTGATGAGAGGTTGGTATTCAGAGTGTGGCCTCCCAGGAGGCTCAGGCAGGCTTGAGTCCGTCACTGACCCATCACAGACCTGGGAGACAACGGAAGGGAGCAGCATCAGCATCACCACAGCTCTTTCTCATCTTCCCCCAGCAAGATGCTCTTCACTGGAGGCAGGGCCTCTGTGTGATCCCTGCAGATCTCAATGGGATGACCCACCTTGGAAATGGACTCTGTCTGGGGTACAGGCTGGCCATGAACAGGAGGCATGTGCCACATCCCAACATAGGAGTCTGAGCACCAAAGCTTTGTAAAACACCTCTAAAGATATCTTTGGAGGAGGGTTCTGGTTTAGTTTAAATATGGATGCACATATCTCCATCCCAAACTTCTATTAAGAACTTCGTAAAGTATCAAAAAAATAACTAAGTGCAAGGGGAATTCCACAACCAATGTCTCCCAAAACCTCAGTGTAAACCTCAGCACAAACTTCTGCTGTCTCCCCTGCTCACTATCAGCCCAGCCAGCATTTCTGCTCCAAGCTGGACTAATCCCCAGCCATGGTTGGGCACACACTGCCACAGCCATAAAGCCTTTGCCAACCACCCCAGGTAATCAGGACAAACCATTTCCACCCCCCAGATGCTCAAAAAAACAAAAGAGGAAGGATAAGTACATCAACCCCTTCTCAACCCTTCCTAGGGCAGCGCCTGCCACCCCCAGGCACCGGGATTGCCACAGCCACCTCCTTCATCTGATACAAAGCTTTTTCTTTTCTCCCCTTTTCAAGGAGGTTTCTGACTGATTTAATCTCTCCCACCCTCGGGTCTTTCGGCTGTGGTCTGAGCGTGGCTCTGGGTATGATGTGACTGCACATCCTGGGTTTCAGCTTTGCTCTGGGTGGCTGCCAAGCAGCATCACAGCAGGCAGGGATCCAAGGCCACAGCTGTACATGAGAGCAGGGAATGGCAGCACCGACCTCACTGAGCTCCAGCACTGCTCCCAAGCCTGCTTTGAGGACTGGAGGCTTAAGAGTTAAGCAGGCCTGAGGGAGCAACTGCTCTACTCCAAAAGCAGCCTCTTCCAGACAACAAAATAAATCTACTAATCTGAACCTCTTAAGACCAACTTTGCACGAGTCTTACTTTTTTAAACTCAATTTTGATGTAGTAGTCATCATCCTGCCCAGTGCCATTTGCAGCTGTGCCCTGCTCCAGCAGCTCAGCAGGGAGATCGTGGTGTCCCGCCAGCAGCAGCTCCTCACTCTCATCCATGGACACTGCAGCTGCCAGGCAAGGGTCTGGTTTCTGGAGAAGGGAGGACATGGGTGTAAACATGGAATTGAAATCTGGCTGCTTTGGTGCCAAGGGAAAACTGAACACCCTCACAGCTTTAACACAAGGCTGTGTGTGCTGTCACTTGGATGTGGCAGCGCCATGTGTTCAGCAGCACCATGGGGCACCAGAGCTGGGAAACAGGAAGGCAGCAGGGTGACTGTGACTGCAGAAGCAGCAGGACAGACGTGTGGGGTGAAGGGAAGGCAAGGCAAAGACCTCTCCAGGCACTATTTCACAGTGGCAAGGAGCTGGGCTCTCTGAGCGACACCGAGTACAGAGCACACTCCTTCAGATGGGAAGTGGGCAGGCTCCCCAGTGGCAATCCACAATATTTTGAGAGGCAGCAGATTGTTTCCTACAAACTAAAGGATCAGAATGCCAGAAGCAAGCTTGAAGCCAGGATAAATTTTTTTCCCTTGCTTTTTTTTTTTTTCCTTCAGCATGGCAGGAAAGGAAGAGCAGAACTGCTGGTAGAGGGAAAGGACGGATCAGCAGGAGAACAGGTCATGCCAAGAATTCCTTGATGTGGCTCTGCTGCTGTTAGGGAAGGACATGGAATAGCCTGGAGTCAGCCTGAACATGGAATTATTTGATAGGCACAGGAATTACTCCCTCAAGCCCATTATGACAGACACATGACAGAATAGCTGCTTTGGTGAGGATAAGGGAATAGGGGGAAGGGTTACTGCTTTGGAAGGGGGCTCTGGAGCAGTGAAGGGAGAAAGACAAAACTGTGGAAAAACACCACCAACTTTGTGGAATAAGACAATGAGGAAAAGAATTTGGGTGCTGCCATGCTGGGGAGCTACAGCAGTCCAAGAAACCCTGAAGGCAAACCCTCATCAACCAGGATGTGAACACTGGACAGGTCATTTCCAGGCAATTACCATTTCGGTATCTGCTTGGGAAAGCAGGCAATTAACTCTTTGATGCTTTTGACCTGAAAAGAAACCTTACAGGGGAAAGAAAGAGCAACAATTTTAGGAACATGGATTATTGATCACAGGGAATGTCAACACTTTACTAGGATAAAGGAAAAGAAGAAGAAAAATGCAGAAAACAGGACTGAAGGAAAAAAACTAAACATTTCAGCTAAAGGTTTGCTTTGAGCTAGGAGAAAAATGCTGGGATTATTACTGGGAAGAAGAAGTCAAGCTATTCCTGGAAGCTGAGGTTTTTAAGGAAGATGGACCTGCCCTGGGTCTGCTAAAGTGCAGACAGCTTCCAAAATCTGTGGAGGTCCAGATTATCAGAAAAGGGCACAAGGAGTGTCCTTCTTTATTTAAAGGAGAGGAAAAGGAAATATCAGATAGAAGATTTTAGCCTCAAGAGTTTAACTGTGACTTTTGAAAAAACAAGAGGAAATCACCTTGCAAACTACCTGTAAGCCACAAGAAAACAAGATAAGCAGCAACCAGCATAAATTTGTCAAGAGTTAGGTCAGGCTAAGCTGAATGTCTCCTACAACAGAAGGAAGAGGCCTGAGGCAAAGAGCAGCATAAGACTCTGGGGTTCAGCTGAGCTCGTGGCCTAATTCAACACGGGGGTAAAGCAAAACCTGTTAGATGGAAGTCTGATGTGCAAAACTGATTAAAAACATGGCCCAGATTTGGTCTCAGGAGTTCCCTGCACAGAAATAGGGTAAGAACTAGGTGGGCTCTGCTCTTTGATTTCATTATCAGCCTGGATAAAGGAAGAAAGAAGCATCCTGATTAAGCTACTGACCCCACTTGCATTGTAGAAGTATTGGGTGAAAACCCCTCAGGTTCAAACTAAAGAAATGGGCTGGAATACACAGCAGAAGGAAATCCAGGGAGCACAAAAGCAGAGGCAGCACCGCCAAGGGGGTTAAGTCCATGGTTATGTTTGTGGCAGCCTGAAGAGAAGGAACATGCTGCTTGTCCTGCCAGGCTGGGAACATGCCAAACCTTCACACAGGGAGAGATTCAGATTAATACGGGAGCTCTTTTCTCCTCATATATCAGGGAGTAATAAAACTGAACAACGCAATAAATCAATATATTCCTCCCAGAATAAACCAGGGAAGCTGTTAAACTTCCTTATCGAGATTAACTGTAGCTGCAGTGAGGCTGGGGTGGGAGGATGGTCCCAAACCCCTCCCTGAGTTTCTCACTGCTGTGGTTGACTTGCCCAGGGCTCCCACGGATCTCCTGTAACCCTCTGGCTCACCTGGGCAGTGGCTCCATTATTTATGTGAAGTCATGAATCAACTCATCTCACTGAATGCATTAATGGCTCAAACAAGAGGGATGTTTGCTGTTGGAAACAGGTAATGAGGTTTTTGAGCCCAGAATTATTGTGTTTCTGAGTTCTATTTGCAGAGCTGACTTCCTCAGAAATCCAAGAGTACACAGAACAGGAAGTGCCAGACCAGCCCTCCTATAAAGGGTAGTTTCTAGATAATCAGCCAAGATCTACTTCACCTTTGGTGAACCTGAGAAAGAGAAGGGAATGAAGATTTACAGGATGGGCAGGAAACTGGCTCCAGAGGCAATAAGACAAAACACCAGGTTGGGTTGCTGCTGGTGTTCTCCAAAGTTCATCAGATTAAAAAAGGTCTTGGCATAGAGACTGGGATAAAGCTACAACACCAAGGTGTTCTTGAAAACTGAAGGAGCACAAGCAGAATGAAATTCAGCAGAGCAAGAGGTGGGACTGACCTCTTTCCATGCACTGCTTCGAGGAAAGCAGCTGCCTGCCAACCATTCTCTAGCAGAAGCCAGCCCCGGGTGAGGAAAAACCCTCCAGATCTTTGCCACCCACACAAAACAAGGGATAGATGCAATGGAAAGAGCTGCTGAGGTTTGAAGAAAAAAAGGCACCTGAAGGGAGGGTTGGTCATCACATTCCTCCCAGACACCCAGATCACAATCTCAACCTTTTAAAGTCTTTTTTGCATTCTTGAGCTCATCTCAGAGATGCTTTCACACACTTTATGCTGCTGCCTTCTCCAAAATGGGTTACCCAGGAGGTGAGTCAGGAAAGCACCGTTTATTTCATTCCTACTGGAGAAACTTCCTGAATTACGCTTCGGATTTGCTAATTAGAGCCAAACCTTCAGCAGTTTGCCCTCAGTCCAGGCAGCCCTGCTCACCTGCAGCCTCCAGGCGCTGGGGCACACGGGGCACAGGGGGGACACGGTCCTGAGGGACGCCAGCCTGCACCGCACCTGCTGCACAGCCCTGCTGAGCTGTGGCCAGAGGGGAGGCAAAGGAAACACAGGACAAGTTCAGCTGCACAGAGACATCTCCCAACCACTCTGCTCCAGCCACGGAGCTCGATCGAGGCAGCACGACCCAACACACAGCCAGCCAGGGGTCTTTCAGAGCTGCCCCAAGGTACCAAAATCCTGATCCAGGCAACTCAACTGCTCCCAAAACACATTGCTGACATGCCAGATCCCCAACTTCCCTGCTTGGTATCCAGCTAGAATTGATTTTTCCACCCCAAGGTACTTCAACTGGAATGCATCCCATGGTGCTTCAACTGGAATAACTCCAGCTCCTAGGCAAGCACACAGGCCTTCTAAACCACCAAATGCACCACAAACATCACCATTAAAAAAAAAAAAAAAGCTTAAGCAGTCCTGAAGGCAGGTTTTCCTGGATTTTGGTCTGCACAAAACGAGCTGCAATGAGCTGGCACCACCTAGTGCCACGGCTGGGAACACACCGTGCCTGCGAGCAGCCACAGCTTGCTGGACAAGCCACCCACTCTGAAGGGGACAGCGACATTCAGGGTGACAATGCAAGCTAACGTTTCATTCAATACCTAAACCCAAATATGAGGAACGTGCTGTAGAGGAAAAAAAAGAAAACATTGCCCGCTGCCCCATTTCAAACACTGAGGATCCAAAATGCCAAAGCAGCGATGGAAGCGCAGCAGGGGCAGGGCTCACCTCGGCAGCTTGCTGCTGGAATGGCTCCCCATGCTCCTCTTCCAGCTGTGCTGGGCCAGCACCAGGCCCACAGATGACGGGAGCAGGGAGACTCTGGAACAGGCACGTGTTCTTCCAGGGGGCAGAGTACTGCACAGCAGCACAGCTCTCCCTCTCCGCCTGCCAGGAAAAAGCCAGTGGGATCTCCAGCCATGACCCAGCAAGATGTCAACCATGGTGGCATTTCACCACCCTTGGGTGAAATTTCTTGGGAGGGGGGGGTTTTGGTTCTCTGTCCTGAGAGAACAAAAAGAAGCATCAGGCTCTTTGGGGCTGAGGGCATTTGCGGGCTTCCCGCTTGGGGCTGGCAGAGTTACATGAGGACATCCCTCGTCAGCCATGGAAACAGCCCAAACACCCCAAGGGAGGCCAAAGCTGGTGACATCTCAGTGCATTCTCTTTTTCTGCCACAGTCAGATCCTGGCAAGTCTCCCCAGCACTTGTTTGAGAGTAGAAAGGATTAAATGTATTCACAGGATAATGCAAAACAATGGGATGTGGAGACAGAGAGAAAGTGTTGCTTGAAAACCATTTGGCTGCTGTGGAAAAGGGATCGGAAAAGAGACAGGAGAAAAACTGCTTTGCTTCAAATGCAGCCAGGAGACATCCACATCATTCCCAACTCCTGCCTGGCTGGTTTTTAACTCCAGGCAATTCCACAGAGAGCTTCAGAACTCTGTTCTGCTGTTGCCTGAGGGAGCCAGTAACCTTTCCCTGGAGAGGTTTCAAAGCACCTCCAGTACAGCCAAAGTGCAGTGCTGACCCTGCCTGCCTGGACACTGTTTGCCAACACAGGGTCTGGAACCTCAGATCTTCCCATTTTTTCTCATTAACACCTTGACTTAAGGTGTTGACTTAGGCTCCAGTGTTTGGATTTTTCCCAATCCACGTTGGGTTTGGAGGAGTTTCTGCTGACAGAGCCTCACTTACTGCTTCGTAGGCCTTCTGCAGCTCCTGCCTGCGGCGCATCCTGACCTGCCGGTTCACGCGCTGCCTCACCTCGCCCTGGAACCTCCTCAGGCTCGCTGCCTTCTTCCTCTGATGCTCCTTCAGCTCCTCCTCCACTCGGAATGCTGCAGCCTGGGAGAGAGAGGTGGAAGCGGATTTCACCAGGGTTTCGCTACATTATAGCATTAGAGCAGTTTGTATCCCTGTGTTCCCTTCTCCCCCACCTGGAGCGACCTGGCAGACAAGCAGCACTCAGAGCAAACTTCATGTTTTGCTTCAAAATACGTGGAATAACAGCTTGGACAATATCTGCTGGGTTATTATGGGCTGGATTGAGTCTGACTAGAGATATGGAGCATGTACACATCTGCCTTTGCCTCTCTCAATACGCAGGGAAGGAAAGAAAAGGGAGCAGCTCCCGGCTCCTGCTCCCATGAAAGGATGCTCCAATATCCAAAGCCTGGATCCAAAAGGAACAGGCCAGCCCCTCATTCTGGTAATGTTCTGCAGGGCTGGAAGCACATCAGGGAAGCAGTTCACAGAGCACAGCACTGCTCTGGAATGTCTTCTACCACCTGAAGTGAAAGATTAAGAGCAATGGCCTGAAAAACGCAAAAACCCCTTTTATTCTCCTTGCAATTCTGCCAAGCAACTCTGCAACACCTCCATGGCTTAAATTAAAACAGCACTGCTCTCCTGGCTGCCACCTCAGCAAGAAAAACATGAGACTGAAGGGATGAAGGAAAGGGGTGAGGCCTTCTCCCTTCTCCACAGAGATGAACTTGGAACAGCAGGGTCAGCACGGCCCAACAAAACTCCAAAATGGGGAGAAATTCACACTGTTAGGGACAGAACCAAGACAGTGCTCCAGGGAACAGCCCAGTGCCAGCTCACCCACTGCCCACCTCAGCAGCAGCTCTGCTGCACAAGGCAGTACTATGGATTAATTAAAAGTGTATTAAATAAGCTCAGATAACCCTGGGCAGCTTCATTCACATCTGGAAGCCTCACATGGGGGGCCCCAGGAGCATCCAGGCCCCCTGAAGTTGTCAGGAAAAGTTGAGCTCCCCCAGAAGTTTCATAGTGCCAAGAGGGAAGTTCTGTGGAATATGGAGATGATTGATTTCCATAAATTATCTCAACCTTTCAGGATTTAAATTACAATATAGAAATAAATCATCTCAGAAGGGCAGGAGCTCCTATAATGTCCAGACATTAATTACAGGGGATTGAACTAATCATCAAATATTTAATGCACTTTTAGTGCTCTTAGAATAACCCTCAAAGCAGAAATCCCTGAGATAAGCATGCATGAAGATTTCCTTAAGTGTTTTTAATGGGGTACAGTGGAGATTGGCTCCAGACCCTGAAACACTCAAATTTTAATTTTTTTTAATCAGCAACACTGAATAAAATCTTGACTCCCTGACATCCTTTAGGGATGAGTGGGAAAGCAAGAAGCAGCACTGCCTGGGCTCCCCACCCGACTGATGTTTAAAATTGATGCATTTCTCCTCAAAAAACACAGTTTATTGGAGAGGGATCAACTCAGAGAGATGCTGTGGGCTTGTGCAAAGGGGAGGCCAGACTACATGTACATCACAGCAGCTTCTGACTTCGCTAAATCACATTAAAACAAATTATTATTTTTAGGAGCCATGCTCCCGGCTGCCTTTAGGCTGCAAAAAGGATCACTTTTGGCTCGGATCCCCCGCGGGGGTTTTACTGGCACATTGAAGGGTTAGAGACGCCCCGGCAGATGGTGCCCTCGGAGCACTCACAAAGGCCGGGCTTTGCTCCGCCTGTCCCGGCGCACTCTCCACCCAGGCGCCCACGGGCATCACGCTCTGGTTCCTCTCGGCCAGCACCCTCCACCTGCAGTGCAGGGGCCTCGCCTGGCGCCTCCCCGGGGGCTGCCCGGCCCCCCGGCGCTGCTCCTTCGGGGGCGGCCCCATCCCCGCAGCGCCGCGGGCCCGGCCCTGGGAAGGGGAGCAGAGGTGAGGGTGCGATCCCGAACCTGCACCTGCCCCATCTCCAGTGCCCTCCCCGGTCCCCAGGCACCCCAACCTGCACCTGCCCCCTCTCCAGTGCCCTCCCCGGTCCCCAGGCACCCCAACCTGCACCTGCCCCATCTCCAGTGCCCTCCCCGGTCCCCAGGCACCCCAACCTGCACCTGCCCCAACTCCAGTGCCCTCCCGATCCCCGGGCATCCCAACCTGTTCCTGCCCCCTCTCCAGTGCCCTCCCCAGTCCCCAGTCCCTGCCCCCTCTCCAGAGACACCCCAACCTGCACCTGCCCCAACTCCCGTGCCTCCCGATCCCCAGGCATCCCAACCCTGTTCTGCCCCTCAGTGCCCTCCCCGCCAGGCACCCCAACCTGCATCTTCCCTAGCTCCAGCCATGCACCTGCCCCATCTCCAGTGCCCTCCCGATCCCCGGGCATCCCAACCTGCACCTGCCCCATCTCCAGTGCCCTCCCCGGCCCCCGGGCATCCCAACCTGCACCTGCCCCCTCTCCAGTGCCCTCCCCGGCCCCCGGGCATCCCAACCTGCACCTGCCCCCTCTCCAGTGCCCTCCCCGGCCCCCGGGCACCCCGCCTGCAGCTCCCCGCTGTGACCGGGACCCGCAGCCCGCGGTGGCTCAATGTCCCCTACACCCCCATCACTGCCCCCTCAGTTCTCCAACCCCACCTTCAGCTCCCCCCTTCCCCCGAGGGCTCCCAACCCTTCATGGTGGTCAAATCCCCACTCCACCGCCCCACCATCCCCAAGCACCTCACCGCCCGCCGTCCCTGGGGACTCCCCGTGCCCTCATCCCCCCGGGCCCCGCTCACAGCCCGACCCTCCACGGCCTCGGGCCCATCCTCCCGTATCCCCGCTCATCCGCCTCCGCCGGGCCCTGCACCTTCATCCCCCGCAGCCCCTCCGCTTCGCCGGGACCCTCAGACGCTCGGAGCCCCCGGAGCCGCGCCGGGCGCGCCGGGCCCCTCAGGCCGCAGCAACGGCCGCGCCCGCCGCCACAGCGCAGCTTTGAATGCCGGCGCCACTTCCGCCGCACGGACACGCCCCGGCCACGCCCCCGAGCCCCGGCCACGCCCCCGAGCCCCGGCCACGCCCCCGAGCCCCGGACACGCCCCTGAGCGCCCCGGTCACACCCATCCGAGCCCCGGCCACGCCCCCGAGTCCCGGACACGCCCCCGGGCCCCGGACACGCCCCCGAGCCCTGGCCACGCCCCCGAGTCCCGGACACGCCCATCCCAGCCCCGCCCCTCCCGCCCCAGCCAACCACAGCCCGCCCCCAGCCCCGCCCAGCCCCTCGAGGCTCGGAGGTCACCGGTTCGAGTCCCGCCTCCGGTGGAAAGGAGGGTGGGGGAATGGTGTCCTCCTCAGAGCATCCCCGAAACTGCCCCCTGAGCATTCCTGGAACACCCCGCATCCCCCTGAAAGTCGCTCCCAAATATCCTTGTGTCCTCCACCACAGCATCCCTGAACCCCTCCCTTCAACATCTCCACTCAACATCCCCCCAAAGCAGCTCTCCATAGCGTGACCCCAAAGCATCTGCCTCACGAGTCTGCCCCCCTTAATGTCTCCCCAAAACTCCCTCAAAGCCTCTTTCTGTAGCATCCCCCAAATCTCTCCCTGTAGCATCTCCCGATGGTGTCCTCCCCAAAAGTCCCCCAAACCCCTCTCCTGTACCATCTCCCCATAACGCGTCTCCCACAAAGCATCTCCCTCCCTCTGGGACACGATGCTTGGAGGCATCGACCCCTTTTGGGGGCCAGGGGACCTCCGGGGAGGCTGGGAGTGGCTCACTGGGGTGATGAGCTTGGCAGGTCTCGGGAGGGGGGTGGGAAATGGCTCCGGGCATCCTGCCCCACATCCCGCTGCCCTATTCAGCGATGCCCGGGGAACGAGCGCTAATTGGCATGGAGTTGGAATGGAGCCTGGATGCCACCGGGCTTCGCTTTAGAGCCTGGGAAGAGGAAAAACAAAAAAGCGGGGGGGAGCTCCTTTGGGGTGGGGGCTCAGCTTTGCAAAACACCCCTCCTAAAGAAAACCCCAGCTTAGCTTAAAGGGGTGTTCAGAGCCCGAAATCCCATTGGATTGTCTGAGGAGGGGATGGCAAACCTTAGCTGGGCTCCAAGGGGTGATGCCCCCCAGCCCAAGTGTGTCCCGGGCACTGGGAAAACATGGAGCTGGGGGTCTGTAACCGGGGAAAAATTGCAAATCTGAGTGGTTTTTCCTCAAATAAATGTCAGCTCGAGGCCGCCGAGGAGGCGAAAGCCACCAGGACGGACACAGGGCTCTATTGAGAAAGCAAAGAACAAAAAAAAAAAAAAAAAAAAAAAAAAAAAAAAAAAAAAAAAAATAAATTAGCCGGGCGAAGCGCCAAGCCGGGAGCTCCGAGGGACGTGCCCAGAGTGGGGAAGCGGAGCAATTCGGGGGGCGAGCCTGCCCGAAATGTGGGGAGCGCCGGCTGCCCCGCGGGGCCACCCCGCTCCCCCCTGCCTGCTGCCGGTGACCTGGCTTCTGGCGCTGCACGCAGGTAGGGACTTTTCCCATTTTTCCACGGTTTTTCCCGTTTTTCCGTGGGTCTTGGGGGTATCCTGGTGGAGGATGAGGGCCGGGGGGGTGATGAGGGTGGTGATGCCCTATGGGGGGGGTGGGAGGGAGGGTTGCTGCGCTGTCGAGCGTACCCTCTGCTTGGGAGCTGGGAAAAAAGGGGGTAAAATGGGAACCGAAAACTGGGGAAAACACTTTTCTGGAGCCAAGCAGATCCTGATGAGGGGAAGGATTTGGCACCGCCCCCACCCTGAGCTTCTCCCCAGTTTTTTTTCTTCCCCAAACCCCATTTTTTCCCAATTTTTTAGCATCTCCAAATCTTTTCCCTTACCCATCTTCCACCTTTCCTTAAAAAGTCATTTTTCACGCCATTTCTAGGCTTGCCTCATCCCACTGCAACCCTGGTTTTCTCCACCATTTATTCTCTAAATTCTCATATTTTGGAATTCAATGAGCCCCAAACCGCCCCATTCCCACCCCAACATAAAAAATGACCTCCAACAATTTTGCTCCATTTTACCAAAGTTTGCACCCCAAAGCAGCCCTGGGGAGGCCCCATTTCCCTTCAGATGAGGAGGATGGATGCAAAACAAAACCAACCGGGTTCTTTGCTGCCTTTGATTTAGATCCTAAAAACTGCCAGAGCTGAGGCCAGGGCACCCCAAAAATGCTGCAGGGCTTTAAGAAAAAATAGGTTTTGTGCTATGAAATAGTGCGAAAATGAGGATTTTTGGTGGTTTTTTTCAACAAAAGCCATTGAAAAGAGAGAGATCTCCATCCTTAAGCCAAGGATGCTGTAGGAAAAGGAAACATTTCCTGATTTATTAATGAAGTCCCAAACTTTTTATTCGGAGCAGAGAAAAAATTAGGAACAGGGTTAAAAAAAGGGAAGAAACAGTTAAAGAGCAGCGATTTGTCGGTGCACGGGGAGGGGGGAAGGATGCATTGAAGGCCACATCCCCATCCCATGCCTTGGAACCCCTGTGGGGTGAGGGTTCCCCTAAATTTGGCGAGTCAGGGCATGTTTGCGGGGCCGAGCGCGGCGCTGCCGGGCAGGACGGACGGACGGACACTGAATACCAATAGGTCCCATGACTTTTCAGGCTTGTTTAAGGCCTTTCTTGCTCCTGCTTCACTCTGCCCAGCTGGTTTTCCCACTCTCCCCTCCTCTTCAATATGGGGTTTGTTCGCTGCCGGATGACGGTGTCCGTATGGGGGGCTCACAGATGGGGCCTCTGGGGTGCCAAGAAGGGGATGATAAGGTATTTTGGGGGAGGGAGAATGTTTAGGGGAATCCCCTCGCTCAGAAAATCGTGTTTTTACACTTTTTCCCTGCCTTTTTTGGCTTAAAATCAACGATGAGGAGCAATGCACGTGCACAGACTCCCGTGATGCAGTTTTGCATCTGAGGGGGCTTTGTCTGGACAGGAGCATCCAATGGGGATGGGGGTGGGATACAAAATCCTTCCCCCCCCCCCCCCCATCTTTTTTAGGGGAATTAAGGTGTCTTTGCAAAGCATTGCATTGATCTGAGCGCTGGCATCTCTCCCTCCCCAGGCAGCTTTTGCAGGGCAGTGATACAACTTTGCCAAGTTGTTGGACCTGCCTCCCACCCCCTGCATTTTTGGGAGCAATGTGTGCATTTTTGCAAAGGGTTGCATCGACCTGGCTGCAGGAGCACTCCCCCTGCATTTTTGGGGGAGATAGAAGAATTTCTACACAGGATTGCGTTGGACCAGCTGCAGGAGAGCTCCTGCCCAAGCTCTGCACATCTAGGGGGGCACCACATGCATTTTTGCAGAGCATTGCATTAACCCAGCAACAGGAGCTCTCCTCCTTACCTCCTCCTTGCACTTTTGGGGTGATGCATGCATTTTTGCAAAGGGCTGGTTACATTGACCAGGCTGCAGGAGCACTCCCACCCCCAAAGCAGCTCTGAGGGGTGATAGTGCACCTTTGCAGAGCGTTGCATTGACCCCAAAGCAATTTTGGGGGTGATTCTTTGATTTTTACGTGCTGCATTGATCTGGGCGCAGGAGGGCTCCTACCCCTCACACACTTTTGGGGCCAGGCGTGCGTCTCTGCAAAGGTTATGGAACCACTTTGGGCACCTTGAGGGTGCTCAGCACAGCTCCAGCTTGGGATTTCCCTGTTTTTCTACGCTTGGCACTCCACTGTCTGTCCCCACCCCAAGGTCTGCTGGCAGGGGTGAACATCACCAGCCCCACGCCGCTGGTGCGCGGCACGGCGGGCAAGGCGGCGCTGCTGTCCGTGCGCTACGCCAGCGCCAGCGCCGACAAGCCAGTGGTCAAGTGGCAGCTGAAGAGGGACAAACCCGTCACCGTGGTCCAGTCCATCGGCACCGAGATCATCGGCAACCTGCGGCCTGACTACCGCGACCGCATCCGCGTGCTGGAGAACGGCTCGCTGCTCATCAGCCCCCTGCAGCTGGCTGATGAAGGCGCTTACGAGGTGGAGGTGTCCATCACCGACGACACTTTCACCGGAGAGAAGACCATCAACCTCACCGTGGACAGTAAGGGCCAGAAGGACATCCATGGGAGACTGGGTTGTCCATGGGATGTCTTCCCTGACCACATTTTGGGAGGGCTTTCTCCAGCTGGGGGGTGGTTTTGGGGGTTTCAACCACCCTATGCAGCAAAGGTGGTGGGGTTTTGATGATGGGCCCCCTGAGCCCATCCATCCCCTGAGACAGGGCATCACCATGGTTCCCCTACTTGCCCACAGTTCCCATCTCAAAGCCACAAGTGCTGGTGGCCTCCTCAACGGTGCTGGAGCTCAGCGAGTTCTTCACCCTCAACTGCTCACACGAGAATGGCACCAAACCCACCTACACCTGGCTGAAGGATGGGCGGCCACTGAGCAATGACTCCCGCCTGCTCCTCTCCCCTGACCAGAAGATCCTCACCATCACCAGGGTTCTCATGGCCGATGATGATGTCTACAGTTGCCTGGTGGAGAACCCCATCAGCCACGGCCGCAGCGTCCCCGTGAAGCTCACTGTTTACCGTAAGCCACCCCTTCTCCCCTCCTGCACTCCCAGGTTTGGCCACTCCTTGCAGACACTTTCAGCTAAAATTTCTGGGGGGTTGTCCCCCCTCATTCCTCTCTTGCAGGCCGGAGCTCTCTCTACATCATCCTGTCCACGGGTGGTATCTTCCTTCTTGTCACCCTGGTGACAGTTTGCGCCTGCTGGAAACCCTCCAAGAAGTACGGGTGGGGATAACGTGGGAGACAAAGGGGGTTGTCCCATCTTGTCCCCTCCTGTCTTGTCCCATCACGTTTTGTCCCATTTCATCTCTTCCCATCCTATCTTGTCCTGTCCCATATCATTGTATCTCATGTCATCTCATCTCATCTCATCTCATCTCGACACATCCTACTTCATCCCATCCCATCCCATCCCATCCCATCCCATCCCATCCCATCCCACCCCATCCCATCCCACTCTCCCTCCCTGCAGCACTTGACCCTACCCTGGAAGAGCCCCAGGCAGTTCCCCGTTGCCTCTAACACGCTGCCAGTGCTGCCCCATCCCCTGTCCCATTCCAGGGAGAAGCGACAAGCAGAGACACAGCCAACCTCTGACTACGCTGAGCAGGACGAGGAGCGCCTGAAGCACGAGGGTGAGTGCCGGGCTCGGCGTGGTGGTGGAGGGTTGGGGGAGCACCAATGCTCCTGGCATGGTGAGCAGCTCCTTGCTTCCTCGCAGCCGAAGGCATCCCACGGAGCGGCGAGCACGAGCGCAAGAACCCAGTGGCTTTATACATCCTTAAAGATAAGGTGAGAGCCAGGAGCACCAGTAGCACGCCGGCAGCATCCCAGCACAGGGTCTCACACTTGTCCCACGTTCTGCTGCTCTTGGCTTTTGGCAGGACTCGCCGGAGGCGGAGGAGGATTCACTGCCCGAACCCCGCGGCACGGTTGAACCAGGTTACACCAGCTCGCCAGTACCAGCAGCCGGTCGCTCGCCAGGACCAGTGGGGCGTTCGACTCGTCGTTACCATCGCTCGCCAGCCCGCTCACCCGCCTCGACGCGGACCCACAGGTCACCCCCGGGGTCGCCGGCTCGGTCCCGCGGCGCTCCGCGGCTGCTGCGGACTGCCGGCGTCCACGTCATCCGGGAGCAGGAGGAGGCCAACGCCGTGGAGATCAGTGCCTGAGCAGGGGGGACTGTGCGCGCTTTGGTGGCAGCGTGCAAGTGAGCAGGGACAGCAGCACGGCCACACTTCCGCCACCGAGCAAGCGGGGACACCGGCACAGCCCTGCTCTCACCACTGGGCGTCATTCCGCTCGGCGTAAAGTCACTAATTTCCTATTGATCCCACCCGGAGCTCCCCTCTTCCGTCCCCCATCTTCCTGGGGCATCGCTTTAATGGCTTTCTCGCCGGGACGAGTGTGCAGGGAGCGTGCAGAAAGCACACGCGTGTGCAGAGAGAACATGCAGTCAGTGCACGGAGAGAGTGTGCCAGAGGTGTGCAAGGAGCATGCAGAGAGGGCGTTCCAGCACTGCACAGAGAGAGCACCATGGAGCGTGCAGGAGGGCACACGAACTGTGCACGTGGCGTGCGTGGGGGCAGGCACGAGGGTGTGCAGCAAGTGTGCACGCAGTGTGCAAGGAAAGGATGCACTGAGCATGCAAGAGAACATGTGGAGCCCGTGGAGAGAACACCCGTGGAGCGTGCAGCTGAGACTGCACAGAGTGTGCACAGAGCGTGTACGGAGTGTGCAAAGAGTCCACTGAGCCTTTGTGAGCGTGCCAGCACTGGGTGTGCGCTCTGAGCGTGCACAGAGTGTGTACAGAGTGTGCAAAGAGTCCACTGAGCCTTTGTGAGGGTGCCAGCACTGGGTGTGTGCTCTGAGCACAGAGCGTGTACAGAGTGTGCAAAGAGTCCACTGAGCCTTTGTGCGCGTGCCAGCACTGGGTGTGCGCTCTGAGCGTGCACAGAGTGTGTACAGAGTGTGCAAAGAGTCCACTGAGCCTTTGTGAGCGTGCCAGCACTGGGTGTGCGCTCTGAGCGTGCACAGAATGTGTACAGAGTGTGCAAAGAGTCCACTGAGCCTTTGTGAGGGTGCCAGCACTGGGTGTGTGCTCTGAGCGTGCACAGAGCGTGTACAGAGTGTGCAAAGAGTCCACTGAGCCTTTGTGAGCATGCCAGCACTGGGTGTGCGCTCTGAGCGTGCACAGAGTGTGCAGGGAGCGCCCGTGCAGGGTGTGCATGGAGCATGCAGAGCGAGCGTGCACGCAGGATTTGCATGGGGCATACACGCAGCACGTGGCGAGTGTGCAAAGAGCGTGAGCAGAGAGGGGGTGTGCAGTGCTTGCACGAAGCACCCACTGAGTGTGCAAGGTGTGTGTGAAAAGAGAGTGCATAAAGCGAGCAGCTGAGTGTGCTCAGGGCATGTGTAAGCGTGAACCTGCAGTGTTGGCACAGAGCACACGTGGAGCCTGCAGCGAGTGTGCAAAGAGTGCGTGTGCAGTGCTTGCACAGAGGGTGTGTGGTACACGTGGAGAGAGCGAGCCCCAAGCAGCTGAATATGCCTGGAGCTGCACACGCACACGGGGAGCACACACCCTGCACACCCAATGGCCGTGCATGCACACGCGTGTGTAAGAGCACGGTGCCCGCCCGCCGTGGCACACCCCCGTGCATGGAGCAGGACACGCACTGGCACACGAGCTCGCCCAAGGGCACTCATGCGTCAGGCAGTCCAAACAAGGGGCTCCCTCCTGCCCTCCAGCTCCCCAGCTGCCATGTCCCCTAAACATGGGCTGGAAGCCCTGGCCCAAGTATTGCCCCTGTGCCACGGTAGGATTTTCTGTGAAAATCCCCCGGTTTTGGGGCACACGACGCTGTCTCTCCCCCAGCCTTCATGGGAAATAGGTTTAGGATGAAAAGCAGAGAGTGGCCGGCCAAGTGAGCCGGGCCCTGGGGCACCCGGGGTGGGTGCCGGGGCACCCCGGGGTGCTCGGGGTGCACTACTAACCAATAAACTAAACATACTACCCGTCTGGTGGTGGCACCCTTGGGTGTCTTTGTGGGACAGGGGCCCCCCAGGGTGGGGGGACACATGAGAGGTGGCTGACAGCTAAGAACACACAAAGCCAATGCACCTGGCTGGCACTCAAACTGGCACTTGAATGCTTGGAAGATCTTGGACTGTTCCCTCTGGTACCTACTGATGGTGTCCTCAGCAGAGAGCCCATTTCTTCTTAATTTGTCTTCCTCTGGGCATGGTGAAGGAAGAGGGGAATTTATTCTGACTAATTAAATTCATTAACTGCTGGTGTCCCCCACTCCACTGTGTCCGGGTGCTGCCGGTGCCACCGTGGCCGGACACTCCCACTGCCACGGGATGGCTGAGCTGTTTGTGTTCACCGTCACCTTCCCCCCCTTCGGCATTTCCCGGCCCCCACATCCGCCTATTGTACCCCCCCATCCGGAGCCGGATCCAGCCCCGGTGCTGGCAGGGAGGAACCGGGATTTCGGGAGGAAGCGGGAAGGCTGGCCAGGGCCAGCATGGCGGGCGGCTGGGAGACAGCGCTGGGCCTGGGGCTCTGCCTCGCCGCCCTGCACCGCGGAGGTGAGTGCAGCCCGTGGGGGCCAAAATCCACTTAACTCTGCCCCCTGCCCCACCCTGGATCTGAGACCATGCCCACTTGGGGCACCTATTGGCATCCCCCCGCCTCTTTGTCACCCCACAGGCTGCCGCCTCCCCAGCGTGGCCACGGCACCCCAAACTCCAGCTGGTAAGGACACCTGGCGGGTGGGTGATGCAGGTGGGGAGATCCCAGAAAATCCTGTTCCTCCACCCACAATGTGCCCTCCCCACGGCAGTGCTGCGGGACAATTTCCGCCTGCAGCCGGGTGATTTGGTGACCACAGCGGGGCAAGTGTTGGAGCTGGATTGTGTCCCCCCCTTGGGGTACCCTGAACCCTACGTTACCTGGAAGAAGGACGGGGTGACCTTGGACTTGGTAGGTGACAGGTATGTGGTCACCAAGGGGAAGTTGCAGGTGGCATCGGCACAACGGAGCGACTCCGGTCTCTACATCTGTGTGGCGGCCAACGCGGCAGGCAAGAGGGAGAGCCGGGGTGCCCGCGTCTCCGTGCTGGGTAAGGCAAGGGTCTCCCGTGGGCGGTGGGCACATTACACCCAGCCATGGCGCCATGTCCTCGGTGTCCCCCTGCAGAGAAGCCGAGCATTGTGCAGCACCCAAGCGGCGCCGTGGCAGTGGCCGGCAGCACCGTGGAGCTGGGCTGCAGCGCCCGAGGTGACCCAGCACCACAGGTGCAGTGGCACAAGGAGCATGGAGACCTGCCCTGGGGCAGGTAGGTGGTGGCAGGGGGGAGGTGTCCCATCCCTGGCGTGGGGATGAGGCTGATGGAGAGCTGGTGACCCACAGGCACGAGGTGGACCGGGAGCACACTCTGCACCTCTACGCCGTGACGGCCGCCGATGCCGGCGCGTACGTGTGCACAGCACAGAGCCAGCTGGGCACCGCCGCCGCCACCACCTTCCTCCATGTGGATGGTCAGTGGTGGGACCTCCGTGGCCTCCACCATCACAGGCACCCGGGGCCATCTCGGGGTTCATGCAAGGGAATCCATCTCACAGGGTTCATCCAAGGGGCCATCCAAGGGGAGTCCGTCTATGGGAGTCCATCCGAGGGCATCCATCATGCATCAAATAAAGGTCTTAAATGAGTCATTTAAGGGGATCCATCAAAGGGGGCACTTCCAAAGACAGGCACATCTAAACACATGCATCCAAGAGGATTCATCCAAGGGTTCCATCCAAGAAGGTCCATGTAAGGGGATCCATCTAAGGAAATGCATTGAGGTGGGAGTCCATCCAAGAGGATTCATTCAAGAACACCCACCTAAAGGGGATCCAGCCTACCTGCTTCCTCCAAGAGGATTCGTTTAAGAGGGTGTGAGGTTGAAGTACATTAAAGGGGGATAGAACAAGAGAGATCCATCCAAAAGGTCCATCTAAGAGGGACATATCACAGGGGGCCCATCCCACATCCCCAAGGGCAACACATCAAAGGGGGCCCATCCACAAGAGGCCCATCCAAGAGGTGTCCATCCAAGACAGACCCATCAAAGGGTGTCTGTCCAAAAGGGTCCATTTGAGTGGGTCCATCCAGGTAGACATCAGGATCTCCATGTACAGGTATCTGGGGTGGGTGTCTGGGCAGGTGCCAGGGTGCTGCCATTAGCCTTCTTCTGCCCTCACAGACCGACTGGCAACGGGCAAGCAGGAGACTGCACCACGGGACCTGCTGGCTGTGCGGCTGCACCTGGACAATGGCACTGCGCTGCCCACTGCTGATGTCCAGCTCCACTGGCAGGTTGGTGACATGCTCGGCTGTCCCCAGTGGAGGGGTGGGATGGGACACATCCCCCTGTCCCACCTTAACTTGGAATCCTTCCCATCCCCCTCAGATGCTGATGCCGGTGCCGGTGCCTGTGGGCTACATGGTGCTGTACCGCAGCCTGCTCCCGGTCACCACCTCCTGGGTGCAGCACGATGCAGGCAGGGAGCTCAGCACCACCATCCCTGCCCTCCGCAGGGGCTACAAGTACGAGTTCAAGGTCCGACCCTACACTGGAGTGACCCAGGGCTCAGACAGCAACAGCAGGCACCTCTGGATACCTGAGGAAGGTGTGTCGTGTGTCCCTGGGGAGACCTGGGTGGAGGATGGCGAGGTCAGTTGGGGGTCCTGGGAGTCTCAGCATCCCTGTCCCGGCAGTGCCTAGTGCAGCACCCCAGCGTGTCACCATCAGCCAGACTGAGACAGGGAACGGCACCGTGGTCGTAAGCTGGGAGCCACCTCCTCCTGAAGCCCACAATGGCGTCATCCAGGGCTACCAGGTTTGGGGCAATGGGGTGAGGGGGCAGGGCTGGGGTCTTCTGGCCAAGGAGGGTCCATTCAAGGGGATCCATCCGGAAAGGGAGCCTGTCAAAGGTGGGGATCTATCCAAGGGGGGTACCATCCAAGGAGTCTATCCAGGAGGGATCTCAACATTTCATCCAAAGGGCCAGTGAAGGTGGAGGTCCATCCCAGGGCTTCTGTCTAGTGGCATCCAAGGGAGTTCATCCAAAGGAGTTCAGCCTAGGGGATGCATCCGGGGGGGTCCATCCAATGGGGGATCCATCAATGGGGGTCCATCCAAGGAGCATTCACCCAAGAGGTTCATCCTAGAGGCATGCAAGGGAGCCCATCCAAAGGGATCCTTCCAAGGGAAATCTATCAAGGAGATTCATCTAAAGGGACTCATCCAAGTGAATCTATCCATGGGGGATCCATCAATGGGAGTCTATCAAGGGATGTTCATCTGAAGGGTTCCATCCGAGGGGGTCCATCCACAGATGGGCCATCAAGGTTAATCATCTAAGGGGACACATCCTCTTGGTGCCTGCCAGGTCTGGTCAATGGGTGAGGGCTGGCAGCGCCCCACCAACAGGACAGTGGATGGAGCCACCCAGCGCCTGGAGACCCTCCTGCCACACCCTGGGGCCGAATTCTGTGTCCAGGTGGCAGCTTTCAACAGCGCTGGACTGGGGGTTCCCAGCAATGCCACGTGTGGAGTCCTGGGTAGGAGATGGAGGGCAAGGTGGGGTGTGGGTGGGGCCACGGTGGTGACATGAAGTGATACTGATGGAACCCTTGCAGGACTGGCAGCAGGGAGCAGCAGGGTGGTCCAGGCACTGCAGCAGCCTGCTGTCATCGCAGCCGCTGGTTCCATGCTCTGGTTGGCCTTACTCGCCCTCCTCCTCCTCCTCTGCCAGCGCCGTGCCAGCCAGGACGCCGCAGCTCGCCACAGGTGAGAGGCCATGGGGTGGGGGACACAGCAGATCCCTGGTGTGGTGGGCATTGATGCACTGACAGCACCTCTTGCCCTGCAGGCTGGTGGCTGGTGACTCGCCATGGCTTGGTGGTCCCTGGAAACCCAGCTGTGCCCCCCGAAACCTCAGCAGCAGCAGCAGCCTCAGCAGCCGACTCCTGGGCAGTGATGGCAGGGACCCCCACCCCTCCTGTGAGCCCCCTGGGGACTGGGATCCCCACCCACTGCCATGGGACCCCCACCCCTCCAGTGAACACTAGGGTTGGGACCCCCACCTAGTGCTATAGAGCCCCCACTTTCTTCCATGGAACCTCCACCAGTACTATGGGACCCCCATCCATGCCATATGATGCCACTGGATCCCCACCCAGTTCCATCAAACCCTGACCTGCTGCAGCAGGACCCCCAGCCCATGCCTAGGACCCTCACAGAGTGCCATGGGACCAGCTAAGTGTACCAAGACCCCCACCCTATGCCTGGGATCCCCAGTGCTATGGGAGCCCCACCTTTGCAGGCAGCAAGGACTTGAGGACACACAGACCCAAGGACAGAGGGGACAGGGGACACATGGCCCCATGGGTGCCCTGACCTCTCTTACTCTTCCAGCCCTCTCCTTGGAGCCGTCGAGTCTTGGCCCCCCCACACCCCCCATCCACAGCAGCCTCCGTGGGGGGCACCCACTGCCCCTCGGGGACACGGGGTGCTGCGGTGGGGGGCACCCCGGGGTGCATTCCTCACCCAGCACCCCCAACCCAGCACCCTGGGAGCGTATTCGCAAGCAAGGTGGGTGTGTGGGGCTCGGGGGGGGCATAGGGGACACCAGGGTGATGGCCCATGGCTCTGTGTCCCTCATTCCCCTCGCAGAGCTGCATCAAGTGCACAGCACCCCGGTGCTCATAGCTGGCCCCAGCCACATCCCTGTCCCTGGAAGTGGAGGAGAGTGGGGGACAGATTTTGGGCTGGCAGCCAGGCTACCTCAGCAAAGGGGACATGAGGGTGACATCACCACTGCCATGATGGACAGCAGGGACCCACGCCTACCGCTCCTCAGCTCTCCAAAACCCCATCAGGGCAGCACTTCACTGGCCTCTGGTGTAACCAGGTCACCGGTGACACCCCCGAGACCACCCCATGCCTGGCACCCGCCGGTGACACGGTGAGTCTGGCTGTCCCCATCCAGACAGGTGCCCTGCAACCCAACCCTTTGCTACAAAACCCAATGTGTCCTTTGCACCTGCAGGTCCCCGGCCTCCGTGTACCCCAGGGACACATCTCTGGTCACCAGGCATCCCAAGGACATGTCCCCAGTCAGTGGGATCCCCAGGGACACATCTCCAGCCATGCGATGCCCCAGGGACACATCCCAAATCACTGAGAGCCCCAGGGGTGTGTCACCAGCCACCAGAAACCCTAGGGACATGTCCTTGGTCACTGAGCACTCCAAGGACATGTTCCCAGACAGCAGGCATCCTAAGGATGTACCCCCAGTCTCCAGGACCCCCAGGGACATGTCACCAGCCACCAGGCACCACAAGGACCCATCACCAGCAACCAAGCACCGGAGGGACACAGTCTTGGCCACCAGGCAACCTGAGGACACCTCCCTGGTCACCAGGTGCCCCAGAGACCCATTACCAGTGACCAAGTGCCAGAGGGACATCTCACTGTCCACCAGGCACCCCAAGGACATGTCCCCAGCCAGCAGGCACCCAAAGGACACATCCCCAGGCACGAGGCTCCCCCAGGAGGTGTCCCCAGGCACAAGGCTCCCCAAGGAGATGTCCCCAGCCACTAGGCACTGCAGGGACAAGTTCCTGGCCTCCAGGTATGCCAAGGACATGTCCCCAGCCAACAAGTTCCCCAGGGAGCCATCACTGCTGACCATGCACACAAGGGACATGTCCCTGTGCAGCAGGCACCCTGAAAACAGATCACCAGCCTTGAGGCATCCCAAGGACACATCTCCAGCCACCAGGCACCCCAGGGACACATCTCCAGCCACCAGGCATCCTGAAGAGGTGTCCCCAGTCACTGGTCACCAGAAGGACATGTTCTTGGGCACCAGGTACCCCAAGGACACATCCCCCGACACCGGGCGCCTCTCGCCAACATTCAGCGACGGGGTCCTCACACAACAGCAGGTGGCTGAGGTCCTGGAGATGGACCAGGACACTCCCTGCTGCAGGTATTCCCCCTTTCCCTGGGACACTCCCACAATGGCAGCATCCCCTGGTGCCAGCAGTACCCCTACTGTGCTCCCCACAGACCCCCGGCACCAACCACACCACAGTCCTTCTCACCACTGCACACCTATGGCTACATCTATGGGCCACCAGCCTCTGAGCTGGGTGAGGAGGAGGAGGAGGAGGAAGAGGAGGAGGAAGAAGAGGAGGAGGAAGAGCGTACAGCAACAAGGGGCTCGCCAGGAGGGTCGCTGCTGAATGGGTGGGGGTCTGTGTCAGAGGACAACTTTGCCAGCACCCGCTGCAGCCTGGTGAGCTCCTGTGACGGCTCCTTCCTCCTGGACGCCAGCTTTGCCCGGGCGCTGGCCGTGGCTGTCGATGGCCTCTGCTACAGCCTTGAGGACACTGACGGGACCTATGGGGGTGAGTGAAGGGTCCCTGGACCCCCTCTCTGACCCCAAGCATTGTCACCTCCTTAAGGAAGACGGCTCCATCAGGACATCATGGTGATGCCACCATCTCTTGCCTTGTTCCCTGAAGGTCCCTCACCACCACCATCCCCCTTGGAGCAGGTCTTCCCACCCGGAGTCCCCACCACCACCTGGGACTGGTGGAGAGTGCTGGAGGTCCCACATAGATCCAGGACAGAGACAGCCATGAACAGCAGCTCACAGAATGGTGAGTAGTGCCCCAGTGCCAGGGTGGTGGGCACTGGGAGTAGTGAGGAGTGTCATCTGTTGCAGGGTGTTGGAAAATGTTTCCTTTGCTTTCCAGGTGGCCAGGGCTCAGGGACTGGCAGCCCCTGGGCCAGGCGAGGTGATGAGCTGGGGACAGGAGGGACAGGAGCATGGCAGTCCCCAGGGCACAGGACACAGCAAGGCCAGAATCCCCTTGGCTCAGCTAAAATCCAGCTTTATTAGGCAGCTCCCCAGACAGGGGCTCTTTACTAGGAAAAGCCACCCACAAAGGGTGGGTGGCACCAAGGTGGGTGGGTGTCTCTCCTTATTCAGCATTTTTGTCCCTCCCAAACATCCTCATCTTCCCCAAGAGTCTGCATCCCCCTTAAATGTCCCTGTCCTTCCTCAGTGTCCTCCTGCTTCCCCATCATCCTCATCCCCCCTAATTTTCCTAGTCCAGCCCAAGCACTGTTGTCCACACCAAGTGTCCTTGTCTTTCCCTAGGGTTGTTGACCCCCTGACCATCCCCATCCCTGCTGACCATTCCCATTCCTTCCAGCTGTCCTTGTGCTGATTCAGTTCATGTCCTTCCTCAGCATCCTTGTCCCACCTTGACCATCCTTGTCTCTCCTAAGTATTCTCATCCTTCCCAAGCCACCTAAGTGACCTTGTGTTCCCGCCAAGTCTCCTTGTCCCTCCTAACCATCCTCATTCCCAGGGTTCTCAGCCCTCCTGAGTGTCCTCATCCTTCATCTATTTTGTCCCCCATGCCAAGTGTCCTTGTCCTTCCCCACGGTCTTCATCCCCCTGCAACCATTCTCCTTGTCCCTTACTACTGTCCTTGTCCCTCCCAAGCAATCTTGTCCTCTTCCCCCCCAGTAATCCTCAGCCCCTGGAAATCCTTGTCCTTCCTCCACATCCTCTTCCCTTCAGGCATCCTTGTCTCCCAGCCTTCCTTGTCCCTCACCAGCACTCTCATTCATCTGTAGTGTCCTTGTCCCTCCCATGTAATCTTGTCCCCCACCAACTGTCCCCATCCCTTTCAACCACGTCATCCCTCCCAGACATCCATGTCCTTTCCCAGCATCCTTGTTCCACTGTTCTTGTCTCCAGGATCCTTGCCCCACTTAAGCATCTTCCTCATCCCCCCCCCCAGCACCCTCATCCCTCCTCAGCATGCTCTCATCTGTCCCAACTGTTTCTGTCCCCAGGGTTCATGTCCTTCCCTGAGCATCTTCCTTGTCCCTCCCCAGGGTCCTCATTCCTTGTGAATTCCTTGCCCCACCCCAAGCATCCCTATCCCCCCTCACGCTGATGCCCACTGGCCGTGATCTCTGTGCAACCCTATTTCCATGGAGCCACTCAGAAAATAAAGAGATCCCTCCGTGTCCCCGTCCCCATGTCCCCAGCTGTGTCACCGACTCGCCCTCCCTTTTATCGCTTCTCCTGCGGCGGGCAGGGAAACGGGGCCCCCGGGCGGCGGCAGTGGCCGGTCCCTTCTCCGCGGTCCCCCGGCGTCCGGCTGCGGCCCGAGCCGTGGCCGCGGGAGCTCGTGGAGCCGCGGGACGAGACGCTGCCTGTGGTGGAGCAGCTGCCGGACACCTGCCCGCGGGGCAGGCAGGAGGGTTTGCTGTAGGGGATGACCTCATCTGCAGGGGAGGGGACAAGGTTGGGGCTCGGCAGTGGCACCCCCAACCCTTTTGTCGCGCAGTCGGTGGATCTGGCTTACCCCCGCGGGGCGGGCGGTGGGTGACCCTGCGCTCAGCCCCGCTTGGCTCCAGCTCCGCAGTGGGGCCGGGGGTCTCGCCTGGCGGTGGCAGCGGCGGCGGAGGCAAATCTGCGGCAGACAGGGAGGAGAGGGCTGAGCTCCCCTGAGCCTCCTGAACTCCCTCCTTTTTCCTCCCACTCACCTCCCGTCTGCTTTTCCCGGCGGTAGCGGCTGCATTTGGGCTTCGGGCGACTTTTGGAGATCACCCCGCGGGTTTTCCCTGGGGGGGTGTGGGGATAGCAGCGTCAGCTCCCCAATAGCCAGTGCGGCCCCCATCCACCCGAACTGGCCCCTCAGGGCTCACCTGTGCCAGGAGGGCAGCGGGCTCGGGGTGGGTGACCCTCACTGGCATCCGGAGTCACCGAGGGACTGGGCACCTGTGGGGGGGCGCTGACGCCATGGGGGGGTCTCCTGGCAAAGAGGGGGTGGAGTGAAGCCAGGGTGGGGGGAGTGGGATGGGGGCTCAGTGGCCACCACAGTGCTGGCACATGCGCTCTAGAGCTGTGCCAGAGCCAGGAGAAGCCATGTGGTATTGTCACAGCTGGATGGCACTGGTGCAGGTGGGCTGAAGCATCACAACTGGATAGAAGTGCCACAGCTGGATCACAGCTGGGCTGGCAAAGGGGAGCTGGATGAGTGCAGTGGCACAGCTAGGGTGGAGGACCACAGCCTGGCAAGGTCGTGATACCATGGCTGGCCTGCAGTGGCACATCTGGAGCACAGCTGGAGAGAGGCTGCTCAGCCAGATTACAGCCACACAGCTGGACTGCAGTGGCACAGCTGGATCACCACACAGCTGGATTGCAAGCACACTGGCAAATTGCAGCTGCACAGCTAAATCATGACACAGCTAGATCACAGCTGCACAACTGAATTGCAACCATGCAGCTTGACTGCAGCGGCATCAGCAGCGCTGGAGTGCAACCAGACAGCTAGATTGCAGCTGCACAGCTGGAGTGCAGTGACATGCCAGAATTGTGATGGCACAGGTGGGTCATGGCAGAGCTGAGTGGTGACAGCACATCTGGATGATGATGGCCCACCTGTCTCATGATGGTGCAGCTGTATTGCAACACCCCAGTCAGCCCCCAATGTCGTGGATGTGTCATGACAGCATGAGCACAGCTGGAGAGCAGAGGTGGACGGTGACACCATGGATGGTTCACAAGGAGACACCTGGACCATGGTGGGACACCCAGACTCCATTGGAGCATCAGACCCCAATGGTATGGCCAGACCATGGTGGCACAGCAGGACCAGATCATGATAATGTGGCTGGACTGTGATGGGACACCCAGGCCATGGTGGGACATCCAGACCCTGATCCAGAGTCCAGTGACAAGGCCAGACTAGGGTGGAACAGTGCAACTGGATTGTGAAAACATGACTGAGCATGACACCCAGATCTCAGTGGGACACCTGGACCTCAGATGGCACATCTGGACCTCAGTGGCTTGGCTGGACCATGACGGCATGGCAGAGCCAAATAGTGACAAAATGGCTGGATTGTGATGGAACACCTGAACCACGGTGGGGAATTTTGACCCCAACAGAACATCTGGATCCAAATGAGACACCTGGACCCTAATGACACAGTTGGACCATGGTGGCATGGCAGGACTGGGTAGTGACAACATGGCTGAATTGCGATGGAACACCCGGGCCATGGTGGGACATCTGGACCTCAATGGGACATCTGGATCCCAGTGGGACATCCAGACCCCAATGGCATGGCCATATCAAGCAAGGCCCATCTCCTACCAGGGCAGGAGGGAGCTATCGAAGTCGCGGAGGCGAGGGATGTCCTCCGTGGTGCGAGGTGATGGTGTCAGCGTGGCGGTGGAACGGCAGCCGGAGGAGGTGGTGGGTGAGGATGCAGCAGTGGCACAGGGGATGTCCTCACCAGGGTACCACACCTCCATCCCCAACCTGCAGGGTGGAGACCACAGGGTAGGTGCTGGGGGAAGCATGCCCAGCCCGCAAGCCCCCACACTCACCCTCCAGCTGCCTCTTCCTCTTCATCCTCCTCTTCCTCCTCCTTCTCCTCCTCCTGGGCACACTGGCTGAGCTCACTGGCTGAGGGTGGTGGGGGCAGCAGCTCTGTCCAGCTCACCACCGGCGGTTTCACTGCTTGCCCCAGCTTTGCTTTGGCCCCTGTGCGAAGCAGGGATGCTGGGGGGGCTGTGGGGAGGGCACCGCACCACAAGTACCCGTATGTGCCCCCACCCATCCGACCACCCTACCGTGCTCAGCCCGGCCACGGGGCACCTGGGAGCCTGCAGCATCCATTGGCTGGGAACCCCCCCCAGGATAGGACGTCCCATACTGTGAGAAGGGACGGGGGAAGGTGCAGATCTCCTCACTGTCAACCTCGATGGTGCTGTAAACCGGCCCCTCACCAGCCCCCGCTGCAAACTGCTCCGTCTGGGCGATATAACGAGTGATGCCGGCATCTGCAGAGGGTGACCAGCATCATCAGGGCTGAACGTGACCCCCTCAATCAGAGCCACCCAGCTCCAAGCTGACCCCTCACCGTTGTAGTATCTCTCAGTGGTCCCCAAGCAACCAGCAGCAGTTGCTGTGCTGCCACCACGCCAAGCATCCATCAGCCACGGGTAACCACTGCCGGCAGCTGCCCTGCAAGGGGATGGGGTGAAGGAGTGCTGGTGGTCAGCCCTGGGGCTCCTGGGGAGGGCAGGGGATGTCAGGGGGGTTACCTGGGGTTGCTGCGCACTGGAGCTGGGAAGGCGACTGTGGAAAGAGATGGGGGTGAGGGCAGCGAGAGGCCATACTGGGACCCCACAGCACTTACGGGCTTACCGGTGGGTGTGTAGGCAAAGGATGCTGCAAAGAGAGGGACGGTGGGTGGCTGATGGGTGAGGGGTGGGGGATGAGGGGTCCCAGGGGTAGCACCCCCCCTGTACCAGTGAAGTGGCTGAGCTCCTTCTTCCTCCGGCGGCGGCTGTAGAGCCAAGCAGCAAAGGCAGCGAGGATGACCCAGCAAGCACCACCAACGCCAGCAATGAAGGCTGGCTGCCTGGCTACCTCTGCTAAATGCTCAGCCAAGCTGCTCCCGCCTGCTGGCCCTGCCTCTCGCTCCACCAGGGGGGCTGCAAGCGACATGGGAAAGAGGGACACACCGGCAGGGTGCCAAGGAGCCATCCCCAGCACTGCAGTGGGTGACCCCATCATGCCCCACCCCATGGGTGCAAGTTGTGACAATGAGGGACTCACCAATGTTGATGGGGACAGGGGCACTGCGGGCACCCACACCTGCACTGGTGGCAGCAGCAACTTCAGCATGGTAAGGGACCCCAGGGACCAGTCCCCACAGCACTGTTGCCAGCACCGTCCCCTCCACACTCTGGTTGATGTGGAAGCGGCTCTCATTGCCCAAGCACCAAATCTGGCGGGGAGCAGGAGGAAAAGATGGGCAACACTCATAAGGACACCATGACATGATGTCACGAGGGGACAGAGTGGCAGAGTGGACCTGCCACACCCTTGCTGCTGCCCACCCTTACCCGGTAATCACGGATGACACCATTCTGCTCTGCCGGTGGTGGTGGCTGCCATGAGATGCGGACACTGGTGCCATTGCCAGCCACGCTGACAGCTCGCGGCGGGGCGCTGGGGGCTGTCGGTGGAGGACACATAGGGCATCACCTCCAGGTCATCCCTGAGGACCCACAGGATCCCCTTCATCCCTGCACTGACCCGCTTCAGGGGTGCGCAGAGCACGCACAGCGCTGTCGGGACCATGGAGGTGATGAAAATAGGGTCGGACCTTGACCTCGTAGTCCTGGCCGCGGCGCAGCTCGGTGAGCAGGGCCCCCCGCTCCCCTGGAGCCCACACTGTCCGTGCCTCCTCCCAGTGCCCACCGCGCTGCCGGTACAGCACCCGGTAGCCCTGAAGGAAGGGTGCTTGGCGCTCCACCTGAGGAGCCGAGGGAAGGGTGGGATGGGGGGATGCTCAACACTGGGAGCCCTGTACCAGTTCTGAGGCTCAGCACTCACGGTCCAGGAGAGGTGGACGGTGCCCAGTGGCAGTACCACAGGCTCCTGCAGGTGCACGGCCATTTGCGCCAGCTCCTGTTGCACCTGCTCAGGATCCAGCTCTTGCTGCATGGGGTTGGTGTCTGCTGGAAACACGAGAGGGTGGAGAGTCCATGGATATCTCCACTGGTGTCACCAAGTGAAGAAGCCACGGTGACACCACATACCCATGCGGGGTCCATGGGAAACTCCACTGGCATCACTGGGCAAGGATGGACCCAAAGATTTTGCGTGCATTGGCACCTCCACTGGTGTCTCCAAGTGGAGATGGACCCAAGGGTGGGGGATTCATGGACACCTCCACTGATGTCACTGCTGGGTCTCACCTTGGGTGCGCACAGGCTCCGAGATGCCGCTGGGGTCACTGAGCCCGTAGGCATTGACTGCCCGCACCAAGAACAGGTAGATGGTGTCAGGGACAAGACCACTCACTGTGTGGGTCTCACTCTCCACATCAGCTGCCACTGTCTGCCACGGGCCACCTGCTGCCTGGCTGCCAGGGGACACGGGTGACTCGTGACAGGGTGCTATCAGGCCACCACACCATCCCTGCAGCCAGAGAAGAGGCTTGTGTGATACCTGAAAGCCTCCACTATGTAAGAGGTGACATCGGTGGCACCACTGTCCTTGTTCCCTTTCCAGCTCAGGGTGACACTGCTTTTGGTAATGTTGGTGACCACAGGAGTGGAGGGTGGCCCAGGAAGGAGACCGGGTGCAGGGGAAGGCAGGGAGAGGTCGAATTCATCACCTGCAGGGAGATGCATGGAGGTCTGGGGTGGATTTGTTTCCAGTGCCACAGTGTCCCTGCAGCAGTGACATCTCCATGACGCACCTTGTACCTCCAAGGAGCTGCCCCAGCGTGTCTCGCCCACTGGGCTGGTGGCCACGCACTCGTAGAGCCCGGAGTCTCTCACCTGCAGGGGGAAGAGCTCCTGCCCCATCACCCTGAGCACCCATCACCTCAGCACCCACCACCCTGAGCCCCAGCACTGCTCGTACCCACCACCATGAGCATCCATCTCCCTTTGCTGCACTCCTCGCACCCACTGCCCCCTCCCTCCCTGCGGTACCCCCAGGGGTGCCCCTGCCGGGGCCGGCTCACCCGGAGGCTGGTGATCTGCAGGGTGCCGTTCTCCAGGAGGCTGGCACGGGGCTGGACACCTACCAGCGCACTGCCATCCTTCAGCCACCCCACACTGCCTGGGGGGTCATGGGCCCCCACTCCACAAGGCAGCCACACTGTAGCCCCCACTGGCAGCACTGTCCGGTTAGCAGGAAGCAGGCTGATCACCGGTGGGTGGAGATCAGTGGGTGCTGCAGGGAGAAAATTGGGAATTGCTGGGTGATGGGGTGGGTGTCACTCATACACCGAATGTGCCAGTTCTCCACTGGCACTGAACTTACCCCCCGTCACCTCCAGGCCTGCCCTGGCCAGGATGCTGCCGGCCACGCTGATAGCCTGGCACAGGTAGTGGCCGGCATCACCGGGCTGGACGTTGATGATGGTCAAAGCACCACTGGGGCTCACCCAAACACGGCCGGAAGGGATCGGGGGCTGGCCCGGGAACAGCAGGGTCTGAGAGAGAGTGGGATTAGAGGGGGGATGAGGCAGGGAGAGTATGGGATGTGGGGGATGGGATGGAGATAGGGTTAGGGGTGGGAATGGAACTGGGGATGGGGATGGGGATGGGATGGGATGGGATGGGATGGGATGGGATGGGATGGGATGGGATGGGATGGGATGGGATGGGATAGGGTGGAGATATGGTGAGAATTGGAATGGGAATGGGAATGGAATGGGGACAGGGATGGAACTGGGAGTGTGATGGAATGGTAATGGTGACAGGTAGGGATGAGGACTGGTACTGGTGAGAGCTTCAGATGGGATTAGATTGGGATGGAATGAGATGGGAATGGGGTCTGAACTGGGATGGAGATTGTGATGATGAGGATGAGATGGAATGGAAATGGTGATGGGATTGGGATGAGAATGGGGCTGTGATTGGGTGTGGGGTCAAGGATGAGATAGAGACAGACCTGGCTCCCCTCCTTCTGCCAAAAGACAGCGGGTGGTGGGTTGCCCTTGCTCTGGCACTGGAAAGTCACGCTCTGGCCAGGGGGGACAGCTTGGTCGTGGGGTCCAGTGACAAGCTGGGGGGGCACTGCAGCAGTGTGGGGAGAGACAAGGGCTTGTCTGGGCACTCCACCAGCACCCAAGGGTGCTCCCCAGGCCCCCCTTACCGTGCACAGTGAGGGTGCCCGATGCCTCCGACCTGCCCACACTGTTATCAGCCACGCAGGTATAGGTACCCTCATCCTCCACCTGCAGCCGGCTGATCCGCAGGGTGTTGTCTGGCAGCACCTCCCACCTGGGGGAATCCCGCCAGGCTGTGGCACCAGCAGAGTGCTGGGGCACCAGGAGGGTGTAAGGTGCCATGGGGTTGGGATGTGGTGAGGATGCGGGATGTGATGAGAATGTGGGATGTGATGGGTACAGTGGAGAATCTGGGATGCAAGAAAAATGGGAGATGCAATGGGGATGGGAAATGCAGTGGAGATGTGCAATGTGATGGGGATGCGGGATGGTATGGGGATGTGGGCTGCGGTGAGGACATGGGATGTGACTGGGATTTGGGGTGCCCTAAGAATGTGGGATGCAAAGGAGATGCAGGATGCAATGAGGATTTGAGATGCAAGGGGGATGTGGGATGCTCTGGATGCGTGACACCATGGGGATGTGGAATGTGATAGGGATGCAGGATGTGCTGAGGAGGGAGGATTCACCAGGGTTATGGAATACAATTACTTGATGCCATGAGGGTGCCAGGTGCTCCAAGCACACCGGGCTGGCACACACTGATGCCACCCAGCTGCACCACAGAACCCTGGCTGGCCTTGATGCCCCTCAACCACCCCCCTCACCTCCTACTCACCTTCCCAGTGGCATTTCACCCTCCTCCTTGCGCCAGTGCGCTGCCGGCTGCGGATCCCCCACCACCTCGCAGGCAAACTCCGCCGTCCCCTCCACCAGCACCACCTGGTTGTGGGGCCTCTTGCCAAATGATGGGCGCTCTGCGGGGCGGCCGTCAGTCCCACCAGGATAGCACCCACCTCCCTGACACCCCAAAAATTAAATCCCCACGCACCAAAGACAACCAGCTCGGCCGGCTCGCTGTCCCTCTCTCCCACCACGTTGGTGGCCACGCAGACATAGACACCAGCATCGCTCTTGTGAGTACTGGCCACCATCAGCTTCCCACCACGGATCTGCAGGAAGTACAGCTCATCCCACATCCCCATCACATCCCGCATCCTCATCACATCCCACATCCACACTATATCCCACATCCTCATCACATCCCACATCCACACTATATCCCACATCCTCATTGCATCCCAGCATCCTCACTGCATCCTACCTGCCATTGCATCCAGTACATCCATGACATCCCACATGCTCGTGGCATACACACACATCACACCTCCCATCTCCATCAAATTCTGCAGTCCCATTGCATCCTGCATCTCCATTGCATCTCTCATCCTGACTGCATTCTACATCCCCATCACAACTCGCATCCTCACTGCATCTCACATTCCCATTGCATCCACACTCTCATCACATCCCATGTTTCCACTGCATCCCGAATTTCTGATGCATCCCCTATCCCATCCTACATCCCCACCTCATCCCGTATCCATCACATCACACATCCAACTCTCTGCTGCATCCCACATTCCCATCTCATCCCCATCACATTCCAGATCCTCACTGCATCCCACATCCTCACTGCACCTACATGCACATCACACCCCACATCCCCATTGCATCCTGCATCCCTATAACATTCCCCATCTCCCTTGCATCACCTTCACCCTCATTCTGGCCCCCTCACCGTCAGGCGCTCGTCCTTGTCGCTGACCCGGACCCCGTTCTTCTTCCAGGAGACGCTGGGCTCGGGGTGCCCGCGGGGTGGGACGCACTCCAGCACGGCCGGTTCCCCCGCCGCCACCACCACGTCCCCAGGGGGCTGCCGGAAATCGTCACGCAGCACTGTGGGGACACGGCAGCCTCAGCTCCCCAGCCCTGCACCCCCAGGCTGAGGACATCATCTGCTCTGACTTGAATTGGCTTTAACAGATTTTATATTCATTGATTTTACTTGATTTTCAAATATTTTCTAATGTTTTCATTTGCTGTCATTTATTTTCATGTATTTCCAATTATATTCATCTCTTTAAATTAATTTTACCATGTTTTCATTTATTTTCACTCCTTTTCAATAATTTTCACTTATTTTCGTTTATTTACATTTATTTCCAATTATTTTCAGTTTTTTTATTATTTCTCTTCACTAATTTGCACTTATTTTTTCATTTATTTTCACTTACTTTTCATTATTTTCACTTTCTTTATTTAATATCTCTTTTTTCCTTGTTTTAATTTCTTTTCTGTTATTTCCATTCATTTTCACTTACTTCCTTACTCTTATTTTCATTTATTTTCACTTATTTTCTTTTTTGTCATTTGTTTCCACTTAGTTTCATTTATTTCCAATATTCCTCACTTCTTTGAATTTATTTCCATTTCTTTTCACTTTTTAAATTTATTTCCAATTATTTTTCCCTTCTTTTCATTTATTTTCCCCTCTTTTCCCTTGGCAGCACAAGGAATGTGAGAACCCCTTGTCCCACAGCCACTGGAGCAGACTGAGCTCAGGGATGACACCAGAACCGCAAATTTCCCCTCCCCTCAAATCCTCCCAGCCCGCTCAGGACTCACCGGCCACCTCCAGGGAAGCATTCCGGCTGGTGGCCTCGCCCAGGTAATTCCTGGCCACGCAGACATAAACCCCCTCATCGGGCTTTCCCCGCCTCCCGTGCAGGATCCGGAGGAAGAAGAGCGACCCTCCCGGGAGGAGGGTGCGGTGGGAGCGCGGATCCTCCCGGTCCGTCTCCACCCGCTCGCCGTCCTTGTACCACTCCACCACCGGGGCCGGGCGTCCCTCGGCCTTGCAGCTGAGCGTGGCCGGTTCCCCCTTGGAGACCAGGACATCCGCGGGGTGCTCCACGATGCGGGGAGCCGTGTCCTCCAGCTGGGCGTGGGATCCTGCAGGAAAATCAGGAGGGGTAGGGAGAGGGTTTGGGGGGCTGAGCAGCCTTGGCTTGTGTGGTGCTTTCCTGGATGCAGACCCTGCTTTGCTTGGAAGGCAGGAGGTGAGATAAGTGTGGGCAGGTCCCAGCCCAGCATATCCCAGGGTGGGTGCCATGGGGAGGGAGCAGGATCACAGGATCACAGAATCCCAGATTCACAGAATCCCAGAATCCCAGAATCACCAAGCTGGAAGAGTCCAACCCATGCCCTAACACCTCTACCAAACCATGGTACCGAGTGCCATGTCCAATCTTCTTTAGACACATCCAGGGATGGTGACTCCAGCACCTCCCCAGGCAGACAATTCCAGTACTTTATCACTCTTTCCATAAAAAACTTTTTCCTAACACCCAACCTAAATTTCCCATGGCGCAGTTTAAGATCGGATCGGGAGGGTGTCAGGCAAGGCCAGTGGGACAAAGCAGCTTCGCTCCCAGTAATGGCCTTTTCCACACAGTTTCCAGCTGGGCATCCCTGAGGAAATGGGACTGGGGCTAAACTCTCCCCAAACAGAGCTTCTTCCATCACCTGCAAGAGCTGATTTTCTGTAGCAGAGCTGGTCATTCTGGGCTGCAAAAAATGCTTAATTTTAAGTTTTAAAAAGCCCCATATTGGAGTTGTGGGGCTGTTCTAGAAATAAACCCCCCCTGCTAGAGCACAGGAATTAATGGATGGTCATTAATGCCAGCGTAATTAATGCTCATTAATGCTGGGGCTGGCTGGGCTGAAACCGCATGTGTCCCCAGCTCCTCTTGGGGTGTCTTGGTAGGTTGGTCCCCAAGTGTCACTGCTGGCCTGGTGGCACAGGCACGCACCACTGCATGCCCAGTCACACGTGTGCACATGGGTGTGCACACATGCAGCCATGCACAGACATGTGCAGCCATGCACTGAGCATGTTTGCACACAGGTGTGTGCATGCACACACGTGGGCAGCCATGCAGGAGTGTGCACACACACACACAAAGGCACTCACTGATATCTGTGCATTACACACACGTGCATGCATGCACACATGCATTACAAGTGCAGGTGAGTGTGTGCACACATGCATTGCACATGCATACATGTACATGCCACATGTACACGTGTGGGCAGTCATGCAGGAGTGTGCACACACACACTTACACACACACACACGCACACGTGTGCATTTAGGCTGGGAGGTGCATGCCCTGACATGCACAGATGCATTCACATGTGAGTGCATTCATGCAGTGTGTGCATGTACACCTGCATGCATTCAGGTGGGGGGTGTCGTTACACGTGTGTTCAGGCATGCAGAGGTGCATGCACATATATGTATTCACACACAGGCTGCACACGCACGCCCAGGGGCACACACAGGGACATGCACATCCATGCACATCCACACATGCTCAGGTGGGGCCATGAGCCTATGCTTACCCATTGCTGCATGCACACATGCACGCTGCACACACATGGATGCACCGGCACACTGTAGAGACATGCAAACACCCGCACAGTGTACAGACATGCACACGCATGCACACATGCGCACTGCACATAAATGCACACATGCACACACGTGCACACTGTACAGACATGCACATACATGCACACTGCCCATAAATGCACACATGCACACGCATGCACACTGCACATACACACACACCACACACGTGTCTCACATTCACACACGCCCTTCCCCTGCTCCCCGACACCCTGGGGCAGGATGCGAGCATAAGGGGGCTGCAATTTGGGGTGCCCATGGGGTTGCCATGGGGATGGGATGTGGCTGCCATGGGGACGGGAGCAATGCTGCAGGGTACTACTGGGTGCCCCCGGGGGGCACAGCAGGGACCGAGGGAGCCGCAGCTGGGCCCGGTGACTAATTGGGACAAGCAGGGGGTCAGGGCAGGCCCCTTCCTGTGCCCGGCTGGCTGTACAGGGGCAGGGGGTCCCAGGAGGTTTGGGAACACTCCCTCCCCTCACCAGCCACCCAGGGCCAGCTGGAGAGGGACGTTCAGACTAAAAAAGAGGGGAGAAACTCGAAAGAGAGTAAAAATTCAGGCAGACACCTCTCCCTCACCCCTCCTTCACCCCCTCTCTGTCCCAGCTGGGGATCATGGGGCTGGTTTGAGGACATGGGGAGGATTAGGGCACACAGAGCTGGTTGGAGGACACTGGGATGGTTTAGGAATGTAGAGATAGTTTGGGAACTCAGAGCCAGTTCCAGTTTGTAGTCTGGGGATTGGCTTGGGGACACGGAGTCTCTCCTAGCTGTGTCTGGGAGTTGGTTTGGGCACACGGGGACGATTTTGGGACACAGGGCTGGTCCTGGTTTGGAGACTGGGGACAGGTGTGGGGACATGAAGGCTGTTTGAGGACAGTGGGTTGCTCCTGGTTTGGGGTCTGGGGACTGATCTGGGGACATGGGAACAATTTGGGGATACGGTGTCTGTCCCAGCTTTTGGGCTGGCAGCTGATGTAGGAACACGGGACAGTTTGGGAACAGGAGGCTGCTTGCGGTTCAGGATTTGGGAACACAGGGCTGGTTTGGGAACACCGGGACAGTCCTGACTTGGGGACAGTGGGCTGGTCTCGGTTCGGGGTCGTGGAGACGATCTAAGGACACTGCATCACTCCCGGGAGTTGGTCTGAGAGCTGGTCCCAGAATGGGGACACGGGGCTGGTGTGGGGACATTGCGTCAGTTCCGGAGTTGGGACGTGGGGCAGGTCCCGGTTTGGGGACAAGGGGACAGGCTGGGGTCCGGTGTCGGTGCTGGTGGAATCCCAGCTGGGGCTGGCGGGCTGCGGGCAACTTCCAGCATCCCGGCTGGACCAGGAGCAGGGATCCCGGGACAGGGGGACAGAACGACCGGGGACCACGTACCGTTACCGGGGCCGAGATCGGGCAGGTGGAGCGCGGCGATGGAGCGGTTGAGACCGAGCAGGAGCGAGGAGGAGTTGGAGCCTTCGGCTCCCAGCGAGTCGGCGAACAGGTTCATCTGCAGCAGCGTCTTCAGCAGGTACCGCAGCATCCTGCCCCGGCTCTGCTCGGCTTGGCTGAGATCGGCTTGGCTCGGGTCGGCTCTGCACGACACAACCCGGCACGGCAAAGACTGGCTCAGCTCAGCCCGGCTCAATCCGGTCCGGCTCAGCTCAGTTCGGCTCTGGTCAGCTGGACTCGGCTCAGCTCAGCTCAGTCAGGCTTAGCTCGATCCAGCTCAGCCCGGTCCGGCTCAGCTCAGTTCGGCTCTGCTCAGCTGGGCCCGGCTCAGTTCAGCCCAGTCCGGCTCAGCCCGGCCCGACTCGGCTCACTCCCGCGCGGCTCAGCACAGCTCGACTCAGTCCGGCTCAGCTCACCTCGGCTCGGCTCAGCCTGCGGCACCGCCCCCCGGGTGGGGGACGGGCGAGGGCGGTGCTGGGGCGGGGTAATGGGGGTGTCCCTGTGTTCCCTCCCCGTCGTGAGCTGCGGGATGGGGACACAGGCGGGGGTTGTCCCGTGTGGGGTGGGGGCTTCATGGTGGAGTGGAACTGGGATGACTTTTGAGGGGGCAGAGGAAAAGGGGGGTCCTAGGGCTGGAGGGAGAAGGAAGAGACGCAGCAGCTCCCGGGCTTCACCCCAAATTACGTGACGCCACAGGGAGCTGCTGTCACCCTCCACTCGAGACCCCCCCCCTCAGTGAGCCCTGAAAGGCAGCATCACCCCGCACCCCAAGGGAAAAGGCGGCTGCTCGAGTGAGTAACATACCCCAACACCGGGGTAGGGACACTTTTAGGGACACTTTGGGGGTGCTGGAACCACCAGTGGCCTTGAACTTGCGGGAAAGGGGTGGAAACACGAAGGAATCGGCACATGGTGCCATTGAATCCGTAAGCAGCAATTGGCCACTTAATTATTGTGTTGGGGCTGATGTGGAAAGCAATGATCCTCCTCCAGCGAGCACCCGCAGGGGGAGTTTGGGGGAATTCATTAAGGAGGGTCATTATGAGGGGGCTGTTGGGGGGCTCGTTATGGGATTTTGTTACGGTGGCACTTGGAATAGGGTAAAAGTGGGAAAAAAGGGGGAGTGAGGAGCGTGGGGAACCTGCAGGGGACTCAGGGAAAAAGAGGAGGTGGGGAGAAGAAGGGGCAGTGGGGGAGGACCAGGGGGACAGGCAGGGGTGTGCACATCTGGGACAGAGGGAGGGAGAAGGGGCCTCACATCTGCATGCACAGCAGCAGATGACATATGTTTGCACATCTGGATCCCCAAGGGTGTTCACATCTGGAGCACAGCACATCTCTTGGGGCACAGCTGGGGAGGGGGGAGGCTTTTCCACATATATCTGGGGCACCAGGGATGTTCACATCTGGGAGGGGTGGGTGGTTTGGGGGATGCAGCTGCATTCAGACCAACAGCTGGAGAGGTCCCTGATGTCACAGCTGGGCACACAGCTGAAGACACAGTGATGCTCAAGCACATCTGGAGAACCAGGTGGTTTCCATTTGTGCACATCTGGAGAGCTTGCCCAGGCTTGCTTTTCCACACCCAGAGCTGTGCTGAGGCTGCCGACACGTGCACATCTGGACCACTCAGCCTCACCAGCATCCTCTGGGCTCTCCACATCCCGCCGAATCTGCCAAGTGTCCGGTGGGCAATGCATTATTCATCTGTCCCTTGGAGCCGGGCACAGAGAAAGTAAATAAATATTAATTTAGTAGGAGCACAAAGCTTTTCCGCTTCTCCTGCTGGCAGTGCAGCAGTACAGGGATTTCTCAGTAGGATCAGGGAAAAAAATATCCATGGAATAAGAGGTTTATCCAACTATTACCTAAATAATTCTCTGGGAAGGGAATTGCTGGCAATGCTGGAATATCTAAAGCTGCTATGTTCCCCCTCCTTCTTTTGGGTGCCTCTGAAAAGCTGACCTGAGGAATGGGACATCTCCAACACGGAACTACGGGATGGAAAAGGATGTTAATCCCTGGAAAGCCTTTGGGCCTCTTTTCATAGAGTTATTGGAAAATGGGAGAATTTTAAATGGGAATCCTGGAGGTTTTGGGAGCCTCAGGGATTAAGGCATCTCTGTATTTATCCCACTACGAGGCCTGAGGCTGCAGCGATGAGCTCCCGGGGGTGACACACGCGCATCCAGCACCTCCTCTGAGAGAGCTTGTGATGGGGAATGGAGACAAAGGAGCCGCCTCATCCCGATGGATAATCCCCCTCAGATTCATCCCCGTTAATCAGCTGGGCAAACAGCGAGTGCGGGGGCATCGCCTTCTTGTTAGCAGATTTATTCTCACTGCCGCGGCATTTAATTGCTGCTTGATTTGGCGATTAGCGGCTGTTTGCCCAGGCTTTGCCCAAATCACCCTCCTTAAAGTTTTTAGATGGGAGGAGGCTTACTCGCTACTTTGTTATCCTCGTTATTCTACCTTGGTTTTGCTGCTTTCTTATTCTTCCTGGTCTTCCCCAACCCTCGTTGGGTAGCATCGGGTGGGGAAACTGAGGCACGAAGTTTGGTCATAATGAGGAGCGACAAGATATTTGTCTGGGCAAATGAGCGGCTGGGTCCCCCCTCCCGCTGCCAGGGGGGAATCCCTGGCAGCCCCGTTATTAACATTCCCCTCGGGAGCCCCCCACCCCGAGCCAGGCGCTTGGCCGGGAAATGCGGCTTTTTGAATATTTATAGAGGTTGTAGCAGCACTTGGGGTGGGGAGGAGGGAAAGGGGAGCACGGGGGCTGCTGGGGGGTGGGGAAGTGCAATGTTGAGGACTGGGGGTAGCGGGGATGGAGCGGACGGAGCTGGAATCCTTTAGGGATGACGCTGGGATGGTGTGGGGAATGACACTGGGATGGTGTGGGGGATGACACTGGGATGGTGTAGGGGATGACACTGGGATGGTGTAGGGGATGATGCTGGGATGGTGTGGGGGATGACACTGGGATGGTGTGGGGATGACCGCTGGGATGGTGTGGGGATGACGCTGGAATGGTGTGGGGGAATGACACTGGGATGGTGTAGGGGATGACACTGGGATGGTGTAGGGGATGACACTGGGATGGTGTAGGGGATGACACTGGGATGGTGTGGGGGATGATGCTGGGATGGTGTAGGGGATGACACTGGGATGCTGTCAGGAATGATTCTGGGATACTGTAGGGGATGATGGTGGCATGCTTGAGAGGACAGTGCTGGAGTGCTTCAAGGAATTAAGCTGGGATGTTTCAGTAGAATGTAGCGGATGTTCGAGGGGCTGAAATTAGGATCCTTTGGAAGATGATGATGGATGCTTCAGGGAGTGACAAGACTGGGATTCTTTGCGGGATAACAGTGTGATGTTTTAAGGAAAGATGCTGAGATGTTGTAGGAGAAAATATAGGAATGGCTGGGATACTTTAGGGAATGATACTGTGATGATTTAAAGGATGATGCTCAGATGCTTTAACAAATAATGTTGAGATGTTTTAGGGCATGGAGCTGGAGTGGTTTGGGGGCATACTGTGATGGTGTGGGGGATGCTGTAGGGAGTGACACTGGAATGGTGTGGGGGATGACGCTGGGATGGTGTAAGGGATGACATTGGGATGGTGTAAGGGATGACACTGGGATGGTGTAGGGAATGACACTGGGATGGTGTGGGGGATGACACTGAGATGGTGTAGGGAACGACACTGGGATGGTGTAAGGGATGACACTGGGATGGTGTAAGGGATGACACTGGGATGGTGTAAGGGATGACACTGGGATGGTGTACGGAATGATGCTGGGATGGTGTGGGGGATGGGCAGTGGGGTGCTGTAGGGAATGACACTGGGATGGTGTGGGGAATGACACTGGATGCTGTGGGGAATGACACTGGAATGGTGTGGGGGATGACGCTGGGATGGTGTGGGGGATGATGCTGGGATGGTGTGGGGGATGACACTGGGATGGTGTGGGGAATGACTGGATGCCTGTAAGGTGAATGACACCGGATGGTGTAGGGGACTGACACTGGGATGGTGTAAGGGATGACACTGGGATGGTGTAAGGGATGACGCTGGGATGGTGTGGGGAATGACACTGGGATGGTGTAGGGAATGACACTGGGATGCTGTAAGGGATGACACTGGGATGGTGTGGGGGATGACACTGGGATGGTGTATGGAATGACACTGGGATGCTGTGGGGGATGACGCTGGGATGGTGTGGGGAATGACACTGGGATGGTGTATGGAATGACACTGGGATGCTGTGGGGAATGACACTGGGATGCTGTGGGGAATGACACTGGGATGCTGTGGGGAATGACACTGGGATGGTGTGGGGAATGACACTGGAATGGTGTATGGAATGACACTGGGGTGCTGTGGGAATGACACTGGGATGGTGTGGGGAATGACACTGGGATGGTGTATGGAATGACACTGGGGTGCTGTAGGGGATGGTGCCAGGATGCACTCAGGGATAGCGCTGTTTAAGGGGAGCACACTGGGATGCTTTAGGGGACGATGTTGACATGCTCTAAGGAATGATACTGGAATTTTTTCAGAGAATGTACTGGAAAGCTCTAAGGGATGATGGTGGGATCAATTAAGGAGAGATGCTGGCATATTATAGGGGACCTTATGGGACTTTGGAATGTGATGCTGGGATGCTGTAGGGAAGCAAGCTGACATGGAAATATCACTGAGGTGCTTTAGCGGATGAGTCTGGGATGCACAGAGGGATGCCAGCATGTATTAGGGGATGATAGTCAGACACTGTATTGTGGTACATTGGAATGCTGCAAGGAATAATGCTGGAGTGCTGTAGGGGATGGTTCTGGGATGCTTTAGGGGAATGATCCTGGGAAGCTTTAGGGAAGTGCCCTGGAATGCTTTAGAGGACAACAGTGAGGGGTTTTAGGGGACAATGCCAGGGTGTGTGAAGGAATAACGCTGGGATGTTTCAGAGGAACATGCTGGCATGATCTAGGGGATGACACCGGCGTGCTGTAGGGGTTGATGCCAGGATATTTTAGGGGATGATGCTGGGATGCTTTAGGAGAGCTTAGTGAGATGCTTTAGGGGATGACTCTGAGATTTATCGGAGTGCACTGAAGTGCTTTAGGGGATGATGCCAGGGTGTGCTAAAGGATAAAGCTGGAATATTCCAGGAAAGCGCGCTGGCATGCTTTAGGGGATGCTGCTGGGATGCTTTCAGTGAGCAGATTGAGATGCTTTAGGGGATGACCCATGGAGCCTCTGTGGAACGGTGCGGGGATGCCTCAGAGGACGGGTGTCAGGCTGTCTGTCCTCCACACCTGGCAGGCGCAGGAGGCCGGTGGGTCGAGATCTCCTCCCGGGCATCCCAGCCCGCCTCATTACCAACATCCTTGGAAAGCCGGAGCCCATGTGTTCTCGAGACGAGCGGCTTGGGGTATATTAACATCCCATTTCCACCTCTTTAATATAGAGTTTGTCGAGATCATTTATCAGCCGAGCCTCCCTTCAGGGCCAGGGGAAGCCGGGCAGAGCTCGGCAGCTGGGTCATGGCGAGAGGCGAGGGATGCTCGTCCCCGAAGGAAGCCGATGCCGGGTTTAACAGGTAGTGGCTCATGTGCGAATCACTAGTTTGGGACCGCCGCATCATTGGGAAAGGCTTTATCAAAGCTGGGCTTAATTGGGTGGAAGGCTTGTTTGCATGGCCGCTAATGGGGGATCAGAGGGCCAGGGACCCAGCGCTGACGGCCTCACAAAGGCAAGCAATTACTTGCTTGTCTGCATTATGTATTAACCCATCTGGGGTCGGAATATTGGCTGTGAAAGGGAGACAAAGAGGGGGGCGTGCCGGTTGCCCCCGCTCCGAATTAGCCCGCCTGGGTCCCCTTTGTGCCGCGGGCAGGGCAGCTGGATCGGGATGCAGGCGCTCAGGATGCTGATGGGCAGCGGCGCGCGGCAGCAGGGCGCTGCCTCGCTCGGCATCCCCGCGTCCTTCCAAATATTGCATCGAGCGCCTTTTCTCTCCTTTCATCAGTCTCCTGCCTGCGGCCACATCTCGGGATAATTACAGCTTTCGCTTTAATTAGCCACCGTCGCCACTAATAAGTTTATACTTCTTTTCAGCGGCGTATTTTGGCGGCAGGAGGTTAATTACAAGCAGGTCAGTAAATTGCAGAACACACTGCTCTGGGTCTAATGACTTGTCCGCTCGGCTTTTTGGCGGACTTTTAATTATGTCTATTGAATTGGAAGGTTGACTGAACGAGGCGGCGGGGGAGTATTGGGGACCAGGGGGGTGTTTCCCCACTGCTTCCCCAACTGCTTGTCCTGCCGTCCGCACACCCCCAGAAGCTGAGAACGGCCACAACTCATTGCACGGGTGAGCCCCGAGTGGGAACGGCCGCAATTCATTTCGCGGGTGACGCCTGGCTGAGAACACCCGTAACTCATTGCACAGGTGAGTCTCGGCTGAAAACAGACACAATTCGCTGCACGGATAAACCTTGTCTGAGAACAGTCACAATTGGCTGCGCAAGTGAGTCTCAGCTGAGAATGGCCGCAGTTCATTGCATGGCTGAGGACACCCACAGCTCATTTCACAGGTGAGCCCAGCTGAGAACAACCAGAACTCATTGCATGGGGCGATCTTGACTGAGAACTGCCACAGCTCGTTGCAGGGATGAGCAGCTGGCCGAGCACGGCCCCAGCTCATTGCAGGGATGAGCAGCTGGCCGAGCACGGCCCCAGCTCATTGCAGGGATGAGCAGCTGGCCGAGCACGGCCCCAGCTCGTTGCAGGGATGAGCCGCGGCTGAGAACAGCCCCAGCTCATTGCAGGGCCCTGCTCCTTCCAGGAATGGCTGCTGTAGGTGAGCCGGGCTGGGGGGGTCCCGTGGCCCCCGCACGCCCCTCGCCCGCCACCCCCATGTCATTAGCGCGCGGTCAAATGGCGCTGCCGGGACTCGGAGCTGCATCGCAATCAGCTGCTCTCGGCCGTAATGAGCGTTCAGGCCCTAATTAACCGCCACCCTCATTTGCATCCGGCCCGCCCCCCCCCTCCTCCCTACCCGGGCCTCTAATTGTGGTCTGGCCAGCTGCAAGGGGCTTGGGGATGGGGGTCTACAGCCGCGGGGACGCTGGCAGCTGGCATGGCAATCTGAAGGCACACCAGCGGTGGGGACACCCCTCTGGGGACCCTGTCCAGAAGGACACATGGAATGGCCGGCGGTGGGTGCAGCCCTCTGGGGACACACGGCAGGGTTGGCTGTGAAGACATCCCTTTGGGGACACGCCACAGGAGCGGGGACATCCCTTAGAGGACACTCCAGGGAAGTGGGTGCATACCTCTGGGGACATGGTGGCAGCAGAGACATCCCCTTGGGGTCACACCAGCAGTGGGCACTTCCGTTTAGGGACATGGTGGTGGCAGACACATCATTTTGGGGACATGATGTGGGGCTGGCATTGGGGACATCCCTTTGGGGACATGCTAGCAGTGGGAACATCCCTCTGGGAACACGCTAGCTAGGGGTGTGTCCGCTTGGAGACATGTCACAGTGGGGACAGTGGGTGGATGTGGTGGCACCAGGAACATCCCTTTGAGGACATGCCAGGGGCAGATGCATCCCTTTGGATGCCACAGGACTGTCATTGGCACATCCCTTTGGGGGCACGCAGGTTCATTACATCCTCGGGGATGTGGGTGGGGACATCCCTTTGAGGACATGTTGGCATTTGGGACATCCCTTGAGGACACTCCCTGGGGACAGCAGTGACAAAGAGCCCGGTCGGGGTGGGGGATGGAGTGTGGGGTTAACGCTCCCCCCCTATATCCGCAGCCTCGCGCCGCCGCGAGCCCCTAATCCCGCTAATTAGAGGGGTATAATTACCCTCCTGATCGCTTCGCGCCGTGCTGCGGGCAGGGACGGCAGGGACAGGGACGGCAGGGACAGACACAGGCAGGGGGATGTCCCCTTCCATCCTTCCCCTCCGCCCCGCCCCGCATTTGTTTAACCAACACGGCCCTAATTAAAGCGTTTAATTAACCAACCCGGGCGAGGGTCCCATAGGACCTCTCAACCACCCCCCTTGGAAGGCGGGGGGGGCTTTTGAGGGGGTCTGGAGAGGTGGAATCTCCCCGCTGCTCGTTAGTCTTGGCTTAACGAAGAGTTGGGGCGCAGCTGGAGCGTCCCCCCGCCCCCCGCGAGCTGCGCCCGCGCTCATCAATCACGGGCATCGCTAATTGGGGTCCCGGGGTTTCGGAGACATCAGGGCTGGGGGCAGCAAGCGGTGGGAAAAGAGGGGTCCCTGCCCTCCCGAACTCAGCCTCAGTCCCTGGGGAATGCACAATAACGACGTTTGGGTGTGCTCGAACCTCAGACTTCAGGGGCGCTCCACACCAGGGATAGGGGGTCAAAAATTTGGCCCGGAGGGGCGAATTCAGCTCCAGTATGGTGGGAATGCTCAGCCCCAAGGCTGGGGGTGCTAAACCTCACGTTTGCGATGTTCGGCAGCACATTTGGGGTCCTGAGGCCAAGGCAAATGCCTGGCGGTGGGAGGGAGCGCTTTGAGGCTCTGTGCCCTGAGAGCTCTGAGGGGACCCTGCCCCGACCCCTCAGTGGGGACCCCGCCCATCTCAGGGCCCCGCCCACCGCGGGTGGTGCTGAGGGCGGGAGCCACGCCCACACACAGACCACGCCCACTCATACGGGTGTTGTGCCCGCCCATTTTATGACCACGCCTGCTGCCCCGCCCCGCCTCTGGCCACGCCCCCAGCGGAGCCACGCCCATCCAGCAGCACGGTCATTCCAATGGCCACGCCCCCTCCGTGGGCCCGCCCCCTCCCCGCCCGTCCTGCCTGTGCGCCCCGCCCAGCGCTGCCGGAAATTCCGCCCCCTGAGCGTCGCGTCACTTCCGCCCGCTCGGTGCGCACCCCCATCATGGCGGCGCCCTGCGGCTCCTCACAGCTCCCGCCGGCCGAGCCACCGCTCCGCGTCCCCAAGATGGAGGTGCTGTCGCCGGGCTCGCCGGGCGCGCTCAGCGACGGCAACCCCAGCCTGTCCGACCCCTCCACGCCCCGCGGCGCGTCCCCACTGGGCGCGGGGCCGGCGGCCGGCGGGGCCGCTCTGGGCGCCCGCGGCGGGGCCTCGCCCTCCGTCTCCTTCTCGCCCGGCGGCGCCGCCGCCGCCGCTGCTGCCGCCGCCTGCCGCGGGATGTCCTGGACGCCGGCGGAGACCAACGCGCTGATCGCCGTGTGGGGCAATGAGCGGCTGGTGGAGGCGCGGTACCAGCAGCTGGAGGGTGCGGGCACCGTGTTCGGCAGCAAAGCGCCCGGGCCCGCCATGTACGAGCGCGTCTCCCGCGCCCTGGCCGAGCTGGGCTACGAGCGCACCCCGTCCCAGTGCCGGGAGCGCATCAAGGTACCCTGGGGGGCGGCGCGGCCCGGGACGGGAGGGTGGGCCGGGATTCCCGAGCTCGGCCGCCCGCCCGCGGGTGGGTGCGCTCCCGGGGCGGTCTGGGCTCAGCTCCCCGGAGGGGCGTTCTGCTGAGCTTTCTTTGCTCCTGCGTCTGCAGCACCGTGTCCTGGGAGTTCAGTCCCTTCAGGATCTGTCCTGAGCGTCCTTTGGCGCTGGCTGTGGGCATCCTCCTGGCTCAGCCTGTCCTGTTACCCTGGCTGTGGGGGCACCGTGTCCCCAGGGTTTGGCCTTTCGGGGTCTCTATGCTGCAGTGTTCTGGACTATTCTCTGGCCTTGGCGCGATTGTCCCCAGGACTGAGCCCAGCCCTTGCCCTGGGCACAGGGTATCCCATTCCCTGGCTCAGCTGCCTGGCTCCCCGCGGTTCCATTGGTGTCCCCTGGGTGTCACATTCTCCGGGTTTCTCCCTTGCACCCGTGGCCTCCAGCAGCACCTTTGGCACACGGGCACCGCGTCCCATGGGTTCAGCTCTTCTCCTGTGAGTGGGCTGTGGCACCCCTGGTCCTGAGTGGGGAGGGACACAGCATCCCAGTTGTTTTGGACCACCACATCCCCTGGCTTTACTCCTTTGGCCCTGAGTGTTGTGGGTGCTGTGGTTGACTCTGTCCCCTCAAGTGTCTTCCAGCATCCTCTGTCCAGGAGGGGCTGGCACTGGCTGCTCCCTTGGGAAAACGGGGTTCCCAGTTCCCCCAGTAGCAAGGGGTGGCTCTGGTTGCTCTTGCACTCCTGGCTCTATCCTTTGCTGTGGAGCTGTTTTGTAGAATCTGATGACTTCCCTGGCTCAACAGGAACGTGCTGTGGCTTTGCAGACCTGTTGAGTAATTGATAACCAGCCCCATGGGCTATATTTTGCAGAGGGGTCTTTCCAGTTCCAACATTCCCTTGGAAAAAAGGGCTGGCTTTGGTTCCTGGTTTGGGAGCAGTCGCTCTGTGCATTCTGCTTTTACAAAAAGGAGATATTTAGATGGTGTGGGGTTTGAGTTTGTAAATGTGGGTGATGTCTGAGAGGGTGAATTACACACTCTGGCTCTGATTTCTCCTTTCCTGACCCATCAGCTCCGGCAGCCACTTCGAATGCTGATGGAGTGAAAAATGAACGTGCTGCTATTGCTGGGGCTCAGCGGGCTGGTTGTTTCTCCCTTCCTAAATACACCTGTGCTAGCCCAGCTGGGCTGGGGCTGCCTTGGTGTGCATGCCTGGGCTGCCTTTAATTTGCAAAATACATGGAATAAGGGATGCTGCAGCATCAGGAATGCCTGGGAGTAAGTGAGAGATTTCCACTTTGTTTCCTGTTGATTAGAACAGCCAGTCCTGGAAATAGATACTCAAAACAAACCCACTTTCTACAGAATTTTTGGTTTCTCAATGTATTTTCCTCATGGAGGTATTTTCCCTGGAACATACCCAAATATTTTTGGAGGGGAGCGTTGCTGCAGTGCAAACCCTCTTGGAGTCCCTTGTTTTCCTGGTGGCTTTCAAGGTGCCTGTTGCTTGAATCAGCTCTTCAGCAAACTTGTGGGCTTTGCCAGAGGCAGTTGCATGATTGAAAATTTCCTTGAGGTGGTGTGGCTCTGTCCGATGGTTTTGGGCTGTGATGGGAGTCAATGCAGTGATTGTTGAGGCCCCCAGCCCCAATTTTGGGGCATGCTGGCAGGTCGTGAGGAGTCACCTCTGTGAGAACAGCCCAGAGCTGTCTGTCTGGGTTTGGATGGAGCTGATTGTGGGAGCATTTTGGTGATTCCCAGCAGTCTGAGCTCCTTGCAGTTGAGGATTCTCCCACTTTCCCTTCAGAAGTGTGGCTTGAGCACCTCATTGCCCCTGAAATGTTCACACTTGGAAGAAACCACCTGTCAAACAGCAGTAAAAGAGCCCAGGGCTGATATTTATCACCAAGAGCAGCTCCTGACAGACCTGTTGGATGTTTCTAGATTGCAGCACATCGGGGTGGGCTCTCCTTCAACACTGAAATGCCCCGCTGGAAGGGAGTTGTCTGTGTTCCGTCCATGAGTGTTCTGTGCACACCTTGGCCTCTCGTCAGGCCATCTGCAGGAAAGGAGCAGCCACCTGAATGCCCTTGTCTCTGGCACCACACACCTGAGCTTTGCATATCCTGGATCCCCACAGTGAGGGCCTTCCTCAGCACACTCATCTGGAGCAGCAAAATCGTGGCTTTCCCGAAGCCTTTGGGCTCTCAGTGGGTTTTGGTCTGGCATTGCTGGGAAATGAGCCCTTGCTGGAAGCTGGAAGTCCTCCTGCATGTCAAAAATTTACCTTGTTACAGAGATTATCAAGATAGTTGTGGTAGCTGTTGCCAACCCTAAAATCCCAGTTTTTGTAAGATTCCAGGTGGGATTGGCTGCTGGACTTTTTGATGGTCGACCACAAACAAAAATCACTTCTGGGTGTGGAGGGATTCCTCTCTGAGACAGAGCAGGACTGCAGGAACAAGAGGGCACAGGTGCTTCAGAATCCTCCACACTGAAACCAGGACTGGGGAGATGGGGATGAAGGAGCACAGAGCTGCCTTGTTCCATTTATTACCCAAAATGTTCTGTGTTTCCATGATTTTGTAGGGTACTTAATGCCCACCAGGGGACAGAAGCATGAGGCTTTGCTGCTGGATAATAAACAGTGCTTAAAGCGTGCCAGGGTCAACTGGTTTTATAAATGAATTTTAGATAAGGATGCAGCACTGCTTTCCTTGGGAACACCTGCATTCCCTGGATACAGCCAAGCCTTGACTCTCAGCAGCCAGTTGAGCTTGAAAGGAGCAAGTCAGCGTGCAAGCAGAAGGTTTTCCAGTTGTATGGCATGGATGCATTCTCTCTTAATTCAAACAGGGTGTGCAGAAAGGTCCCCATGCAGATTTTTGCCTGTCTCTCCCCATCTGCATGTGCTTTTCTGCACATCAGCAGCTGGAACGAGGCCACTGTCAGGTTGGAGCTGCTCTGGAAGGGTCTGTTTCAAATTTAGGGATTCACATGTAACCGTTCCAGCAGCTTTTCCTTTGGAAGGGGACCTTGGGTCTGACTTGGTGGCTCTGAGGTGGGTGGCTTGGGGAGCTCCGCAGTTGGGAGCTGCTGGAAGAATGGAACATCTTGATTTCTGCCTGTTGTATTCCCAGAAAAGCTGTCCTGTGTGCCACAGCATCCTCATCCCAACAAGTCACGTTCTAGCCTTAATCCTTGCTTGGTCAGTAATACTCTCTGTTCTTTTCACCCAGCTCTTTCCTATTCCCCATGTTCCTGAGCAAGGATTTAGCCTGGTTTGTCCATCCTGAAACTCATCACCTTCCCACAGCAGGACATGGAGAGCTTTTTGGTTTTCATGTTTGACCTTAGAGCCAGGGTTTTAAGGCAAGTGGCAGCATATCTGGCCAAACGCTTTCCAGCTTTGCCAGGATCCTGTGCCCTGCACCAGATAATGCTGTTTCAACCAGGCAGCAGGAGGTTTGCTGGGAATTTAAGCATGGGAAAATGAGCCCTTGCCTTGTGCTGTGAAGCTGTTGGGTTGAAGGTCACACAGCTTGGAGGTCACAGTCCGTAGGGTACATGGAACACATTCCATAGGTGTGCTGAAACTCAGTTGTTTCATCCTCTTCCAGCCATCCCAGGTGGCTGCAGTGGAGGGGATGCTCTGTGCAGGTGAGCTCAGGTGTTGCAGTCAGAGCTGTGCGAGTCAAGGGGTGCTTTCAGGCACTAAAGGCTCATTTTGTTTTAAAGGAATGTTCTTGAGATAATGGGCTGCAGTTGTGTCTTCAGTACCAGATTTTAGGCCTTTCTTTAAACCCGTGGGAGATTTTCTGCTTCTGTTGCTTGCATCTGTATGGAAAGTGGAATCAAAGACTCGTCCTCCTGATGGCACATTGCTCAGCTGGGCTGAGAGAGGGTTTCAGGGCTGGAAATCCTCTGGCTGCAGGTGCAGCTGGAGAGCCTTTCCCCAGCAGAGACAAATCCCTTCTGAGAAGTTAAAACTAATTTGGGGGCATTTTTAAAATGCCATTTCTTCAGCTACTGCAGCAATGTGAGTTCTGCTTTTATTTTGCCTTTCCCAGAGTCAATGCCAACCCGTTGATTCAAAGAGAAGCAGTTCCAACATCTTAACTCCTGACTGCAGGAATTCCCAAGTATCACTGCCAATCCACTTCTGCTGTTGTTGGTTCTTCTGTACATAGAAAGCTCCTCCACCCCCCAGATGGGTGAGTGGAGGTTTTGGCTGGGTTGTGGTTGTCCACAAAAGCAATTTGTTTTTCAAAAGGAAAATAAATACCTTGAAGACGCTGGTTCAGTGCTCAGAAAGAACAAAGAGTAGATGGGAGTGCCACAAACCCACATGAAACGGGAAGGGATGGAAAATCACACCTGACTATCAGCTGTTGGTGTTTCTTGCTTTAGGCAGCACTTAAAGTGGTGATTTTGGGGCTTGTTTGTAAGGGGGCTGTGGTTTTAGCTGCTCTGTGATGTAAACAATCTGTAAATCTTGCATGGAGTTGTTTTTTAAGGCAGGAAAAGCTGCTCCAGCAAAGCTGTCTTGGAAGCAATGCTGGCTGTGATCTAGTGTGGGCTGCTGGACATTACAGGATTTCAGCCAGAATTCCATCCTTGGGTCCAAAAATATTGAGTGGAGTGGCTGTCTTTGTGATTCAAAGGTGTCAAAGGATGGAGCATTGGTGCATTTCCGAGCAACCAGCCAACCATCCACCTTCAAAGCAACTCTGCCTTTGATTTGAGCTGACAAGAAGGATGGAGAGGGACTTTCTACAAGGACCTGGAGTGGCAGAGCAAGTGGGAATGTCTTCCCAGTGACAGGGCAGGGCTAGATTGGATGTTAGAAAAAAATTCTTCCCTGTGAGGGTTGTGAGGCCCTGGCACAGGGTGCTCAGAGAAGCTGTGGCTGCCCCTGGATCCCTGGAAGTGTCCAAGGTCAGGCTGGACAGAGCTTGGAGCAGCCTGGTGTAGTGGAAGATGTTCCCATGGCAGGAGAGTTGGAACAAGATGAATTTTAAGTTCACTTCCAACCCAGATTCTGGGTTTCTTTTGAATCTGGTTTATCTTTATCTTGAGTTTATCTCAGCCCCAGCTCCCCAACCCAGTAGCTCCCTGGGCTGTGATGTGTGCAGATGTTCAAGTTACCTCCCATTCTCCCTTGGCTTGATTAGATTCAGATGTGCCAGCTTTTCCAGGCAGGGCTGTTTCTTGCCATTCCTTGAATCCTTCCCAACAGCCCAGCTTCTCACTGGACGATCTCATATGCTCTGGTAGATGGGACCAACTTTCTGTTGACATTTATAGCTGGGAAAAATAAATTCTTCAGTGACAAAGAGCAGATTTAATTGTTTCAATCCTTTGTGGGGCTGTGGCAGAGGAGCATTTCTGGGTTATGAGTGTCATATGGAACAAACCCTTTTGGATTTGCTGTGAGCTGGGGCATTTGCAGAGTGCTGTTGTGCTGGTGAGAATCTGGCTTGATTTGCACGTGCAGGATGAGTGTCTTTACAATCCAGTGGCTTCTGCAGCCGTATTGTTTGTCTGTAATACTCTAGTCCGATGGTTCTGGTGTACCTGGGCCATCCAGTGCTCATTCCATGGGTGCACAATGATTCCCAGAGGGAGCTGGGAGGTTATCTCGTTGAGACAGAAACAATTGGTGGTCAGGAACTCATTGCAGGAGGACAGATTTGTGAAACTTGAGCATTAAATCTTACTTAGGGAGATTTGTGAACATTAAATCCTAAATTGGGCACACACGTTTTTTTCCTGTAGTGCTCTCTGACTATGGAGGGCTTGGGAAGATGTTAAAAGTCTTCCTGATTCTTGGACTGCACTTCAGTCACTCTCACAGGGGCAGATTCCTGCTTACCTCCCTCTTGCTGAGTGTACAAATCTGGGGACCAGGCAGGCAATGCTTTCTGGACTGCTGTGGCCTCACCTGCTACCAAACCTTTTACCACTCGTGGTGAAAATTGGGATTCAAGCCACTTTTGGTATTTCAGATCCAGCTTTTCCCATGGATTTAGAGATTGGTCTCCCTGGTAATGTTTTCTCAGCACAGTTGAAGTGGTGTGGACCTTCCTCTGGAGACTGCAGGATCACACCTCTGGGACAGCGTTGGATGTCAGATTTTTTAATGTTCTGAACTACACAAGCCATTTCCCTTGTGGTGCTGCCCGTGTTGATGCTTTCTACCACTTCACTGAAGTTCATTTTGGAGAGGAGTGTTTTCCCTCCCACCTATGGGATGGTTTGTGCTGCTCTTCCTCTGCTGGTTGGGCTTGTGGTCTCACTCCATTCATTTGAGTGCAAGGACCAGCAGGGATTCGAGTCTGTGGTCTCTTGAGGCTTGCATGAATGCGACTTCTTGAGTACATCTCAGATCTCTTTTCATCCAGGCTGCTGCAGTTTGGGTTTTCCTTAAAAGTCTGGTTTTGTGGCTGATGTGTGTAATGATGTTTATCCTGATCACAGTAGATGCATGCAACTCCATTTTTGATTTTCAGAATGAACTTGTTTCTGAAGGCAAGGTCACATACTCAGGTGTGGCCCTCATTGCTCCAAAGTAAGCTACAGATCGTGCCAGAAGCAGGCTGAACCTTCCTCAGGCATCTTATCCATTTAGGCTGGATGTCAGGAACAGGTTGTCTCCCCAGAGGTTGGTTGGGTACTGACACGGGCTCCTCAGGGAATGGTCATGGCCCTGGCCCTGCCAGAGCTCCAGGAGCATTTGGGCAGCACCCTCAGACATAGGGTGGGATTGTTGGGGTGTCTGTGCAGGGCAGGAGTTGGACTGGATGATCCTTTGGGTCCTTTCCAGCTCGGGATATTCTGTGATTCGGTGATCTCTGCAAGCTGAGCTCTGTCTGGAGGACCATCCACTACATCTAAACTCTTCACAAAATTGTTGCCTTGGTGGGTCTGAAGGAGGGTTGTGCTTCTCTGCCTTCTCAGGCTCTAACAAGTTGCTACTCTTTTCATCCAGCGCTGGCTTAAGGAAACCAGGGGCTCAGAGCATTGAGAGACAGAGGTGCCCAACTGCCAGCCTTTCTGCAGCCAGGGCTGGAGTCTCCTCTCTAGGGGTCTGGCTCAAATAGCAACAAATCCCTGAGAAGGATCTGAGTATCCTCAGCATTCTGATAGCAGGACCCAATGGAGCATCTTCCCAGGTAGCTGATCTGAGCCTGCAGCACTGTGGGCTCTGTTATCCCAGCACCACACGTCACTGATTTCCTCACCCTGATGGGACACAGCCTGTTAAACCCCAGCTTCATTCACTCTTGGCTGCTGGCAAAGTCCTGTCTCATGGGGGCTGACCTCTGTAACTGGCTGTGGAGCTTCTGTAAATAATTCCTGTCCAGGCAAGAGCTTTTTAAAAAAATGATATTTAATTGTGATTTAGAAATTGGCAGTGGTGGCTGTGAGTTTTTGTTGGGCTCCTGCTCTCGTTAACAGAAACCCGTGTGCCCTGCCTTGACTGACATCCCTACCTGTGTCTGCCAGGGTGACTTTGCTTCTTCATTGTCCAAAGGGAGCTCTGGTTCTTACCTCAATCAACTTGTCTATATTTACCCCCCACCCTTCTCCCCTCAGGGCATTCCCGTAACTTTTCTTCTGTACTGGAGCCAAATCCTTTAGGTAGTCCTTAAATCCTTCAGGAAGTCATTTGGGTATATCAGGGTACAACTGAGGCCTTGCTCTTTGGTGTAGAGAGTAATTCACTGTGGCAGCCATTGTGTCCCCAGCGCTGTGTCCCCAGGGCTGTGCTCGGGCAGATGTGCAGCCAGCTGTGGGGCTGGGGCCTTTGCAGACTGGGCTGCAGCAGCTCATGGGGCTGACACTGAGCTCTCAGGGGCCTGTGTGAGTGCAGGGCTCTCATATTCTGCAGAAGGGTATTCCCATTTGTTTCCTCATGCTGGAGATGCCTTGATGTTTTCAGCTGCCTTCCTGCAGTGGTGTGTGGCTCTCCCAAGAGTTTGAGGTGCTGCTTTTCTCCTTTATTTTGAATAAACCACGGAAATGGGGCTTGTTCAGGTCATCCCCCATGTAAGTCTTGTGTTCTCCTGCCTTGCACATAGCTTTCAACCTAAAAGTTCATGAGCTGGAGCTATTGCACAGACTTGTTTCCTTCTGCTCCCAGGAACTTAAGAGCAGAGACTTCAAAAGATTTCACTGTCCCCTCCGACCACTCGAGGCTTCAAAAGCTGTTTCTTTTGTCTCAGTGTAGTTTCATCTTGTGTTGCCTGTGAGGATCCTGGCATGATGAGGGAGGGAGCTGTTTGGCACTGTTGTTCTTAATTCAGGATATAAAGCTGAGAGCTGCTCTCCATTAAGTAGAAGAGCATCTTTGAAGCTGAGTGTTGTGCTAAGTGGTGCTCTGGGACATCAGGACCCCTTTAGGCTGCTATTAATGAATCAACTTAAACAGATGAGTGTGGACACAGCCACAGGCCACCAAACTGCTCTGCAGAGCCCATAGCTTCTCCCTGAGTTAAGAGCATGTCTCAGATCAGGGATCTGGAATTCCCTGTGTTGGACAACCTCAGGTAATACCTAAAAAGCTTGCTGTGGTCTGGTTCTCCCTCATTTTATTTTGTTTTGCTGGAAGGAGGACCATGTCTGCAGCCTTCCTAAAGCTTTTTCTCATCCTCATCCTGCAGTTCCTGCAGAGCTCCAGGCTCTTCGGTGGCTTCACTTGTAGAGATGAGGACTCGTGAGTTAGAAATGGTGAGAAAATCCACATTGAGCTTTGCGACTGTCTCCTCCTTTGGTTTTCCTGATTATAAATTAAGTGGGGATAATATGTGTTCGTGTTGCAGGCAGTGTTGCAGAACAATAAGCAAAAGCCTCGGTCTCTTCCAGTCTGAGCAGTCACTGGGCAGTGATCAGGTCTGTTTCCAGTTACTTGTCCTAAATTTCCTGCTTTCTGTATCTGTATCAATATCTGTATGTGCACTTCAGGAACCACGGAGCAGGAGTTGAGCTGGACACCGGGAGGAATAGAGGAGGTGAGAAAAAAACAGATCTTAGATCTTGGAGATCAGAATAACCTGGTGAGAGAAAGGTTCAGGATTATAACATGTCCAGGTTTCCTGAGGTCTGAGCAATTATTTAGGTCTTACCAGGCTGTCTGAAGAAGAGAATCCTGGCTTACATGAAACAAGGCTGACTCGTGGTATTTGGAGGGAACATCAGGAGAAGTTGTAGGGACTGCCTGTGGAGACATTGGGGAGAGCCTCCAAGAAGAAAGAGCTAGCAGGAATCTTGACTCTCCAGCACACAAGACCAAGGAGTTGCCAGCTGCTTGGCCACAGGGCTTTTGGTGCTTTGGAAAGCCCTATATTTGAGATTCTCCCTAAATTTTAGGTTACCTGCTTCCAGAAGTAGAGCTAACACAGCCAGGTGAGCATCTGGGCAGTACCCCCAAAAGTATCTTGACCATTAAGAGTAATGAGCAGTGACACTATTGCTCTTTTATTTTCCTCCCCCTTCCTGTGCTGCTCCCTTTATTTTTTTTACTAGTCTGCATTGACTTGCTGCTAAATTATTTTGATAGTAAAATAAGGCAGATTGCAGCCTCACTGAAATAATTAATTACTACTAGGCTACAACCCAGAGTGGGATCCTCCATAACCCCACTGGTGGGGAGAGACGTTTGAAGTACATGCTGAAAATAGGGTGTGAAAATAGAGTGGCTGAGGGTGTCAGGCATTCCCAGAGGGCTTGGCCAAGCGTAGGGATGTTTTGGAAACTGTTTGTTTTGCTCGAAGGCTGCTGATAAATTCAGCTGGAGGCTCTAAATCCATGTTTAACTCCTATGGATAAGCTGGGGCAGATACAAGAACTGGGGTTTGAGAAATATAATTTTAAAAATCTAACTTGGGTGGATTTAGGAAGAGTCTGGGAGTGAGATGGCTCTGCCTTTATCACTCAGTGAGATTTGAGCTGAAAGGAGAGAAATTGGAGTGAGAAAACTGAATTCTATCAACCAAATGTATCTGTATCCCAGCATGAGAGAACCCTCTGTGCACAAGAAATACCAACAGGTTTCTAGGCTGGGTTTTGGTTCTAGGTTGCCAAAGCAGGTTATTTTCCACCCTGCTCACAGACAGAAATGTAAAATGTGTCCACCCAAAGAGGATCTGGCTGTTTATCCTGAGGTAGTTATGGCAAAAGTGGGAAGGGTTCCACCTTAAACCGTGGAATAACTCATGCCTGTTGCTGCCTGTGTGTTTATACGGGTTATTTTTTATTTTGTGTTATTTTCATGTGTTTTTGTTTAAAACAGCAGGGTAATACTGACTTGCTGCTTAGCAGTTTTGCTTCTGCCCCCAGGGCTCTGAATCTCAGGAGGAAACTGGTTAGAAATGTATCCCTTTGCTGCTGATGCTGTTAAGCCCAGTGTATGAGGAGCATTAGGTAGGTTCCAGCTTTCTGGAGTTTTAAAAGTTCCTTTCTTTGGGGGGAAACAACCAAGTAGTTTTTGTAATGATGTAACCATTACAGGCCTGCAGAAAGCAAGGTAACGGGACTACTTCTTCCCAAATCAATGCCTCTCTTGAATTCTAGATACAGCTTTGCCATTCAGGTTAGAACCTCAGCAATCTGATAAATTTAGTTTTTAAAAAAGTTAACGCTTTCTAGCAGTTTACCAATCCCAAAAAACCCCCAAGACCCAGCAAACTTGGGGCATATCATTGTCTTTCAAAATCAGTGGTAGAATTAAAACCATGTTGAGGGTTGTGTAGAAAGCTTTAGTTTTTTTACCCCCAAGTAGTTGTCTTTTGCTCCAGATTAGGGGGAAAACATGGATGGAACCATAGGCTTATCCAGCAGCAGTGAAGTGGCTTAGCCCTTGGTGTGGGATGTCAAAGGCATCACCAAAAATGGATGAGGCTTTGGCATCTGTGTGGGAGGTTCTGCCCCAGCTCTGTTTGAGAGGCTGCTCATACCAAGCCACCTCAGTGCTGTTACTTGATGCTTGATGTCAAAGTCTGGGAACTGGGAGCATTATTGATTTGACCTCTTTTAAATTTCAGCAGCTTCACAAGAGACAGAGTGAGTTAGTAAGGAATGCAAAAATATGTAAGTAATATATATTTTCCTAGCTGAATAGCTTAGGCATATCCATTTTGTACTTTGTGTCTTCTTACCAGAGTAAGGAAGGTTGGACTGTCTTTGCTTTGGGGGAAATCTTTCTGTTTTCCTTTCTCTCTCCTCCCTGCTTCCCCATCTCCAAGCTGTGGGCACAACACCAACTCTGCTTTCTCCTCCTCGTAGTAGGTGTGCATTTTCCTGGCTGAGTGGTGTCTCTTACTGGGGGGCTCTTGGTATTTTTATTTTATTTTTTCCCTGCATCCATACGAGATCCAGGGATTTTTATTTTATTTTATTTTATTTTTTTAAGTGGGAAAGAGAATAAATCACCCGAGTTAAATCTGAGGAATCTGTAGCTGCTGCACAACTTGTCCTGTGTCATAGATGTTAACGCTAAGTGGGAATGTCAGATATATATGATGCTTCCTGGTGGGTGTAGATTAATTTGGGAGCATTGCTCATGAGCGTGGGGCAAATATGACCAGCAGAAATAACCCCCAAAGCCCTCAACTCTGCCTGTGTGACTGTGTGTGAGTGCAGCCCCACACCCCCTGACTGAGCTGCTTCTCTCTCTCAGACCCTCCGCAGGTGTTACAGCCGCGTGAAGGAGCACGGCGTGGGGAAGAGGAAAAGCAGCTACACGTTTGAACAGCTGGAGCAGGTGTTTGGGCAGGGAGGATGGGACTCCCAGCCCTGCCAGCCCGTCCTCATCAACAGCAGTGGCCTGTACCAGGAGCTGGAGTCGGACGGCAGCACCATGGAGGAATACTCTCAGGAGGACTGGGGAAACCACAGTCAGGACCTGCACTGCTACCAGACCGGCGAGCAGGAGTTGGGTAAGAAATCCCATCTTGGCACATCTCCATCCGTGGATTTTACCTGTGCTCATAGCTGTCTGACACACACAGATCTGGGTACCAGCTTTCACCTCTCGGCCAGAATGTGCTCACAGTGCTGAACACATCCTTGGGGAGAAAAGGGACAGAAATTCCTCAATTATTCAAAAGCAAACCATGGTTCTTGAAGTACTTTAGGATCAGGACTGGAGGAAAGAAGGGCTGTGTGGCCAGAAACAGCAGAGGTGACTCCTTCCCTGTCTCTCCTTCCCCACTCCCAGTTTTACTTTCCCTCATGGAATTTGGGAGATATTTTCCCTTTCAGTGGTACCTGGGTGTTACCATTCAAACACCATTTGCTTAAATTGTGAACAGGACTTCAACTTGCTGCTGGCAACACCAACAACTGTAAAAAGTGTTGCTCTTTCTTATATACCCTGATATATTGATATTAAACATGTCAATGTGATTATATCCGGAGATGTGGCCTTTTTTAAGTGAAAAAATAGCAAACAAGCTCACACTTGAGGTTTGAAACCTAAACCAAACTCCTCCACATGCTTTTCTTTCCTGAATTATTACTGTCTCTGCCTAAAAGTCAATGCTTTAATTAATTTGGAGGTTTAATTATTGCTCATGGCTCTATGAACTTTGTTGAACAGATCAGGATACCACATTCCTGATAGAAAAGGCACTCCAATCTGAGCAGTTCTGGGAGGAAGTGGGTTTCCTGAGGCATTTTTGTCTCAAGCTACTGCTCTTACGGGTGTGTGTTCCTCCCTTGCCTGAGCAGGGTTTTTTTCACAGCAGAAGCTTTAAATTGGTCAGATCCAATGAAGACACAGGTGAAGAAGGTGAATTTTATGAAGGCTTTTTTTCCCCATTTGTAGCATTTAAGAGGGAGAGGAGATGCAGTTGGGTATCTGTACACATCTGTGTTTGGGGGACTGGTGAGTCAGGACACTTTGAAAGAGCCTGAGATCGCAGTTTAATGTTAAAATTTGCAAGTTGGCTGTTAACCGCGTTCCAGCTCCTCAGACTCCTTCCCTGGGGGATTTAAAAGTCAGAAATATGTGGGAGAGGAACAGTGGGGAGAAGAAAACGTTACAAAACGTATGTAAATGATGGCTAATTCTGTCTGGTATGGCTCGTTGTGGTGAGTCAAGCTGGGATCTCCTGGTTTGTCACCAGTTTCGGGGACATTTGCGTGCGCTCGGGCTGACGATGCCCTTCACGCTCAGAAGTTGTGAGCAAAGCACTTGGCACACAACATCTGAATTGAACACAGATGCAGTTCTGCTGCTGCTTCCTCTTGGAATGTGCCATTGGAAGCAGAATTGCTTTTTCTTATTATTTTTCTTTTCTTGAAACAATGTAGTTCGCAATTCAGTCGATGTGTGATTTAATAGCAGAGTTTGGAGCTTTGTCTGTGAAAGGTTTTGCACTTGCACAGAGAGATTCAGATCTTAACTGACCATATCTCTTCCAAGTTAAAGAAAATCCCAATCAATTACAGAGGGTGTAGGAGCTGGAGCTGTCTCGTGCAGAACTCCAGCAGACTGCCTGGCTCAGGAAGCAACTCAGATTTATTTTTTATTTAATTTCAGCCTGTTAAAAAAAAAAAAAATCCCTAAGAACATTATTTGAAATCTAATTATGTGTCGGAATTTTACCTTTCAGATGAAATGCCTACCACGAAAAGAACATTAAAGATAAAACAGGAATCTTCAGAAGACACGCAGTAAGTAATTTATGAATGTTTTACCCTGGAATGTATTTCCCTGGAGATGTCGTGCAGGAGGGGAGGATATTTGAAACTTCTGTTTATAATTATAAATACATTGTGCAAGACTATTCATACAGTTGAATCTGCTTTATGCATTATTCCCATTACCTCAGAACAGCTGAAAGGCTTCACAACTCTGTTTCTCCTTGGCTTTGCCATTCAGCAAACGAAACAAGACTTACTATATGGATGTGAGGACTTAAACCACAGTTAGAATCCACAAGAAAAGCTCCCTTCCATGGTGGGAAGGCATGCCAAAGCCTGGGAGTCTCTGATTTTCATTTTTATAACTTTCCAGACCTTACTTGTAACCTTTTGGCTGGGTTTAATCTAACAAACACTGGAGCCTTTTGGATGCTTTGAGCATGCGACTCTCCCTCGCCTCTCCAACAACAACACAGAGCATTCCCAAAAATGAGAGGAATTGTGCTGTATTTACTCTGCCCAGAGCTGCTTTCTGCCAGCCTCTGGGGGTGGTTGTGGATCTGTCTGCAGTGGGTGTGAGCTCACAGACCCTTCGGGGTGGTTCCACACAGGAGCTCCCACACCAGTGAGTTTTAGTGTCACTGGGATTTTCCACAGTGGAAAAGGAGCTGCTGTAGGGTAGGAGGTCACCAGCACTGGGAACAGCAATAGAACATCTCTGATGAGTCATACATAAGAGGCTTTGTACTGTAACTCAATTAAAAAAAAAAACCTCTAAAAAATTTAGCATCAATATAAATAAGTACGAATAGAAATAAATTTAAAATAAAGTAACTTAAGAGAATAAAAATAATTTTAAAACAAAAGTAATTAACAAAAAGCTTCCATGGCAGTGATGTAGCTTCATCAGACTCTTTACTTCAGGTGGATATTCACATAGCCAAAGGTGACTTTTTTCTTCCCATGGAGCAAATTCAGTTTAACAACTCAGGCACAACCTGGAGAAAAATAACCTTTTTCGGTATAAATGTTCTTACTGCCACTTTGAACAGTTTCTTGGTGCTGTTCTGGAGTAATTTTACCTTTTAGGAGCTGCATAGCAAATAATCCTGAATTTTCTGAGGTGAAGGCTTGGACCACATGAATCTTCTCTTCCAAGTTTTAATGTGTACATGAACAGCTGAATTAGATTTTGGTAAACAAGGCCTTTCAGAGTTTTATGTACATTTTTTCCCCTGAAATTCCCTCTAAAATGCAGTGGAGTCTCTGAACTCTGGGGCATTTTGTGAAGCGTGCCAGCGATAAACTCGTCCTGCGTGCGGAGTGGAAGCACAGAGCATTTTCCAACACACAGATTTGCTGAAAGCTGCTTTTCCCCTTGTCTGTGAGGAGAAGGAACTTGTAAACTCTGACTCAGTAGGTTAAAAGCAATCAGAAGATGCACAGATGATACAAAGATAAGCTGGGTATTTATTTATTTATTATCTTAAAAACATAGGATTTCATCTAAAAGCCACAGTAGATAAGTAGTTGCCAAACTCTTTTAATTCTTTGCACAGCATTTTAAAATGCAGATAGGCTACTTCAAAGTGGCGTTCATCTGCCTTCTTGGTCAAGTGCAGATTTTCAGCAGAAATTGTCTCCAGAAATCATTCAAATCCTGGTGAAACTTGTGGTGTGCTTTTGGACACAGAGAAACAGAATTCTAGAATGGCTTGAGTTGGAAGGGACCTTAAAGCCCATCTCATTCCCATCCCTGTAATGGACGGGGACGCCTTCCACCGTCCCAGGTTGCTCCAAGCCCTGTCCAGCCTGGCCTTGCATACTTCCAGGGATCCAGAGGCAGCCACAGCTGCTCTGGGCACCCTGTGCCAGGGCCTCACTGTCCTCACAGGGAAGAATTTCTTCCCAATATCCTGTCTAGCTCTGTCTTCTCTTGGTGTGAAGCTATTCCCCCTTACCCTGTCACTCCGGGCCTTGTCCAAAGTCCCTCTCCAGATCTCCACAAGTCCTTCTCTTCTCCAGGTGAGCAGCCCCAGCTCTCCCAGCCTGGCTCCAGAGCAGAGGGGCTCCAGCCCTCTGATCATCCTGGAGCCTCCTCTGGGCTCTCTCCAGCAGCTCCAGGTCCTTCCTGTGCTGGGACCCCCGAGCTGGAGGCAGCTCTGCAGGTGGGGTCTCACCTGAGCGGGGCAGAGGGGCAGAATCCCCCCCTCCCCTGCTGCCCATGCTGGGGGATCAGCCCAGCACAGGGGGGTTCTGGGCCAGGGCCTGCCCAGCTCTCACCCACAGCACCCCAAGTGCTCCTCCCAGAGCTGCTCTCCATCCCTTCACCCCCAGCCTGGATTGATCCTGGGGATTGCCCTGACCCAGGTGCAGCACCTGCCCTGGGCCTTGTTGAACCTCATGAGATTCCCCAAGGCCACAACTCGAGATTGTCCTGATCCCTCTGGATTCCACGCTGTCTCTCAGCCATGGAGCAGGGGCACATGGAAGGCGAGCAGGTTGCTGCAGGTCCCAGTGCAGGTTTGTGTGAAAGCCAGGAGCTGTTCATCCCCCACCACTGGTGTCTCCTTCTCTCCTCAGATCCCCAAGGACCCAACGCAGCGATGGCTCCGGGAACTCGCTGCACTGAGCACTGCTGGGTTCAGATGTGTGGTATTTGGTTGTGCTCACAACAGGCAGCTTTTTGCCATCAGCTTGTGTAGCCAGGTGCTATGGGCACAGGAATGGATGTGAGCAAAGGAGAAAGCAAGGGATAGGGAATGTCTGGAGCAGGTTCCCCAAGTGTCAGTCAATAAATATGACTGGATGAACATAAGGTGTAACAAAGCCCCAGAACTCTGAAAGGGCTGGGAAAAAGCGAGTTACAAATCTGGGATGAAAGAAGGCCAATTGTAGCTTTAGGGATTTAGTGGACATCCTATGGATAGCTGTTAGTTACAGCATGTGTATGACCTGCCTGGGTGTCAGAGGGCAGAGATCCCATCTCCTCTGAACTTCCAACAATGTGGGACAGCACAGCTGCCCCCACTGAGGCAGGGTGTCTGCAAGGGACATGGAGAGAGCCATGGCCTTCTCTGATGGGACATGGTAAAAGTGCTGCAAAGGCCAGAGCCCCTCTGCTCTGGAACCTGGCTGGGAGAGCTGGGGGTGTTCACCTGGAGAAGAGAAGGCTCCAGGGAGAGCTCAGAGCCCCTTCCAGTGGCTCCAGGAGAGCTGGAGAGGGACTGGGGACAAGAGCTGGAGGACAGGACTCGGGGAATGGCTTCCCACTGCCAGAGGGCAGGGATGGATGGGATATTAGGAAGGAATTGCTCCCTGTGAGGGTGGGGAGGCCCTGGCACAGGGTGTCCAGAGAAGCTGTGGCTGCCCCTGAATTTGTGGAAGTGTCCAAGGCCAGGTTGGACACTGGGGCTTGGAGCAACCTGGGATAGTGGAAGGTGCCCATGGCAGGGATGGGAATGAGGTGAGCTTTTAAGGTCCCTTCCAGGCCAAAGTGTTCTGAGTCTGTGACAAACAGGAACTTCCCACCTTTCGCTTTATTTTTGTCAGTGTAGGAAGCAAAGGGCAATAGGTAACCTGTGTCCATTCCTGTCCTCCATCAGGATGCTCCTTCCCCATCCTCTATCAGGATGCTCCTTCCTTGGCGCTGCTGTTGCCTGCCCCTGGCTGTTGTCTCCAAATAAACTGTTTTGAAAAGTGAAATACTGCTTAGAGACTTTGAGAAGTTGTTTGATTCACTGCCGGTGTTGGGAAGATGAACTAGAGAAAGCTTGTGGATCTTCACTGAAAGCAGCTGTTCCGGGCCCTTTGAAGTCTGCTTGGTTTGGAAACAGCGCCTTAGAACAAATTTGCGCCTACTCTTGTCTCAAGTCTTTCCTCATTTGAATTGCAAAAGCTTCCAAGGAGGAAGAAATGCAGGTCCCAGACTGCAGCGGGGAGGTGATGGTTTGAGGATGAGGGAAAATCCAGCTCTAGGGCACCTTCTGCAGCTGAAAAGTGAGATTGTCCTGAGACACACCACGGGTTAAACCCTCTGCTCAGGTCCCCTTTTTCTCCTGAAAAATGAATCATATTAACAATATAAATAAAGCAAATATATAAGTACACGTTTAATAAATAATTTTAAATAGTTGAATGAATAAAAGTGGCATTTGAAATTAATAAATAATTAAATAATATTGATTTTTTTACTGCATATGATACTTCTGCTTGGCTAAGTCATCGAGATCCTGGACAGAGCCTGGGCATGCAAAGCTCACACAAGTAGGGTCCTGGCATAAGTGAGAAGATACTAAACCTGAAAAGCAAAACTCATTAAAATTTGTCTTTCCCTACTTTCTTCTGTGCTGGAACTGCTGGGTTCCCTGTGGAAAGCCCTTCTCTGTCTGCTGCTGAAGCTCTGCTCTCCTGCAGTGGTTCCTGTTCCCTGCAGGAGCAGTCGCAGTGACTGATGCAGCCGAGCTTGGGCTCTGGATTGTGCCGAGCTAAACCCAGCAGAGTATTTATAGTGCACTTAATAAAGGTGGGGGCTTTGCTTTCAGTTCCTCGCTCTGTTCCTCAGCTGTTGAATGAAAACCTGCCCACGCCGTGCTCTCCTGTCTTTGCCTTGGGAAGGGAATAACTGGAGCTCAGCTGCCGTCAGGAGCCGAGTGTGTGTGCCGGTGCTGAGACACTGAGTTGTGCTCCAGCACTGCCCTGTCCCCTTGCCTGTCCATCCCCTTGTGCCCAGAAGGTAAACTTGCACTTCCAGAAGCCTCAAAAAGATCTTTTCCAAGTGTGGTAAAACATCAGGGAAGCAATACTGAATCAATCAGTATTGCTAGAGTGTTGGAGTGTAAATAGAAATGGATTTGGGGTAAACGCACATTCTTCTTGCCAAGGATGCCCGCAGTTTCTCTCTGTTGCTGCTGGGCAGTGGAGGTGACTCCTCGGGAAAAACTTTCAGTAAGAAACAAAGCTTTGGTGCTGATGGAATCAGCATTTTTAAGAACCCCTGGCACAGACAGGGCTCTGCTTGTCCAGCCAGTCCCTCCTCAGTGCTCTAGAAACTCTGTTACACTCCAGTTGTGGTGGAAATGCACTTCCCAAAATGCCTCTTAAGGTCTTTTCAGGGATTTTCTGGTACGGTTGGTGCTGCAAGACAGGTGAGACAGATGAGGTGGTGATGGATGTGGTCCCAGTGTCACTGTGAGGAGGGAGCTGTCCTTACCTGGATGCTCAGAAATGCCTGTGGGAGGACTTGGACACCACAGGTGAGGTTTGCAGATGGTGTTTACCAACCATCATACATCAAACCAGAGCTCTGTGTCCTGAGTTCAGTGCCCTCAGCCTGCTCTAGAGGCCTCCGTTTCCTGCAGGACAGCCAGCAGTCAGAGAACCTTGCCAGAGTCACATGTGTTGTACTTACTACTTGAGAAGCAGGTTTTTTTGGGATGAAAAGCTCTAAGGTGGGGCCTCTCCAGCACCAGAGGAAGGCTCTGCAGCTCCCAGTCCAGTTTCTTGGTTGTGGGGCATCGTATCTGCTCTTAGAGGCCTTCATGCCCCTCCCCAGTCTGATGCTGGACTCCAAAGGGAAGCTGTTGGGAAGGGCTGGTTTTAGGGAGCGTAAGTGATCTCAAGGAATGTGCAGGAGGAGGGAGGTTTGTGTGTGCCCTGCAGAAGAAAACCTGTGTCACCTGGTACAGTGTGTCCTTCTGGTGGGATGTGGAAGGAGAAAAAATCCTCCTGGGAGTGCAGTGGCCTCCACAGTTCAGCTTTCCTGATGTGGCACAATGGATAGAGGAAGGAGAGTTGCAAGGAAAGATCTTTTTCATCCCATTTGTTGGACCAAGAGAGGTTTCTCCGTTAGCAAACGAGTTGCAGTATCTTCCTACAGCTTTGATTATAGGACAATAATTTCCCAAATTAGGAGTTCTCCCTACCAGCTAATTACACCCTAACAGTCCCATTTATCCTGGAGGAAGCTGTTCCAGCTCGCTGCAGGTGCATGTGGATGCTCTCTCCTGATGTAAACCCCTCTCTGAACCCTCACTGCTGGGAGTGAGAGCAGATTTTTGGGAGTGTGGGGATTTCTTTATTGGCTCTCTGGAGGGATTGCTGCTGTTCATCCTACAGCATCCGGGGTGTGTCTGGGAGCATCTTCTGCTCCAGGGGGTTGGTCACTTGAGCTGTATTTCCACCCCAGCGCTGGGACAGAGCCCTTGGGAGTGGCTTCATGCTCCCATTGGGGTTTTTACAATTACAGTCCCATTTGCTGGCATTAATTTGGGGATAACAATGAGGCAGAAGTGTTTTGAGTGGCAGTTGTGGGTTCGGGATGCAGCACATGGACCACATGCCAATGGAAGCCCAGGGTTCCAAAGAATGACCCAGTAGTTGAATGTGTATTTATTCAGCAGTGCTGGGTGCATGCTCCCTTGGAGTTGCTTTGATATCAGGAGGAGTTGGGGTTGGGTTTGTTTCGGTTTTGCCAAGATTAATTTAAAATTTCTCCATCAGGGGGTTGTTACAACCCATAAACTGCCCCAGCAATGTACCTAGTAGTGAGAAAAACCAGGTGAGAAAGCTGATGGGGATTAATGTTATCTGAAGGTTGGTGTGTTCACTGGGAAAGTTTTCAGCTCTGATGCCTTTATCCTTCTCTCCCTGTTCTTAATTTCCAGGAAGCGTGACGTCATGCAGAACATTATGCAAATCTTGGAGTCAGTCCAGTTGAAGTGGGAGCTGTTTCAGAGCTGGACGGACTTCTCCAGGCTCCACCTTTCTAACAAACTGGCCATTTTCGGCATTGGGTACAACACCCGCTGGAAGGAGGATATCCGCTACCACTACGCAGAGATCAGCTCCCAGGTGCCCCTCGGCAAGCGGCTCCGGGAATATTTCAACTCGGAAAAACCCGAGGGTCGGGTGATCATGACCCGAGTACAGAAAATGAACTGGAAAAACGTTTACTACAAATTCCTGGAGATCACCATCAGCGAAGCGAGATGCTTGGAGCTGCACATGGAGATCGACTGGATTCCCATCGCTCACTCCAAACCCACCGGAGGGAACGTGGTGCAGTATTTATTACCAGGAGGGATCCCAAAAAGCCCTGGCCTGTACGCCATTGGATATGAGGAGTGCCACGAGAAACTTCCCTCCCCTCTGGCCGAGCACCGGGCACCCGACCCCAGCAATGAGACTCCAGGGGAACTCGAGGTCCCCTCGCCACAGGCCTCCCTTCAGGTGGATATGGAATCTGCCCGGATTATCTACTGTTACCTCGGCATCGCCGAGGTCCGGACTCTCCAGCAGTGCCTGTTTTTACACTTCCAGGCAAACACCAAAACCTTCAGCAAAGATTGGGTCGGGATCAACGCCTTTTTATCTCAGAACTGTGTCGTAGAGCCCGGTGTCTCACCTAAATCCATCTACATCAAATTTGTGGAAGTGGAGAGGGATTTTCTGTCTGCCGGCTCTTTGGTAGAGTGCCTGGAAAAAGCCATCGGGTACCCCTTAAAATTTAACAACTGAGCCTCGTCCTTCATAAGGATCAAGGCTTTGCGCCCCATTTTCCATCTCACTCGGATCCTGTCCGTTCCCATCCGGGCACGCTGGACTTTTCCGCCTGGGAGCGTGTTTGGGGTGCGCGGAGCTCGCGGGGCGCTCCCCACGCCGAGCCCGGCTCTGGCCGGTTCTCCAGCGGGGCGGCGTGGCCAGGAGCAGCGCCCGGCCCAGGGGACGACTGTCGGTACATTCCACATGGGACAAGCTCGTTCACACGGTGTTTTCATACAGAAACTGAGGGGTTGGTCTTTCCTTAATTCCACGGTGTCTCATTTGGATGCATCCGTCTCTGAGTGTTGCCATGGATCTGACTCAATAAGCAATAGATAACGGCGAGGGAAACCCCAACTCCCGGCCCGGGGACTGTTTTTCAAAGCCACCCTTAGATATCTTGTATATAATTTAGGACTTCACTTTTTTCACCATCGAGTGTTCTCCTCTCTCCAAACAGTGTTGCCTGCAAAGACTTTGGGTTCCGTGACGTATTCCACATCCTTAGTAGCATTGCCATATCTGCTTTTATTTTATTTTATTTTATTTTATTTTTTTAATATTAAAAGAATTCCTGGCCTTTTTATTTTTTGTTTATTTTTTTCTTTCTAGTTTTTCCCTATTTTTCTCTTTTTTTATCATTATTTTTCTCTTGTTTCTCTTATTTTTCCTTTTTCTTTTTTCCTCTTTTTTCTTTCCTTTTTTATCTTCTTTTTATCTTTTCTTTTTAGTTTTTTTAAAAATTTCTTTATAATTTTCCTTTGTTTTTTTTCTTTTGCTCCTTTTATTTTTTTTATTATTTTTATTTACACTTTTTACCCTTTTTTGTCTTTTCTTTTTTCTCCTTTCAGTTTCCTTTTTTTTGTTTGGGTTTTTTTTGGGGGGTTTTTTGTTTTGTTTTGTTTTGGGTTTTTTTGTTTGTTTTTTGTTTTTTTTTTTTTAACTGAGTTCCAAAACTCTCTCTGAGAATAACCTGGCAGCTGGGAAAAAACGAGGATTATTTTTATTTGTTTTTCTTGTCGACCCATTGCTTATGGATACAATCAAAGCTGTGAGAAGGGGAAGGTGGGGAGGGGGAGGGAGCGGGAGGGGGGTGGGGGAGGACGCATTTATGCCTTTTCAGCGTGTTCCTGGTCCAGCCCCGCGCGGAGCCGCCGGGGCCGGGGGGTTTTATTTCCTGGAGCTCATCCATCGGTGACGTTGTGACATACGATGAATGTGTCGGTCCTAATAAAATCAAACAAACACGTAACGGAGGCTTCCACACATCCTTCTCCTTCTCTGCGGGAGTTTGGGGAAGTGCTGAGCTCCCCGGGGATTTGTTCCTTAAGGAGTTGTTTATTTTTTAATGTGGGGTGAGCACCGCCAGAGCTGGCTGCTTTCCCTGCAGAGGTTCTCAGAATCCTTGAAGGAGTGAGGATCACTGCCCGTCTGGAAGTTGGCATCGCCTTTGGATGCAGCTGAGCCCAGAGATTGTGGAGTGAGCAAGGGGAGGAGGGCAGCAGTGGGTCACCAACCCATCCTCCCCACTCCCAGTTCAGAATAGAGGGGGAAAGGTGAGTCGCCCCAAAGAGCTGCTGCCCAGTTGGAAGCATCGGGCGCAGCTGAGGGTGAGAGTGCTGACAGGGAGAGGTGGGATCCTGGTGGGATCACACCAGGTCGATCCCTCCAAAGCCTCCTTGCTCCCGGGATCCTGCAATCCTGGAGGCCGCCTGGATTTACGGGGGGGTGGCGAGGGCGAGAAGGGATTAATTCTGCCCCCACCGCCTCCTCCTCCTCCGCCAGTGTCTAATCTCCGCTGGGGCTTCGAGGTCTGACCCTGCTCTGATCGAGGACCGGGATAACCCTGGCTGAGCCGGGGAGGATCCACACGGGGCTCCCGAAAACCAGGTAGTCAAAATTGCCCTTTTTCTGGATATTATGTTTATTTTTCAGGATCGATGCGTCTATCTGAAGCGGGGTGGGGGGTGGGGGAGCGGGTGTTGGACGAGAGTGAGGGATGCAGGACGGAATATTCCATCCTGGCACGGGAGGGATGATAAACGGGAGAGATGGGGAGAGTTTGGGATTCCCTGTGCACCCCCGGGGGAGGGGGTGACATTTGACATCGGTGCGCCACATTGAACCCACTCTTCACCCCAGTCTAAGTAATAATAACCCACATAACTAATTAATAATTGCGCACTGTGCGGGGAGGCTGGAGAGGGGTTGGACCCCGGGGGGAGGGCAGGGCTGGACCCCTGGGGGAGGGTCAGTGCCGGGGACGGGACACCCCCACGGGGTGTGGTGGGAGCGGGCCCGCCCCCACCTGCGGGGCCCCGCCCCCGCTGCCCCCGGGCCCCCCCGGCACCTGCTGCGGCTGCGGTCCGGCCATGGGCGCGCTGCGACGGGCGGCGCTGGCGCTGGCGGCGCTGCTGGGTGAGCCCCGCGGGACCCGGGGGGCTCCGGGGGGACGGCGCGGGGCACCGGGCTGGGAGTCCCGGGGGTAGCGGGAGGGCACCCGGCGAGATGCGGGAGAACCGGGGGATACCGGGCAGGACGCGGGAGAGCTTTCGGGGCGCACCGGGCAGGATCCGGCGGTACCGGCGGCTGCGCCCGGCAAGGCGCGGGGGAATCGGGGGGAAGCGCTCGGGACGCGAGGGAGCGCGGCGGGTACCGGGCAGGACGCGGTGGTACCGAGGGGCGCCCGGTGGGACTCGGGAAAAGCGGGATGCACCGGGCAGGACGTGGAAGAGATTTTGGGAGAGCATCGAGCAGGACCCGGAGATACCGAGGGGGTCACCGGGCAGGGTGTGGGAGCAGTCGGAGGCACCCGGCGAGACACCCGGGAGCCCGGCACCGCCAGGCAGGACCCTGGGAAGCTTTAGGGTGGCACCGGGAAGGACCTAGGGGGAGCGGGGGTCACAGCACCCACCTGTCTCTGTGCCCCCAGTGCCCTACCCCAGCAGGCAAGTTGGGGGGGGCAACCCACCCCCCTTCCCTTTTGGCAGTGCCTGGAGTGGAGAAAATCTGAGTCTTCCCAGGAAATGCCATTTACCTTGGAACTGCCAAACAGCCTCTTCCAGCACCCCCAAACCTGAAGCACCCCCATATGGGGATATGCCAGGGACCCCGATGTGAGAACCCACAGTTCAGCTCCCTGTGTGGCATTGGGCAGGAAAAAATCCATCTGTTTTCCCTTGTTTACTGGTGCTCCACAGCCATCCTAGCTAGTTTTGAGGTGAGGGGTCTCAACCCTTCTCTGTCCATGAGTTTTTCCCTTCTTCCACCCCTAATTCCCCACCCCATTTGAGTTTCTTTGGAAATGCCACAGTTGCTCCAAAAGGAAACATCCTTTGGCGCTCCCAGCAAAGGAGAGGCCTTTGGAGAAAGGAAACGGCCCCAAAAACAATGGCAGTGGCGTTTCCTTCCAGCAGAATACTGGGTGGGGGTCCTGGAGCTGCCACTTGTACCTCCTCGAAACCTCCTTGAAGGTTTTCCTCCTTGATAAAAGTTAATTAAAGGATGTTGGTATGAGGCGCGGGGGTCTCTCAGTCCTTAAATCCCACCAGGGCGTTCCTTTGCCGCATCCTGATGGTGTTTCTTGCATGGAATCGTGATGGACTCCCACAAAAAAAGTCACACTTGAGCCCTGGGGCGTGACATCACAGGCACTGACAGCTCAAAAATGCAGCAAAAAGACCCTTTTGAACCCCAAATGTGTATTTTGCCTTTAGTTTTGCTTTCAAGCAATCCTTCCTCGTCCCGTGGGATCCTGATGGGATTGTGATGGGGAAAAGCAAAATGAGGGATGTTTGCCATCTCTGTTCTCTTCCCAGTCCCTGTCCCATCCCCAATCCCAACCCCAATCCCTTCCTCAATCCCATTCCCCCATCCCATCCCATCTCTGCCTCTCTCTCCCATACCAGGGGTGAAGCACGTTTCCATCTATAGCAAAGTCACATATGATTATTGCATTATTTAATTTTTTTTCCCCAAATTTGGTCTCTCTGGAGGATACGGCACTTTCTGCCCCCCCCCGCCCCCGGGGTCGTGAGAAATGCCGCCGTGGATTTTCCCAACGGACACTGCTCCACAGCCCGGCATCTCCTATCTGCCCGTTTATAAATAGTCCAAGTTAGAGAGAAGAAAAGGAAAATATTCCCCAAAAATAATTTAAAAAAAAAAAGGGAAGGCGACCGAGTGCGTTGCAGCGCCGAGATGCTCCTTGACCTTTTTCCAAGCTCTTTCAAGGGTCCCTTTTCCGGCCAGATTCCCGCTGTGTATTTTAAATCCCAAGCTTGGTCTTTTGGGATTTAATTTGGGTCTGGGTTTCACATGACTCCAGCGCCTTAATCCTATCAGCCGGGGTCATCAAACCCCAAGCGCCTCCGGGATTTAATTCCCCATACAGTTAATGGCTTAGAGATTCAGGGAGGGGGCTAGAGGGGGTTTTTGGGGGTTCAGGCTGTGCCACAGCCAGGAAACAGCTTTTATTTTGGGGTGAAATGATGCAATTTTACATGAGGATGAGGTGATTGATATCGGCACAGGGATTAATGCTGAGATTGCAGGGATTTAAAGGTGATTTTTTTTCCATAGGGAAAAACTTCAAAGGGACATTTAAAGCAGATTTGTTGTTTTGTTCTTTTATTTTTTTATATTTTTTGTCATGGGAAAATTTAAAGCATTTTGGAACGTTAAATTGGAGGACATTTATTCCATAGGGGGAAAAAAAATTATAGCTATTTTTAAAAGGTAAATTTAAGTCTATTCTGGTTTTCCATATGCAAAAAAAATCCCAGCAGATGGGCTGGGGCGGAGGGAAAACACCCGGGCAGGTGTTTAGCTCAGGGCAGCTGGATAAAAATCCAGGTTTGGAGCCCAAAGAGCAGGCGGGAGGGGCTGAGGGCCCCCGGCCCCCCCGGACTCGTATGAGCACCGCGAGCGGCTTAATTTTTTCGATCTGGTTAAAGCATTAGAGGATTTGGAGCGTCGAGGTGGCCAAAGCCAGAGCTGTGCCAGGGGGTTCGGTCCCGTGCCTGCAGCTCCAGACCCAGCTCCACCTGCCTTCCTTAGGGTCACATCTGCCTGAGATGAGGAATTTGGGGTGAATTCTGCAAGAAAAAAGGGGATTTGGGGCAGCCTTCAGATCTGGATCCATCTCCCGCTCCGTGGAGGGGAGATGATGGAGCTGGGATCTCCTGATGCCGCAGCAGTTTAAGGATGACAGAGCAAAGCTGCAGCCCCAGAGCACAATTAACACAATTAACAGGGTCATCATTAGGTTTCAGAGTTAACACACCCCGAGGCGAGCACCGGGACCCGGTTTGCAGCGCCGGGAGCGGCTTTGAGGCACACGGGGCTGTTTTAATGCCTTGGGGTGCGACGGGAAACCTCTGGCTGGTGCCAGAACATCTTTTCCCTCTCTCAGCCTGGATTTCCCCAGGAATCCCCAGCACCCTTTGGCCCAGCACCTTTTCTGTGCCCAACAAACCATGCTGATGGAGGAGGTGGGGTGAAAAACCTGGATTTTCCCAGCTGTTGGGGATGCACAGGAGTGTAGAAGCTGTGGAGTAATTTATCGATGCCATCTGCATCATTAATGAACTATATTAGGAATAATATTTTTATTATTATCATTATCATCATTATAGTTATCACTTTTATTGCCATTATTATCACTGATATAATTGTTATCATCTCTAATAGTTTTTATTAAATTACAATTGTAATTATTCTGCAAGGCCTATTACCTGTTATCACTAATATTTCTAATAGAATTTACAATAGAATTATTGAATATAATCTATTTTCTGCTAGATTATCCCAATTTAACACAATTTTATAATAATGGAGGATTTGGGCTGAAAACATCTGGATTTTCCCAGCTGTTGGGAACTGGTTTAGGGGCTATGCCATTTGCATAATTAATGAACTGTATAATTTTGATCACAATTATTAATATAACTATTATTATTATCATCATCAGTATTAGAATTATTATGACTGCTATCACTATTTTATTGGAATCATTGTTATAATTATTATAATCGCTATTACCATTATTATTAATATCACTTTTGTAATTATTATTCTCACTTTGATCATTACTCCCATTATTCTGAGCACCATTATCACTCTCACATCCCCACTATTATCCCTATTCTTACAAAAATACACCTATATTTATAACTATTATAAATTATATGTTCTCGATGATCTATTTTATTCTGGAAATTCCAGTTTAATGAGTCGCCATCCCGTATTTCTTTCCACTTTCTCTAAATTTCATACAATTATCTGTATAATTACATATAAATGCAGTGTAATTACCATTATTTTTCCATACTGTCTATTGGATCTGATACCACAGCTCTATATAATTAATAAATAATATTATCAATGATTTGGGACCTGCAGGCGCCTCCAGCATCTCCCCCCCCAAACCCTCCAGGATTTAAAGGTTTATGTTCTTAGCCCGGGTGAGCTATTTTTATGCATCCTCACCAGACCAGGCCTGATTTCTCCCAGTTTTTCACCAGAGAAAGGAAATTTAATTATTTTTTTTAATTCCTGAGAAGACTTATCAGCCGGAGCAGAGTTTCCTGCCTGGAGCTGCAAGGCTCCGTCCGGAAATGGCACCAGTGCCTTGCCAGGAGGGGGATGAACGGATGCGGGAGGAGGAAGCTAAAAATACCCCCCAGCGCCTTGTTTTCCTCTTCCCACCCTGGAAAAATCCAATTACAACCTCTGAGCTCTTAGGGAAAAGTGTGAGGTCATTGAAAGATCCTGAAATCCTTCAAACCCGGGGGTTTTTCCCCCCAAACTGAGGATTTGGGACGATGGGGTAGCGTCATCCTTTCCCCCCTGCATCCCACTGTGAAGCATCCCTGGGGCGCTGGCAGGAGCGGGGCCAGCCGGGGTCAGGATCAATGGGTGGATGCAGGGATGGAGGCGCTGGGATGCAGGGCCTCCCTCGGTGATGTTCCCCCGGGAAAAACAAACCAGCCCCAGCACAAACTCAGCCGTGCCTGAGCCGATTAATTTTCTGGCTGAGCCTCACGGGCAAAGCTGGGGAACGATCTTCCCCCAGGAGCTGAGCATCCCTCCCCAGCCCGTGGTACCCACTCGTACCCCACCACTGGGATGATGCTGGGATGCAGGGGACATGATCCCCTGGGGACTGGGATGGGATATTTGGGGTCGAATGAGATGGGGCACTACAGGAGGCCGCTCATGGATTATCCCAATTTAGTGCTGGCAGCAAGAAGGGGGGATGTGAGGATGCTGGGGAAGGCTTGTGGGGGGCCTATACAAACCCCATGGGATCTGGTGCAGTATCACGGGCGGCTGGGAGTACCCCAACACTGAGCTAAGGGGGTGTCTGCCTGCTGGAGGCAGCAGTCTCCCGGGAGGGGTGACTCGGGCCTTAGGAATTCCCAAGCCGAGTGTGGAGCGGAAGCTGGGATGGGAGGGAACAGCAATGTCCTGCATCCTCCGGAGCAGACGGAAAGCCCTTCCTGTGGCAGGGAAGGAGGCAAAGTATTCTCCTGGCCCAGCTTCCTGCTGATTGTTTATGTCTTGGGAATGGGGTTTTTTCTCACAGTCGGTGGGGTTTTGTGGAGAAGTGCCACCTGGGGTTGAGTCATATCCTGGTTTCTTCCCTCTCCCACGGGCAGGTGTCTCCTTGGCTGTGCTGGAGGTGCACGTGGGGACAAGTTTGGTGTTCTCCGTGGAGGGGCAGCAGGCGGTGCTGCCTGCCTGGTACACCAGCCACTCTGTGAAGCAGCCCTACATCATCTGGATGCTGAACAAGAATGCTGGTCCCTTCCAGGTAAGGAGGACAGGGGCTGCAGAACAGGAGATGGAGCAGGAGAAGCTGGGATGTGACCATGGGGGTGGTGCTGGTGGTGCCCATGATGGGGGGAAGGTCATGGTGCCCACCATGTGATGTCCATGATGGGACGAGGCTCATGGTGCCCATGCAGGGAAGATGCCACAATGGGTGAGTGCCTAGGAGGGGGGGAACCTCATGGTGGCCCACAATGGATGAGTGTCCATGATAAGGACATGATGCCTAAGATGGGGAGATGCCCACAATGGAGACAGGCTCATGGTAGGGACATGCCTATGGGGAGATGTGTGTGGTTCCCAGAGTGGGGGCATGTTTGGGGTACCCATGGTGGAGAGTTGCCCCATGATGGGGTGAAGCTCATGGCACCCACCATGAGGAGGTGACCACCATGGGGGGCTCACGGTGCCCATGGTGCCTGCAATGGGGAGCTGCTTGTAGCACCCATAATGGGGTGTTGTCCATGATGGGGGAAGCTCATGGTGCCCACCATGGCGGGTGCCCTTGATAGGGGGTGCTCATGGTGATGTGGAGATGCCCACGATGAGGTCATGCCCACAGAGGCTGCAGTAGGGAGGTGCTTGTGATGCCCACAGTGGGGAGAGACACAAGATGGGAAGAGATCCGAGATGGGGAGGTGCCCACACAATTAGATGTTTGTGGTGTCCACAGTGGGAAATGCAGGGGGGAGGTATTGTGGTCCTTGTGATCAGGAGGTGCCCACACCTGGTGGGGAGGTGCTCATCGTGCCCATGAGGGGAGATGCCCACTCTGGGGGCATGCCCAGGGTGCCTGCAATAGGGAGGTGCTTGTTGTGCTCACAATGGGGAGATATCCATGATGGGGAGATGTCCTTGGAAGAGGCTCACAGTGCCCTCAATGGGAAAATGCCCCAATGGGGAGATGCTCGTGATGGGACAGTTTCTCATGGTGCCCATGCCAGGGGTCTTTGTGCCTGTGGTGGGGAACTGCCTGCAGTTCCCATGTCCAGGATGCTCAGGGGAGGTGAGGCTGGAGGGGGCTTATGCAGCAACCACTGCTCTATGGAATTTTGGATTTGGGGGCTTTTCTCTCCGCCCACCCGATCCAGAAGTGAAAGTGAAGTGAAAAAATGTATTTCTTTCCCCGTGCAGTTCCTGTCATACCTGGGCGGGGTGGTGAAGGTGGAGGAGACGGATCTGAAGCCCCGCATGGGGTTCCTGTACCCCATCCACACCCGCAACATCTCGGTGTTCATCAACGCCACGCGGGAGCAAGACGCGGGTCAGTACATGTGCTCCGTCAACGTGGTGGATGAAATGTCGGACAAGAACGTCGGCATCATCAACCTCACTGTCCTGGGTAAGGCTCTGCCTGTCATCCCAGCTCCCTTGGACCTCCCCACGGTGCCCCTCGGGACTAACATTGGTGCCCACAGTGCCGCCAGCCGCCCCCACCTGCCAACTGCACGGCAACGCCGTCGTGGGGGCCAACGTGACCTTGAGCTGCTCCTCCAAGAAGGGGAAGCCCTCGCCCATGTACCAGTGGCAGCGCGAGCCACCCACCCTGCAGGTCTTCTTTCCCCCCGCCCAGGGTAAGGTGGCACCAGTGCCAGGCTGGGGAGTGGGGTGGGTGGGTGGGCTGGAACATCCTGAGAAGATTCAGCTGGGGGATTCTTTGGCTTCATCCCCTTAACCACTTTCTGCATGAGGAGGTGGAGGACATAGAGGTGGCTGTGAGGCAGCACCCAAATTTCTCGCCTGCAGACCGGGCCAGGGGCACCCTCAAGCTGACCAACCTCTCCCTGGAAATGTCGGGGGTCTACGTCTGCAGGGCTGAAAACCAAGCAGGTTCTAAGAACTGCAGCATTGTCCTGGAGGTGCACTCAAGTGAGTACATGTCCACAGGGTCGGGGAGGGGGACACAGTCCCCATGAGTGGGAATAAGGGAATAAGGGAATCTCTGTCTCTCTCTGGCAGCGAGCACCAAAGCAGTCATTGCTGGCGCCGTGCTGGGCTCCCTGGGTGCCCTTGCCACCATCATCTTCTTTGCCCAGAAAGTTGTTGGCTACAGGAGGAAAAAACGTGACAGCCAGGAGGAGGGAGCCAATGAGATCAAGTAAGGCGCTCCTCCTGTAGAGAGGGTTCAAATCATCATTAGGTTTCAGGGTTAATGGGCAAGGAGGGTGTTTCCACCTCTGGCCTGTCATTTCCCAGTTTCAGAGTTATTAGTGGGGAAGAGTTCTTCATCTCTGGCCAGTCATCACTAGGATCCAGAGGTAACAATCAGGAAGGAAGTTTCCACCTCTGGCCGGTCGTCATTAGGTTTCAGAGTTAACGAGGGCGTTTTCCACCTCTGTTTGTGGGTCCAGGAGGTCTGCACAACCTCATTGCTCAGGAGAGCAGGCTGGGGCAGGGAGTGGAAGGATTCCCAGAGCCGATCTCTCTGACGCTCTCCCCTCTTGGCAGGGAAGACGCCGTGGCACCCAAAACCCCGTCGTGGGCAAGGAGCCCAGCCTCAGACACCATGTCCAAAACCAGCACCCTGTCCTCCATCGCCGGCACCCGGCAGCCCTACGGAGCCAGAGCCCCCTCCGACACCGCCTCCATCCTCACCACCACCGGCAGCTACCGGGGACCCCCGCCCCGGGGAGGGGGGCGGCCCCCCAACCTCTCACCCCCCGCCGTTAACGGGACCCCCCGGCGCCGCCCGGACCCAGCAGCCGCTCCCATGGGCTCGTTGCCCCCCTCCAGCCTGGCACGAGCAGGTGCCGTCCCTGTCATGGTGCCAGCGCAGAGCCGAGCTGGCTCCTTGGTGTGAGCACCCCCCCCAAAAAACAGGGGTGCCCATAGCCAGCCCACCCCGTTCCCTGTTCCCTGAGGTGGTTTTGTCCCTTTTTGGGTTTCCTTTTCTTTTTAACAGATGCCTCGAGCAGCTGGACTCATCGTGGGCGTGTTTAATGGGTGCAGGGGCTCTCTGGGTTTGGAGGGACCGAGTCTTCCCATAAATATCACCCCCAAACCAGCCCCAGCCCTGCCTCAGGGGGGTCCCCTTCTTATTATTTTTTTCTATATCTATATATCAGGTGAAATGAGGGATTTTTCATAAAAGAGCATTAAAAGTGGGGGGTGGGGTGATGGGGACACACACACACACACACACACACACTTTTTTTAGGGGTTTTCTGATTAAAAGCTGCTGCACTGCCCAGCACCGGCGCTTTGGGTGAGTTTGTGCGGATTTCGAGGAGGGGAGGGATGTCCCATGACCTTCTGGGTGATGTCATAGGGCAGGGTGATGTCACAGTGCACCAGCCAAGGTCCTCAGGGTGAGGGGACATCACGATGCACGTGTTGTCACACCCCATGACTGTGATGTCACACCGTGTCAGGAGGTATAATGGCACAATGAGTGTGTGACATCACAGCGCCCAACTGATGCCTGCGTGATGCCATACAGGGATGTCACATGTCCATCATGGATGTCACGTGTGCCTGTATGATGTCACACCCACAACCATGCTTAGTAGTGACGTCACGCACAGAGGAATGATGTCACTCCAGCCATCCCACACACCTGTATGGCATCACACATCCAGCAGTGACCTTAAACACACCTGTGTGGTGTCACAGCAGCCGTCACATGTCCAGTAGTGACATCACCACAAGTCACCTCCCACCCACGAGTGATGTCACGCCACACCGTGTGCACCAGCGTGATGTCACGCCAGCTGTCACACGCATGGCAGTGATGTCACAGGTGCCTGTATGATGTCACACGTACACATGTGACATCACTGCTGGGCACCACCAGCCCCACACCCCTCCCACCTCTGCCCGCTGTGACCTCACCGCTCTGCCGGTGACACCAAAACGCACCGAGGACAGGCCGGGGCTCTGGCAGGGGCGTTTATTGGGGCGGGGTGTCTCTGGGGTGGGGGGGGGCAGCCAGGGACAGGGGCAGGGCCTGGCTGCGGGGGGGCCCCGGGGGATGCATGCGGGGGGCAGGGGGTGAAGCGGGGGCTCCTGGGCCTCGGTGGGCGGCGGCGGGGGGGGGTCGGTGGCGAGGGGTTTCCGGTGAGCAGCTGGCGACCCCTGCAAGCAAGGAGAGAGTCAGTGGTCAGCCTGGGCCTGGCCCTGCCTGTACCCTTCACCCTGCTTTACCCTTCACCCTGCCTGTGCCCTGCACCCTGCCTGTACCCTGCACCCTGCCTGTGCCCTGCACCCTTCACCCTGCCTGTGCCCTGTACCCTGCATCCTTCACCCTGCCTGTACCCTTCACCCTGCTTGTACCCTTCACCCTGCCTGTGCCCTGCACCCTGTGCCCTGACTGCATCTTTAGTCCTGTCTGCACCCTGCCAGTGCCCTGCCCATGCCCTGCCTGGACCTTGTGTGCCCTCTGTGCCCTGCACCAGCACCTTGCCCACACCCTGCACCCTCCCTGCACCCTGCTCACGCACTGCTCCTGCAGCTGCACCCTCTCGGAGCCCTCCCCCTGCCCACACCCTGCCCGTGCCCTACTTGCAGCCCGCCCACACCCTGCCTGCACCCTTGTCCTGCCTCCACTGCTGCCCACACTCTGCCCTCACCCAGCCCAGGAACCTGGGGGGCCCCTGCCTGCACCCCCCTAGGCAGAGCACTGTGGCAGAAGGAGGAGAACCTGGCTCCCCTGCTGCCAACATGCTCAGTCCCCCTAACAAGGCATCCTAAAGGAACCTCTGGGCCCTAAGAAGCTGCACAGTACCTGAACTTGGCAGCTGCCTCCCCACTGCAGCCCTATGACATCCTCACTGCAGCCCCAGTGCAGCCCCAGTGCAGCCTGGGTGCATCCTCTCTCAATCCTCACTGCAGCCCCATTGAATCCCCCACTGTTTCCCCCCTGCATCTTCAGTTCATTCCCATTTCATCCTCACTGAATCTCTGTTGCTTCCCCACTGCATCCCCAGTTCATCCCCACCACATCCTCACTGCGTCCCCTTTGCAGCCCCACTGCATCCTCACTGTGTTTCCACATTGTCCCCACTGGATCTTCACTAAATCCCCACTGCATCCTCAGTTCATTCTCATCCCAGCCCCACTGAATTCCCTCTCCATCATCAGTGCATGCTCACTGCATTTTCACTGAATCTCCAGTGCATTCTCACTGCATTCCCATTGCTTCCCCACCACATCTCAGTTCTGTCCCCACTGTACCCTCAGTTCATCCCCACTGTGTCCCAGCCGAGTTCCAGTTCCATCCCCACTACATCCCCAGTTCCTTCCCACTGCAGCCTTGTTGAATCCCCACTGCATCCTCACTGCATCCTCCTCTTCCTCCCCACTGCATTCCCGCCGCATCTCCAGTTCATCCCCGCTGTATCTTCTCTAAATCCCCGCTGCATTCCTACTCCATCCTCACTGCATCCCAGTTCCATCCCAGCTGCATCCCAGTCTCATCCCAGCTGCATCTCCAGCAGCCCCGCCACACTCACGTGGCCGAGCCGGCAGCACGCCCTCCCCGCGCTAACCCCGAGCCAGCCCCGCCGCTCTCCGGGGCCATCCCGCGCTCACGGCCCCGGCCCGGCACAGGGCCCGGCCCGGGCACGGCGCAGCCACCACCCGGGCTCCGATGCCACGCGGCCTCGGCACCGTGGGCGCTTTTTAAATTTACCTTTTCCTGCCAGGAGACTGTGACACAGGCTTTTAAAAATAGCATGTGCTGAGGCGAGGCGCTCGGGGTGGTGTTGCTAAGGGAGAGATTCAATCCAAATCTAGGGCTGCGCCTTCCCATCCTACTTCCCATCCTTCCCAACTACTACGGCGCGCACCCAAAATTAGGGCAAGGCAGGGGCTGCCTGCCTGTGTGCTTCCATCTCCTGGGAGGAAAAAGCCCTTCTCCATCCTGAACCAGTGCGGGGAAGGTTGCTCCATCCCAAATCAGCTTGGGGAAGGATGCTCCATCCCAAATCAACACAGCAAAGGACGCTCAGAGCAGCATCCTTACAGAAACGACCCAGTTTTGGGGGGAAGAAGCGGCATTTGGGCTGTACCTAGTCGCCGTTGCGGAGGTCGCCGCCGCGGGTGCTGTTGGCGCACTCGGCGTCCTTGGTTTTCCGATCAATCTCTCCCCCTTTGATCTTCTTGCGGGTCATATGGCCACGGAAACTAGCCTGGATCTTGGCAGCTGCCGCGTTGGCATCAGGGTCGTCCAAAGGGATGTCCAGGATGTCCTCGTCCAGCTTTGTGCAGGCTCCCTCCTGACGGCGGCAACAGCAGGGTTACAGCGACGGGACCTCAAACAGCACAGCCCTCTCCCCAAAAAAATCCATTCAAAAAGGTCCTAAATGAGCCCCTGCTCTAAAAATTAGGAGGAGGGCTGCTAAAAATTAGGTTTACTCATAAAAAATTAGGGTCCTGTCCTAAAAATGAGGGGTTTTCCTAAAAATCAGGGTCCCTTGCAGGTGTCTTGGGGAAATTGCAACCAAAGCTGCAGGCAGGGGAAGATGCTTCACCTCCTGCACATCCCTAAATCCCACCCTGGACCACAAGGCTGCAGGAAGCCAGACTCCAGTCAGGGTTGTGATGCAGGGAGAGGAGAATCCATGGGAGCAGAGGATGGGTTTTGAGGGGTATTTCTGGCATGGGGCTGGGGGCCATGCTGCACAAAATGAGCTGGTCATGCCTCAGTTTCCCCTTCCCTCGCAGCCTGTTGCATCCTCTTGCACCTCTCCTCATGGCTTCGGTTGAATACACCAGGAGATTTGGGAAAGGGAGGAAAAGCCCCGCCAAGGACAAATCACCGCAGCCCATTCCCCTCCTGCCACATCCCACCAGAGCAGTTGGACTCAGCACCAAGTTCAACAGGAAAAAAAAAAAAGCATGGGAAAATGAAATGAGGTGGAAATGAGCTGGCATTGGATGATCCAGCGCCGGCAGCTGTGGGGGTGAAGCCTTTGTGTTGCCCCACGAGCACTTGAAAGGACTTAAAGGAGTTTTAGGGGGCTTATTTGTAGATTTGGGGGGGGAGGAAGCTCCTCTTGTTGGAGTGTGCCATAGCTCCATGAAGTTGCTCGGGTTGTTTTACCATTGTGAAAGGTGAGGATTGGTCCAAGGTGGAAATGATATGTCCAGGGTGGAAATGTTATAGCCAGGGCTGGAAATCCTATAGCCAGGGGAGAAATCCTATAGCTAGGGGAAGGAAATGCTATATCTAGGAAAGAAAGCCTATATTCAGGAGAGAAATCCTATATATGTGGAGGTGGGGGAGATCAACCTATATCCAGGGGAGAAATCCTATATACAGGTGGGAGAAACCTTTATCCAGGGGAGAAATACTATATCTGGAGGAGGGAATCCTATCGTCAAGGGAGAAAACCTATGCATGGAGGGGCATATCCTATATCCAGGCATGAAATCCTATATCTAAGAGAGAAATCCTATATTAGGAGAGAGGAAATCCTATATCCAGGGGAGAAATACCATATACAGGTGGAGGAAATCTATATATGCGGGGGCATTTCCTATATCCAGGGGAGAAATCCTATATTCAGGGAAGAAATTCTACATACAGGTGGCAGAAAGCTATATCCAAATCGAGAAATCCTGTATATAGGTGAGAAAAATATGTATTCTGGAGAAAAAAAATCCTATATCCAGGGGAGACATCCTTTATTCAGGGAAGAAAACCCATAAACGGGGGGCCATATCCTATATCGACAGGAGAAATCCTATGTCCAGTGGAAAAACACCATATCCATGGGATGAAAACCTCTATGCAGGAGATGAAAACTTGTATCTAGGGGAGAAATCCTATATCTAGGTGGGATAAATCCTATATCCAGGGTGGGCTTTGCCTCTCTGGAGGTGCCCAGGAGGAGAGATGGGGGCTTTTCCCTGTGCTGCTGTCTTAGGAGGAGGGGGGAAACGGGGGAAAAAGTGGGGAAAGGGGGAAAAAAAGGGGAAATGGGGGAAAAAAGGGAAAGGGGGAAAAAAACGGGAAAGGGGTAGGAAAACTCAGGGGATCAGGGAGAAAATGATGTGGCTTTCCCCCAAGCCAGCTGGTGGCCAGGAGGGAGGGGAGCTCACCCTCGGGTGAGGAGAGAGGGGTGCAACCCCAATAAAGCCCTTTATCCATAGGCAACCCCCGATCCCACCTGTAGAGCAGTTGTGGGGTGGGGGGAAGAAAAAGCCAAATAAAAGCTGGATTCGGGCACAGAGGGGTTTTCCTCAGCGGGCTGTGGGGCGCAGGATGCTGGCCGTGCTGTGGCCCCGGTGGGATGGATTCCGAACTGGTGCGAAGCAGGAGTGGGGATTTCGGGGGGGCTGGGGGGTAGAAGGGCCTGGGGGCTGCAGCAGCGCTGGGGGGGTCACGGAGTTGGTTGAGCTCTTGGTGGGTGCAGCACCCATCGCACCCCCCGCCCCCACCACCCCAAACCCCCCGGCCGCCCCCAGAGCAGAGAGGAGCAGAGCAGAGCAGCAATAATGGATGAAAGGCAGGAGCTGGGGGTCGGGGGAAGGGGGACCTACATTGCAGCAGTCCATGGCGGAGGGCGGGTGGGCGGCCAGCGGCGGGCGAGGGGCTCCGGCAGGATCTCGCTTCCCCGGCAGCTCTCCCGGCGCAGGTGGCAAGTTGAGCGGAGCCGCTTGCCTACGTAATGCGCTTTCCTCCGGGCGAGCCTATCAGCCCGACACCCCTGCCAGGCTTTTGGGGGGGAAGGAGGGGTGCCTTATTTTTTTTTTCCTCCCTTTCTCCTCTTTTTTTTTTTAATTTTTTTTTTTTTTTTTTATTTTCCCTCCTCCAATTTTATTTCGCAGCCTCCAACTCCCTCCTAACACTTAAAGGAGCCGGCAGCTCGCCTTGGAGTTTCGTGGAACACAACATCACATGCAGAGGATGTGAGCCAAGATGTGATGAGCCTTGCCTTCGGCGTGGAGGGTTTTTTGGGGGGCATAGCTATAGTAAATGGGGGTAATGGGTTCGTTTTTGGGGAGTACACGACCTACAGTGATGCTGGAGGCAGGTTTTGCCCCCCGGGTTGGTTTGCATGGGGGGAAAAAACCTTCTTGACCTACTTAGGACTTGATCCTGAAGGAGGGTGAGGATGAGGATGGCAAGGATGAAGATGGCGAGGAAGAGTGGGCACGGTGGGACACTGTGTCCCATCGAGCACCCACAGAACCCTGGGGGTGATGTGCCAGCTGCAGGCTCCACGCAGAGGAGTGGGCTCCACTTCTGGGGTCTGGGGGTCCCTTCCCCCCTCATAGGAGCATCTGGCCCCCCACATTTGGGGTGTTCTCCATTCAGACCTGCAGTCCCAGCCACTTTCACAGCCCTCGGTGCTCCCTGCAGACCCTGCTGCTGCCCCTGGACCACGCCAAGGTGCTGGAACTGGCAGGGTGAGCCAGGGCACCCCAGGAAAGAGGAGGGACCCCCAGGGTAATGCGGGGGGCTGCAGCCCACACCCCCCCATCGCCTGCCTCGCTCGCCTCTAATCCGGGTTTGGGAGTTGCTAAGCAACTGCACAAGTCGCCCGTGGGCTCCGCGCCGATGCTGCTCCAGCCAGCCCCAAAACACAGCATGGCCCCCCCAAGGCGGGCAGAAGCACCCCCCAACCCATCTGCACAGTCAGACCCCACTGGCTCTCCCTGGCCAAGCTTCATCACAGAGGCCATCCTGTTTGGGGGCTGGTGGCACTGACCTTCCTCTTTGCCACCACCATCATCATCATCATCATCATCATCACCATCCCTGTTAGCATCCCTGTCCCACCAACGTCACTGTTTCTGGCACTGGAATGGGCACTGTCCCCACTGCAGCCACCAGCCCTGTCCCCGTCCCTGACCTCAACCCCATCACCTCCACTTTCTCCATCCCTACCACTGTCCCTGTTCCCATCTCTGTCACCATCCCTGTCATGATCCCCATCCCATTTCTTGTCCCCATCCTCTTCATAATACCAATCCCTGCCCCCACTGCCAGCTTCAACCCCATCATCTCTGCCCCTCTCCCTGTCCCCATCCCCATCATCACCCTCATCCCTGGCCCTGTCCCCTTCCGTATCACCATCCTTGTTCCCATTCCCATTCCCATTCCCATTCCCATTCCCATTCCCATCCCATCTCCATCTCTTTCTCCAAGGTCACTCCCGCTGGGTGCAGGTGGTGGCACCTCTTGCCCCTTGACACCCCAGGACACCCACACACCCCACTCCCCATTCCAGGCACATCCCACCACTGCCACCTTCCTCAACTGCTTCACCCACACTTGGAGAATGACAGGAGTCACCCCTGCCCCAGCACCAGCCAGGCACACAAATTCCCCCTTGGAAAATGCTCCCAAGCATCCCTCAAATTCCCCTGCCAGTCATCGGCACCCGGCTCTCCCCACTGGAGCCACTTTTCCACCGTCACTCCTTCCCACCAGCACGGCAGGGTGGGGGGATGGGAATAGCTCTGCTCCAGAAAACCCCGCTCCAGCTTCCAGGAGAAGCCTTGGCAGTTCTGCTGGGCTTTTTGATGAGAAGTGATCCTTTTCCCAGGATTTTAGACCCTCCAGATCCATCACCGCTTGCTCCAATGAGGGAAGACTGGGTGTTCTGGGCGAGTTAAGCGGGAAGGGTTTTTGGGGTGATCCATCCATCATGGATCTGGGAAGTTAGCCCCAAAATTAGGATTAGTCCCTCAATTAGTCCCCAAAATCTGCTCCATCCGTGGCACCCGGGTCCTGGCAGAGCCGCCGAGTGCCGCCGTCTCCCGCAGGCTGTGGCTGCGGAGGAGGGACGTGAAATGCCAGAACATTTCTAATCATTAATGGTGGGTTTTGAGCCTGTTCCAGGCTCTGCATTTTTCCTTCCCGGACCCCTTCATCTGGATGATGCTTTTTCAGGTGCTCCAGCACCTCCAAAATTTTAATTCCCAGGAAATAACTCAGATTTTGGAAGGGGAGAATGAGAAGTGCAGCTGGCGAGACCCGCTGAGAACATCCCGCCGTCGTGGTTTGAGATGGTGGCACCGAGGTGTTAAAAAATCTTTTAAAAAAGGGGGAAAAAACCCTTAAAAGAAAAGGGAATTGGATGCTGGAATGATGCCCTGGGCAGGCAGTGTTGCCGGCTGCCGAAGCAGGAGCCGGCAGCCGGCGAGGCGGTGCCGGGGGGGGGTCAAGGCGTAGCTGGTTGGCATCAGCCCCGGCACGGGGTCCCCGCCAGCTTTTTTTCCCCATCCCTCCTTCCTGTTTTTCCCAGGGGAGCCGCTGTCATGCCCCGTGCCGTGGGCGAGCACCACATATGGCAAGGGAAAACAGGAAAGAGGGGGGAAAAAAACGGGGTGAGCATGGATGGGGGGTTCAGTCCCCTCCAAAAATAGAGCAGCTGGCTTCGACGCAAACTCCGTCACTTTTTGGGGGGGTTTTGAAAGCTGGGTGGGAAAATATGAATTACACAAGTAGGAATAGGATGGGGGCACCCTTCCATGCACCCCAAAATTTTATGGAGTATCTCAGCTTATGGAGGAGGGTAGGAGAGGAGCAATGTCACATCATTCCTTCACGCCGGGATGTTATGAAATTTCCTCCAACCTCCAGGGATGCAGGGGCCTAAATATAGAGGCTAAAAATACCATCCCGTGCTCAGCTCAGCCCCAAACCCAGGATTTTTCGGGGAGAAATCTCAGGTGATCGACGCTAATAACGGCGGGGACCTCGTTAATAAAATTCCTCATTAAAACAGCACCGCAGGGGCGGGATGGGAGTGCAGCACCCACCCGTGGGAAAAGGGCAGGAGCCAGGGGAGGACCAAGGGGATTTTTTTAGGTTTGGGGTTGGATGGTGAGAAATGGGGGATTTGGGGCACGTGCTGCGGTTGCATCTCCGGAGATGTGTCCCAGTTCAGGAGGGTTATGGGGACGTGCTCCCCTTCGGCTCCTCTCCACGCATTTTGGGGTAGAATCATGGTGATCCGGTGCTGCCTGCTCCCCCTGGTGCTGCTCACTGCCCCTTCGTGTCCTTGGCCTCCTTCAGGTCCCAGAGGAAAGAAGAAAATTTAGATGATGTGGCACAAGGGCGGCAGGGACAGGGTGGGAGCAGGGACCCAGTGCAGCTCTTGGCACCTCAGATTCCCTGGAGGGGCCTGGAGTGGAGAGCAGCCTACCTGAGAAGGGGGCCAGGTCAGCTGGTCATCCTCCAGCATGGCTCCCCACGCCACCGGGTCAATGCCACCAGCTGGGGAAGGAGGAGGATTGATGCCACATGCAATGGGCACCTGGTACCACAGGTGATGGGCACATGGGACAGGCACAACACCCTGGGTGAGTGATGGGCACAAATGGAAGGCCTGATGGCCATTGGTGATGGACATTTGTGACAGGCACAGTGCCATGGGCAATGGGCACAAGGGGCAGGTTTGAAGCCCTGGGTGATGGGCACACAGGAGAAGCCCGGTGCTGTCGATGGTGGGCACACGGGGCAGGACTGACACCCTGGGCACGGGACATGTGGGGCAGGCCTGACGCCCTGGGGATGGGCAGAGGGAGCAGGCTGGACAGGCCACGCAGTGTGGGGTAGGGGCGGCAGGGTGGGGTGGCAGTGTGGGGGTGGGTGCTGGTCAAGGCCACTCACCCTCCCTCTGCTCCAGCAGCTTTTGGAAATACTGAGCTGCAAAGGCCACCACGTTGGTGGGCTGCTCCCGCAGCACTTCCCGCGCCAGCCCCTCCAGCAGGTTCCGGAAGCCGGCGGGCACCCTCATGTTGGTGTTGGCGGAGGCGACGGACATGAGCGCCTGTCTCGGACCCCTGCAGCGGCACAGCCCGGGATTAACCAGAGCCCACAGCCCCCGGTGCCACCGGGCAGCGCCGGGACTCGAACCCGCGGACACGCGTCTGCCGGGGCAGATCCACCGCTAGGGGGCGACAGTCTCCCTGTCCGCCGCGCACGCGCGCGGCCGCCTCTCGCTGCGCGCGCGCGGCCCCGGCCTGGGCGGGGTGAGCGGCACGGGGGGGGGGGGGGCCCGGCTCCCCTCCCTCGGTGTGCCCCGGTTCCGCTCTCCCCGTGTCCCCCGGTGTGCCCTGGTCCTTCCTCCCGCAGCTCCGCAACCCTCGGCTCCGCACTGCCGGCCTTTCCCCTCGGCCCCTCCCGTCACACCGCACCGGGCCGTGCCGCCTCAGGCCGCGGTGCGGACGCCGTCGCTTGGCAACCGCCCCCCCACGGGCGGCGCGTGCTCAGGCCACAGGCCACGCCCCCGCGCGCTGGGCCCGCCCCCGGGGCGGGGCGGGGGCACTGAGGGGACCGGGGTGTGCCGGAGTATACCGGGGTGTACCGGGGGGTACCGGGGGGTACCAGGGCATCCCGGGGGGTACCGGAGTGTACCGGGGGGTACCGGCGGTCCCGGCGGTCCCGGCGCCCTCGCAGCCCGTTGTGCCCCCCCAGGATGGCGGCGTGGGCGCTGCTGGCGCTGCTGGCCCTGGCTCCGGCGGCGGCAGGTAAAGGGCTGAAGGGGGTCACCCTGCGACCCCCCAGCCCCGCGGGCACCCTCTGCACGAGGCCCGGGAGCGGGCCTGCCCCGAGACCCCCCCCCCCCAGACCCACTTCGGGGCACTTGGCACCGCCAGAACCCTTGGCATGACAACAGCCCGGCTCCGATGGCCATGGAATTCCCTAAGCCATCCCAAGCCCTCATTTGGTGCCCTTTGCACACCCCGAGCCTCCTACTTCCATTGGCACCTTCCCAGCCCCGCTTTTTCGGGTGCCCCTCTTGGCACCCTCCGTAGACCCCCCCAGCCCCACTTTGATACCCTTTGAACCCCCAGACCCTCTTTGATGACATTGGCACTACTCTGAGCCCCACTCTGGGGTCCTTGGTGCCCTCCCAGCCCCACTTTGATGCCTTTGGCATCCCCCTTAGGCCAGTTTTGATGTCCTTGTCACCCCCCACTCCTCTTTCACACTCTTTGCACCCCCAAGCTCTGCTTCAATGCCCTCTGCACTCCGAGAGCCCCAGTTTGAGATCTGTGGCATCCCTCCAAGCCCCACTTCAATGCCCTTCATGTTCTCTGAGTCCCACTTTGATGCCCTTCACACCCCCAGCCCCTCCCCAACGCCCTTGGCCCAGCACTGCTGCCGTGGGACGATGCTTTACGTAAGGTGGGAGCCGCATGCGGCTCCTTGGTGGTGTCTCGTGGGCTCTCCTCCCTTCCCTCCTCCCTTCTTCTTCCTTTCCCTCCTCCCAGCTGCTTTTTATAGCCTCCGCTCTTCTCTGGTGTCTCAGTTTTAATTTTTTTTTCTCCTCCGACTTGTTTTTTATATAACTCCCGGAGCCTCGTGGCATGAGGTGGTGGGACCAGCGATGCAGCTGACTCCTGAGAGGCCGAGGACATCGTTCCTTTCCTTCCTTAAACCCAGCTTAGGATGAGCTGTGGAGGAGATGAGGCTCCGTGAGCTCTGATCTGGTCACTGGGGATCCCTGCCCAGATCAGCCCTCAAACCCCAGCCTCCTTTTCAAACATGATTTTGTTTTCACACTGCAAAAATGGGGCTTTTGGGGCTGCCAGGGCTGAGCCTTCTGCTTCTGTCCCCACTGAAGGTGCCTTTGCCAGTGGTGCATACCCAGTGTTTCCCATCCCATCCCTTGACAAACTTTTTTCCAAGGGAAAAATACATCAGAACATTTATTAGCAAGGCTGGGATGGGAGAGACACTCCCATGCTGTTATTAGAGGAATTTTTACCAAAATGTGGATCCAAATCCATGTAATACAAGATGTAACATGCTCCCTGTGCTTTGGGAGGTCAATTCCCTCTTGTGGACTTTAAATTCTGCCTCTTCCTCAGCTCTGTGGTGATTTTAACCACCTTAAGGCTGATCAGGAAGCTGTAAATTAAGTAGGATCTCAAACAATCTGTATTTGAGAGGGGGTCAGAGGCCATGCTGAGGGTATTTTCCTCTCAGAGCTGATGTTTGCACTGTTTGCTGATTCCAGGGGGAACACTTGGCTTTGCCTCCTACTATGGTGACCACATGGTGCTGCAGAAGAAGCCGTCAGGGGCTGTGGTGTGGGGCCACGGGGAGCTGGGGGCCGTGGTCACTGTGACTCTCTCAGGAGCTGGTGGCCTCATCGTCATGGAGAAAACAGCACAGGTTAAAGGTCAGTCCCAGACCTCCACTGGAAACTGGGGCCGGTGGTTTTGGTGGCCAAAGAACTTGTCTGAGCCCAAATCGGAGCCGATGGTGGGGTGAGACAGGGTTTGTCACCACGCCTGGGTTTGTCACACTGCTGCCCTGGCGCTGCAGAGGTGATGGTGACATCTCCAGCTCGTGCTTTTCCCTCTCCAGGAGACCTGGGAGGTTCAGCCATTCCCCTGCCCTCCCCAGTAGCGCCAGCCTTTGCTCACTTTGGTTCCCAGCAGTGGATCCCGTGGGCACCCAGCAGGAGCCGAGCTGCTGCTGGAGTGGGTGGCACCACACAGGCTGGAGCCAAGCGATGAGGCTGTGCAGGGGAGAGGGGGAATTTAGCTTCTCTCCCTGTCTAACCATGTCTGAGGAATCTCCAGAGCACTCCCAGCTGCTTTTTCAATCTATGCCCCCTTGGAGGATCCTGTGGGATCTCCTTGCCTGTGCAAGCAGAGCCTTCCTGGGGGCAGGGAGGGTTCAGGAGCACCTCAAATCCCAGCTACTTCTCTGCCTGAAGAGCTGGGGGGAGCTCATCACCTTTGGAGGGTAAACGTGCTGCCCAAGTGCACCTCCATAAGATGAAGAGCCTGGAGGTGTCTTGTGGGAGAGCAGCGATCCAGGAGATCTGCAGGATCCAGCCAGAAAATCCACGCTAAGCTCCAGCAGAATATCTTTACGCTTCGATTTGGCGCCTCTAAAATTAGTTGGAGACATCTCAGTGTCACACACACCAAGCTGCTCCTGTAATCCCAGTTCCTCCCAGCAGCTTCTGCTCTGACACACATTTGTTTTCCAGGTTTTCTTTTTTAACCCCTAAATTCCTGCAGGAGGAAGGTCCCTCTGATGGCAAAGAGCTGCTGAAATCAATCTCCCCAACCTGTCTCTGTGGTGCAGTTTTTCCCTATTGCCTGTCCTTCCCCACTGATTGTTGGCTGCTCATCCAACATCCTTGTGAAGGTCTTGAGGCCTTCATAAGGGAAGATAAGCATCATCCTCTTCCTGCAGGACCTTCTGGAACGTGGACAACTGTCCTGGACCCAATGGGTCAGGGCGGTCCCTATGCACTGACAGCTGAGCAGGACTTGGAGAAGGTGACACTGCAGGACATCTACTTTGGAGACGTGTGGCTTTGCAGTGGGCAGAGCAACATGGCAATGACAGTCCTGCAGGTAAGGCCCTCAGAACAGGTCAGGCAGGACCAGGTAGGGATCTGGCAGGGAAATGCCTTGCATGCTCCTGGCCCTTCTTCAGGTGGTCAATGCCAGCCAGGAGCTCGCCGCCGCCCCTCACTATCCCTACGTCCGGATCTTTGCTGCGGCACCTGCCCGCTCTCATGTGGAGCTGGAGGACCTGGAGCAGATTGACCTGCCATGGTCCATCCCAACGGCTGGTGAGTGCAATGTGCCTCCAAATTAGAGCTTAGAAATGGCTTTTCCCCCACTTTTTCCCTTTGCAGCCTGCTGTTTCTTGAGCAGAAAACCTGGGTCACGGGAATTTCACCTACTTCTCGGCCGTGTGCTGGCTGTTGGGGCGCTCCCTGTTTGAGGCTCTGGGGTCCCCCATCGGGCTGGTGGAGGTGGCCTGGGGGGGGACCCCCATCGAGGCCTGGTCCTCCCGCCGCGTTCTGCAGGCGTGTGGGCTCCCGGAGGACGTGGGGAGGTGAGAGAAGATGCTCTGGAAACACCTCCCACCCTGTACCACACTGTTTTTGGGGAGTATCCTCATCCCACCCCACCTCCTCTCCCGGAGCTTCACTGCTCCATCTATGCATCATTATGACCCCTCTGGATAAGATCCCCTCCCATGCCAAGAGCATAAGGCACATTTGGGTGGGTAAAGGGGGAAGGGAGGGACCCCAGAGTTCCCTTTGGCACAGTGCTTGCTTTAACCTGAAGCCTGCCTTGTGCTTTGCACACCCTTAAACCTGGCTTTATCTTCCAGCACCTCCCCACACCAGCATCTGTCTGGCCCACAAACGCCCTCCGTGCTCTGGAATGCCATGATCCACCCGCTGCTCAACATGACCCTGCGGGGCATCGTGTGGTACCAGGGTGAGCCCCTATTTCTATGCCCCGGGGTGGAGCAGGCCCCACTGTCCCACCAAGCTCTCACCAGCCTTTCTTTTTGGGGGACAGGTGAGGCCAACGCCTTCCTGCACACAGACCAGTACAACTGCACCTTCCCCGCGCTCATTGCTGACTGGCGCCGGGCGTTCCATGCTGGATCAGCCGGACAGACGGAGCTGCTGCTCCCCTTTGGCTTTGTGCAGGTGTGGGGGGGTGAGAGGCAGGACCCCACTGTCCTGTGGGAATGCCCAGGGAAGCTTTACCCACCCTTTCCCATGCTGGAGGCCACTTCCAAGCTGGCAGCAGGGAGAGGACACTGTAAACACATGAACGCATCCTGCCAAGTGCTGGAAATCCCAGGCGGGGACCACAGTGACCAGCCTGGGGAGCTGAGCCACTCCCCCATTTCCCGTGTGCCTCGCAGCTGTCCACCTACCGCCGTCAGAGTGCAGATGACAGCTTTGCCCGGCTCCGCTGGCACCAAACAGCTGACCTGGGGGTTGTTCCCAATGCCAGGATGCCCAGCACATTCATGGCCGTAGCTGTGGATCTGGGCGATGAGCACTCTCCCTATGGCAGGTGGGTCCTGGGCTGGGGTGAGGGTGTAAGGATAGAGGTTTTGGGTACCAATGCCATCTTCCTCCTCTTCCTGGGCAGTATCCACCCCCGAGACAAGCAGAGTGTGGCTCATCGGCTGCTGCTGGGTGCCAGGGCTGTGGCATACGGGGACAAGGACCTCGTGTTCCAGGGACCGTATCCCACCCGGGCTATCCTGGAGGTGACCAGGGGGCTGCTGAATGTCACCTACAGCCAGGAGCTCATCTGCCGTCAGAGGGATGCACAGGCATTTGAGGTGAGGGGTGAGAAATCCTCCCCAAAGAGCTGGGAAAGAGAGGGCATCACTGATGGGAGTTTCTCCCCTCCCCAGGTGTGCTGCTCCAGCCAGGCATCCCCGTGCCAGTGGCTGCCAGCACCAGTGGTGGCAGTGGGGTCCCGCACGGTGACGCTGGCCCTGAGTGGCTGCAGGACACTGGTGCTGGGCCTGCGCTATGCCTGGGCTGAGTGGCCCTGTGAGTACCAGGCCTGCCCCCTCTACAACCCTCAGGGACTGCCTGCACCCCCCTTCCTGCTGGACACCCTCCCTGCAGGGAATGCTGCCGGAGGGAGGGAGCTGCTGCTCCTCCCTGACTCCAGGTTCCCCCTAAATTAGGGAGATAGTGAACTCAGGCCTCTGGCAAAGCACTCATGGCTCCTGGCACTTCCCAAGCCAGGGAAGCAGAGGCTTGGTTTCTGCCTTATTAATTAACTAACTTTTCCGCTCCTCTTTGGACTCAAGCCAAGGCTATGGGGTGGGGGGAGGGGGAGAAAGCCAATTTACAATTAAATATATGAAAAATGATGTAAGGAGAAGCAGGAGGACACACCAATGGAAGCTGAACCCCTCACTGCTGCTCCCTTGCCAGTGGAGCTGGTCCTGGCCCCCCAGACACCCCATTTCTCTGAGCATGGAATGCTGATCCCCAGGGTAGAGTGCTCACAGGATCCAGGGATCAGCTTCCAGCTGCAGGGTGGAGAGGGGGGAGCAAGGAGCTCTGCCAAAAACACTACAGCTGGGACAGGGAGTTGTGGAGGGCTGTGAGTGCCTTCCGCCTCCCTCTCTTAATAAACAGTTAATAAACCACCTCATTTTATTCCTGGATCCTTTTTTTCCTTCAGAGGAGCATTCCTAATCCTTCATTCCCCACCTCTTGCCATAACAGCAGGGAAATTTGTGTGGAAGAGGCACAGCGTTGGCACCCAGTGCTTAGAATAAGAGACCCGAGAGGCTCTGCACAAAACATGGATTGTTTAACCCTTTTTTACTGGACAAATGTACATAAGGAGGAAAAGGCCAGGTGCAGGAAGCACAGGTGGGTTCAGCCCGACTGCTGCAGCACAGCTGTGTCAGAAAAGTGGCTCCTGGGCTCACAGGATCCCTGCCTGCTTCTGGATCAGGCAGAGCCGAGTGAGTCCCGTGAGGCTTTTCCCATCGTTTCCACTCCAGGCTTTGGTTCTAGACAAGGGGGGAAGAGCAGGCAGTTAATTAGCTGGGCAATGGCAGACCAGGATCTGGGCTTTTTCCAGCACGGAGTAACTGGCCCGGGAGCCAGCTGTGCTGGCCCTGGGTTGCCATGGTAACAAGGATGCAGAATCCAGCTCAGTCTGTGGATTTTTTTAAACCACAGTTCAGACCGTGTGTTCAGAGCCAGGAATGAAGCCCAGGCCTCTCGGCTCCTACCTGTGGGTCTGGGCTGTCTCCCACAGCCTGCAAACCACTTGCCATGGGTGCCAGGGGTCCCTGTGAGACCCCAAAGGAGGCATCCAGCTCCCCAAAACTGAAAGCACATGGGAGAGGGAGCAGTGCAGGCCCTGGGAATGCCGCTTGATCTTGGAACCCATCTCCATCTCCGCACGCAGCCCCACTGTGCCCACCAGTGCCATGCGAATAGGAGAAGGGGGCGGGCACAGCATCCTTGGCATCAGCCCCCAGGATTTAAAACTCCCAACCCCACTCCCAGCAGGATGAGCTGCCAAAAACAGGGACCCTCCCAGCCCTGCAGTTTGCCCAGAGCTTGGATTTAAGCAGCAATCTCTTGGCTTTCTGTTCCTATAGCAACCCCTGCCCACACCTTGGATCACAGTAGCATCACACTCTGGATGCCAGAACCCCTTTCAGGATTTGTCAGCCCTCACAGTGACCCCCAGCTATGCCCCAAACACCTTAAGGTCTTGGCAAAGGATTTTGGGTGGTCCAGCCACATTTCCAGGGTGGGATCTGGTGATGTGGGAGCCAAGAGAAGAGGAAAGAAGTTGTCCCTAGCCAAAAAACCTACCTAGGGCTGCACCATTGGAGAGGGCTGTACTGTGTTCAGCCTCGGGGCTGCAAGTTGCTTGTTTGGGCTTGGTGGTCTCGAGCCCAGCCAGCAGCGTCATGAAATCAATGACAGTGTCAATGTCCTCCTTGTTGGCAGTGGCTTCCCTCAGGGCGCTGACAGCGTTGAGGCGGCTGAAGGAGGTCAGCTCGGAGATGTTGGCGCGGAGGAAGAGAAGGATGACATTGAGGTCGTTGAGGGGGCAGGTGAGCATCCTGCAACTGAGCAGGTCAAAGGCAGGCAGCATCTCATAGACAGAGAGCAGCCCCTTGTCCCACTGGCAGAGCTGCAGGGCGTTGTAAATGACAACTGGGATGAGGAGGACATAGACGCTGCCAACTGAGAGGCTGATGATCTGGAACACGGAGAAGAAAACCAACTTGCAAGGGATGAGCGGGGGGATGTGCGACTCCTCCTGGAGCAGCCCCGTTTTGATGGAGCAGCTGAACTCATCCTGGAAGAAGATGTTAAGGTGTAGAAAGACCAAGTAGAGGCAGGTGGCAGCCAGGAACAGGAGCAGCAGCAGGTTCCGCAGGATGTAGATGAACACCAGGGCATGGGCGTGCTGCTTGCAGGTCAGGTACCGCTCCAGCAGTGGGAACTCGAAATACCTCTCCCGGCGGGCCCTGGGGGTACAGGCACACAGGGGGAGTGAGAGCCACCCCCCAAACTGCACCATTTCACCCAAGTCCATCCTGGGTGCAGCCACAACGCCACATGGAGGGACTCCAAGGGCCACGGTGACCTGGCCTGGCCTCACCTCTCGTACTCCTCCCAGAATCGCTCCGGCTCGGCACTGGCCTGCTGGACCTTCTTCATGTGCTGCACCAGGCGCACGGAGCGGTTGTAGGATTTATCCAGCTCGTCGATGATGAAGAGGAGGTCACACAGCAGGGCGGGGGCGGCAGCGTAACGCCACAGCAGGTAGGGCAGGTACATCAGCACCGCCACCACCAGCAGCGAGTAGGGGAAGACCTGGGCAAAGATGAACGATCATTGAGGATGTGGAGTCACTCCTGCTGTAAACATCGAGATGGGATGCAGGGGCACCCAGATGTGGCTTTGACCCTACCTTGAGAGCCCAGAGGGACTTGGTGACAGCATGTCCCTCAGCGTCAAAGCCATGGTGGATGAGGGAGTCCCAGCAAGCTGTGTCGGTGTAGGCGGATTGCTTCCCCGTGAAGTTGGTGGGAGAGAAGCAGCTGATCTGGGAGCCTGGGGTGAGGAGGTGGAGAGCAAACCTCAGCCATGGAGGGTGGAGGAACACTCCATAGCCACAAGCCAGTGCCTTACAGGAGGGTAATTACATATCAGGCATTGCTTTGATTCAAAAATAGCCTTTTTCATGGTCATTTTGGAGATGCTGTGTTCCTAGCAAGGACATTTCCATCTCTTCCCAAACACAAACCTTTTTTGTGTAGTGGTGTGTACACAGTGCAGGGAATTATAGACTGACCAGCCAGAAACTGGAGTAAAACCAAATCCTCAGGCACAGCAGCTGGATGTTGGCCAAGGCCAGATTTAGCTTGAGGTAACAATGCATCTCTCCATGCTGCTGGCAGCCTCCTCCTCCTCCTCCTTCCTCCTTGGAAACAAGCCCGTGGCACCCAAAGGTGCTGGGTGCAAGAGGCTGAGGCTGGGCATTGACACAGCTGTTCCCAGGCTCTCCCAGTGAATTATCATCCATTAAAAGCAATCAATAAATACCCACGAGGCAGAACAGCTCCTAAAACAGAACTTCCAGGCTTTGGATCACGACACCATCAAGAATACAAAGGATTTGCCACAACAACCAAACCACTGCTGGTGGTTGCCCATGACCCAAACACGTTGGAAAAGCCACAACTCACCAGCAGAGAACTCCCGGGCGAAAGCCAGCGAGACGAGGCAGAGGGGCAGCCCCACGGTGACAAACTTCAGCAGGCGATCGCTCGGCAGCTCCAGCCGCAAGCCCTTGGCTCGGGAACTGCTGGGATCCGGGAGCAGAGCATCAGAGAGCATGTACTCAGCAGCCGTGTGCGAGAGGGACATTTTGAAGCGAGGAAGAGGAGACACTGGGAGGGCTGCCTGGGGTGTGACTGGCTCGAGGAGCGACTTTGCCGGGCTGAGGAGTCCCTGCCGAGAGCCTGCCCGAGCGCTGTGTCCGGCGGCTGTGAATAACAGCTCAGACAGGGCGTTAAATCACCTCGTAATTACAGGGGGAGCCTTTTCACAAATAGAAATAGAAAAACCCACCCCAGCAGCCACAGCAGTGAGCTGGGAAGGCAGCAGGCTGGGGAGGCAGCCTTCCTCCCTGACAGCATTCCTACAGGGCAGCGTTCCTGCCTGGCCGCAGCCGCTCCTGGCTCCCCGTGGTTTTATGTCCCTCTCTCATCAGCCAACAGATTTCTGGCGCTGCGGCCCGAGGGCAGGGGGGTTCCCAGCTATTTTCAGCAGGGAGCCGGGGGACTGGGCCCTCCCACAGCAAGAAGCCCCAGCCAGGTATATGGTGGCCCCATGGGGTTCAAAAAGCCCTTTCCAGCACCCAAACCAGGTGGAGGGGCCAGAGAAGATCCTGCTGCCCAGCCCCAAGCTCCTGGGACAGGTCAGGAGACACCAAATGAGGCAATTTTGAGGCAGAACATCAGCTGCAATTCCCCAGATCATCAATCCCTCCTCTTGCCTCCCTCTCAGGGCCCAGGGGGGAGAATCTGGCTCCAAGGAAAGCTCCCAAGGGCAAGGGATTCCAATAAGGGGTTCTAGAAATCAGAGATAGGGTAACTAAAGGGGCAGCGGGACAGAACAGTTTCCCAGCAGCACAGTACTGAGAAATCCACACCAACACTGCTGTCAGCACGGAGCAGGGGCAGTCTCAGAGCTGCTCAGCCCAGCCAAGCCAAGGAACTCCCTGTGCAGTCTCTCAGGACAGCAAAAAAAAAATCCCCAGAGCCACTACTGAATCGCACTTTTGATGGATTTTCCAATGAAAGGACTCTCCAAATCTGAGCTAAACAACTCTGGAGAGACAAGTGATAGCTTCAAAATTTGGGATGAGTTGGACCCAGGTCTACTCAAACCTACTCAGGGACTGAGTCCCACCCAGCCAGAGCACAGAGACACTCAACACCTTCCCTCGAGGGAACTGGAGCTTTTATTGCCCAGAGACAAGTTCAAAACACGGATCAGGCAAAGCCCAACGTTCACCCAGCCTTGTTAGTCTAGAGGCTCCTCAGTGTGTCCAGCTGTTTCCCTGGGCCAGAAGCACATGTAGGCCCCCACTGTGAATCCAGCAACATCAGCACCAGCACGGAGACTGCAGATTTCACCCCACCACCGGCTCCAAGGTGGGCACAGCTGCTGCCATGTGCTGGAGATGCGGAGATACACGGCACCATTCCAGTCCTGCCTCGTCAGTCCTTAGGGATGTCCAGCTCTAGCTTCCTCAGGGTTTTTTGGAAGAAGAGAGGCGGCTTGCAGACAAAGTCTAAGGGCTGGCCCAGGGGCAGGCGGAGGCGGTGGGCATGCAGGTGCAGGGGCAGGTGCCGAGCCTTGCTCTGCTCCAGCTTCAGCCTCCTCAGGGTGAGCTCAGGAAGCTTCTGCAGCAAGGACAAAAAATGGTCCCTTCAAAACTGCAGCTTTTCAGCTGGGACTTGAAATCCCCAGCCCACGAGGAGCTGGGGGACACAAGGGGCTGTATCCAGCTCCAGCTGCTCCCCAGCTCAAGACCTGCCTTACCTGTGGCGCCAGTTTGCTCCAGTGCGAGTATTTGTGATCACCCAGGATGGGGCACCCCAAGCCATAGGCCAGGTGAACCCGGATCTGGTGCTTCACCCCTGAGGAGAAAAGGGGAAGAGAAAGGTGACATCCAGCTGTGCCAGGCCTCGGCACCCACCACCCACAGTGCTGGACAGTGCCATGCTGAATCCACTGGCAGCCAGCAAACAGCTCGGCAGCAAAGCATCGCCCCAGCAGGGCTCATTCCCAGAGCTCCATCCCAAAAACACTTCCAGTCATGTCTAATGACAAGTTCCCCCTTCCAGAGCCGCTGCTGACTGCACAGAGAGCGGATGCAGCCCTGGGACAGGCGGGCAGGCCTCACTCACCGGTGATGGGCTGGAGCTCCAGCAGCGAGCAGGCGGAGGCCCCGGCCAGCCGGCGGTACCGCGTCACCGCGCTCTCGGCGTTCCGGTGCTTGCGGATCTTCATCACCTTCCCATCCTCCGGACACAGGCGGTAGTTGGGAGCCAGCGTCATCTGAAGGGTGGTGAGAGGGGGAGTTGAGGGGGGCAGGAGGGGATGCTGGGGTTGCCTGACCAGAACAGTGGCTGAGGGAACACGGGACTCACCTTGTAGTGGGACTGGTGGCTCTTCACCTCCTTTTCCACAATGGGGATCTCCACAACGCCCTCAACAGGGTCTGGGTCCCCCAGGACAACTGCCCTGGTAAGGGAAAGCAGAGGTCTGCAGGGTGTTGCTCTCACAGGATGGGAACCCTCCCTTCAGCCCCTCTCCCATGACCCACTCCCATAAAATGGTGCTGAAAGGGGGAGATAAGCAACACCCCGTAATTCCACAAAGCCCCCACACCCAAGGGATTGTCCTCTCACCCTTTTTTTAAACCCCCTTTCACAGCCCCTTCTTCACTCAAACCTTTCCTACCAGTAGATCTTCTCCACCTGGCGGGTTTTGAAGAGCAGGCGAATCTTCTCTGCTGCCTCCTTGCTCCGTGCCAGCACCATCACACCTGTGGTCTCCTTGTCCAAGCGGTGGCAGAGGTGCAGGGGGTCAGCTTTCATGTTCTCCAGCATCTTGGCCAAAATGGGCAGCACATCAGCGATGCAGTTCTTGATGCCGGGGCCACCTGTGTGACCCAGGGCAGCAAGGAGTCTCACCTCTGGTACTCCCCATGCACCCCAAAATGTGAGGGGAAGGCTGAGATCTGACAGTGACCAAGCCCCTGGTACCCTCCCTGGGAAGGGAAACCCCAGCACGGGAACAACAGAGACAGAGGATCCTCATCAGCCCCACGGAGCCATTTCCATTCCCCACTGCCCCTCACCGTGCACAGGGAGCCCGTAGGGTTTGTCTATCACCACAATCTCCTCGTTCTGGTACACAGTTCTCTGCTTAAGGATCTTGGCCAGGACGTTGGGGTGAACTTGCTGCAGCTGCTGGCTCAGTGCAGCGAGTTCCCGGAGCCATCGCTGCGTTGGGTCCTTGGGGATCTGAGGAGAGAAGGAGACACCAGTGGTGGGGGATGAGCAGCTCCTGCCTTTCACACAAACCTGCACTGGGACCTGCAGCAACCTGCTCGCCTTCCATGTGCCCCTGCTCCATGGCTGAGAGACAGCGTGGAATCCAGAGGGATCAGGACAAGCTCAGTCAGTGGCCTTGGGGAATCTCATGAGGTTCAACAAGGCCCAGGGCAGGTGCTGCACCTGGGTCGGGGCAATCCCCAGGATCAATCCAGACTGGGGGTGAAGGGATGGAGAGCAGCTCTGGGAGGAGCACTTGGGGTGCTGTGGGTGAGAGCTGGGCAGGCCCTGGCCCAGAACCCCCCTGTGCTGGGCTGATCCCCCAGCATGGGCAGCAGGGGAGGGGGGGATTCTGCCCCTCTGCCCCACTCAGGTGAGACCCCACCTGCAGAGCTGCCTCCAGCTCGGGGGTCCCAGCACAGGAAGGACCTGGAGCTGCTGGAGAGAGCCCAGAGGAGGCTCCAGAGATGCTCTGAGGGCTGGAGCCCCTCTGCTCTAAAGCCAGGCTGGGAGAGCTGCTCACTTGAAGAAGACAAGGCTCCAGGAAGAGATCAGCTTAATGCTTCCAGTGCCTAAAGGGGTTCCAAGAAAGCTGGAGAGGGACTTTGGACAAGGCCTGGAGTGACAGGGTAAGGGGGAATAGCTTCACACCGACAGAAGATAGAGTTAGACGGGATATTAGGAAGAAATTCTTCCCTGTGAGGACAGTGAGGCCCTGGCACAGGGATCCCAGAGCAGCTGCGGCTGCCTCTGGATCCCTGGAAGTATGCAAGGCCAGGCTGGACCTGGGCTAGTGGAAGTTGTCTCTACCCACGGCAGGGTGAGCCATTCGATGGTTTTTTCTCGTCCCCTTCCCCCCGATCCCTCTCAGCCGCGAGTCCCGCTCCCCATGATCGCCCGCGCTGTGCACGCCGGGAGTTGTAGTCCGGGGATCCCGGGCCTAGCGGCCCGCAATCCGCTCACCTCTCGCTGTTGCTCCTCGCTCCTCCGCAGCCGCTCCGCCAGCTCCTCCGCCCGCAGAGCCGCCGTGGCCCGCCCGCTCCCGCAGACGCCACGCACCGCCTGGGCAAGCCCTGCGCCGCTCCGCCAACAGCGCCTCACCGCGCCGCCGCCCGCCGCCATCTTCTACCTCCTTCTCCGCGTCCCTCCGCCAGCCAATGGCGGCGCCGCGGGTGAGGAACCGCGGAACGCCTGGCCAATGGGAAGGCGCCGCCAGCTGAGCGACAGCTGCGCTGGCCAATGGCGGCGTGCGGGGGTGTTTAAACCGCGGCGGCGGTTGCGACTCACAACGGAGCAGCGGGAGCGGCGCGGCCAGGCCGGAGGTACCGGGGCAAGGGAGGGTGGGGGGTCCCAGCCCGGTACAGCCTCAGCCAGCCCGGTACAGCCTTAGCCAGCCCGGTACACCCTCAGCCCTCCCGGTACAGCCTTAGCCATCCCTCCCAGCGCTGCCTCAGTGCGTGCTGAGGGCGCTGAGCCCCGTCCCATTGCCCCCAAGCCAGCACACAACACCGTCACACCGGATTTCTTGAGTTTTATAAAAAATAGCACTGAAAAAATGATTTTTTTCCCCCCAATAACAGTAATTTTAAAAAAGGGTGAAGCGTGCGGTGCCCCGTCACTCGGTGTCCATACAGACCCTCTTGGGCAGCTGCTCGGGGGCTCCGCTGCTGCCCCGCTTGCCCTCGGGGGGCTCGCCGGGCCCGGCCCCCGGCCCCTGGGGCGGCTCGATGCGGCCCCTCCGCACGAAGTGCTCGATCCGGGCCTCCAGCCCCTCGCACCTGGGCCGGGCCAGCAGGGGCTTGTAGGTGCGGGCTTGGACCCCTTCCACAAAGCCGCTGATCTGGCTGTGCAGTGCGGGCTGCAGCTCTCCCCAGGGCACCAGGCTGCTCCCTGGACCTGTGACATCATGGAAAAGCAACATTTAATTACCCCTTCCTTTCATTCTTTTAAAAATCTAGTTAATCCTCTGTAATTCACAGAATCCCATAATGGTTGTGTTGGAACAGACGTTAATGCTTATCTCATCCCACGCTCCCAAGCATGGGCAGGGACATCTTCCACTGTCCCAAGTTGCTCCAAGCTCTGTCCAGCCTGGCTTTCAACACTCCAGGGATGGGGCAGCCACAGCTTCTCTGGGCAACCTGTGCCTTCCCACCCTCACAGGGAAGAATTTCTACCCAATATCCCATCTAACCCTGCCCTCTGTCAGTGTGCATTCCAAGGTATTCCCCCTAGACTCCCTCTACCTTTTCTGGTGGCCACAGGAGCAGTGTCCAGCCCTGCCAGCATGTCCCTGAGCACGTGGGTTTTGACGGCGTGGCTGGCCCAGAGCTGCTGCAGGTGTGTCACGTTGAAGCCCTGCACCTCTGGGTCGTAGAGCCACTGCAGGTCTGGGAACTCGCAGTCATACAGGACCAGGGGGAACTCCACCGCCATGCTGGGGACAAGGACAGGAGGTGGGACCACAAAAAGGCTTAAGAACAACGGATCTGCTAAAACCAGCCCTGAACTCCACAGAACTTCCTTTTCGAGTAAAAAGTGACTTAATTTTCAGCCAATACCAACGATTCCAGCTATCAAAGCTTTGCTCAAGAGCAAGAAAACAGAGATCCTTGTGGATACATTCCAGGGAGGCCACTGGCAGCCTGTTTCCATGTGTGAGACTGCTGGCAGGGACATGGCTTGCCAGTGGCTCTCCAGGCACAGCTGTCGCTCTGAAGAGCAGCCCATTGGGTTTTCCAGACCAATCCCTACCTGTACTGTGGTTTCCGGGGATTCTTCTCCACGTTCAGCAGCTCGTCAATGACATCTGGGCTCTCCATGCCCTGGCCGATGAGGAAGAGCACGGCCATCATGCAGCGCACTTGGTGGTACAGGAACGCCTGTCCCGTCACCTCGAACTGGCACAGCCGGAAGGGATCCCGTGGCCCGGCTTCTCCTCCCCTGTCCACCCACATCACTCTGGCGCTGAGGATCGTCCTCTGGAAGTTGAGCACCCCGTTGGCCACGTCCATCTTGCAGAGGTTGCGGAAGTCGTGGGTGCCCACGTAGCGCTGGGCCGCGCTGTCCATGAGGGCCACGTCCAGCTGGCGCAGGGGAAGAAGTAGCGGTAGGTCCGGCTCAGGCAGCTGAAGCGGGCGCTGAACTCTGGCTCCACGGGGGCCCAGGCCAGCACCCGGATGTCGGGAGGCAGCACCCTGTTGAGGATGTGGGTGTAGCGGAGCTCCTCCTGCTGCCCCTCAGCCGCGTGGCCGTTGAGCTGCTGCCCCTCTGGCAGGCTGGAGCGGAGATCCAGGGAGATCACCTGCAGAAATGAGGAAAGCCAGGATTAGAGCATGGACGGATGAGCGCAGCAACTTGTGGAGCCAAGTCTTCCCACACTGCAGGGAAATAAATCCAGGATCTCCTACAGATGAAGGTGGCTTCAGTCAGGCTATCCTGCCATGGCAGAGCTGTGAGTGCCTCTGAGGGCCCGAGCAGATGCCATGGATTCCATTAATAAAATGGAAAGTTGCAGGCTGCCTACATAGCACGGTCTCAGAATGTCTTCATCTTTAGTCACTGGGTTGTAATGTGCTTTTTTTTTCTCCAAGCTGGAGGTGATGACTTGAAGGCAGTAACAGCCTGACTGGCTGGGAAGCCTAGTGTGGGAACAAGTTCATTCCCACTGTGGGTGCTGTTTGCTGAAGTGGTGCAAGAGAAGGCACCAAATGCCCTGATTTCATGTGGCTCATCCTGTGGAGGAGAGCAGAGCAGCCATTTGAAGCTAAACCTATGCCAGCTTTGCTTTCTGTGCTGGGAGGGAAGAAAGGAGACCCAGCCCCATGGTGAAGCCACCAAGGTTGCACTCTCCCCAGTGTCTCAGCCAGCTGGATGGCTCCATGCCCACCGAGCGGACCAGCTTGCTTCCCTCCCTCCAGCTCCCACTCCCACGCTCCCTTCCGCTGGCTGCAGCTCCCCTCAGACACTTCTGTGCAGGAATTCAGCTGCCTGATGCTGCAGGAAGTGAGCCAGATCCTGGGGATTTTGGGTTTTTGTAGGGTTGGCAAGCTAAATCAGCTGAGAGGGCCCTGCCCATCACCAAGCTATTGGGGAATCTGCAGCCTAAAACATGTTTTATCCTCCTAAAACAGGACCCTGGAAAACAACTTCAACTAATATGGGGGGGAAAGAGCACTAAAAAGGCTTCAAAGGTCTGAAATCATTCCACATGCAGGAAGCCATTGCCAGGTTCACTTCCAGGGTTAAGAGCAGATGGCTTTTAAACAACAAATCCAAGCTGTGCTGTGGGACAGTAATGCCATCAGGTTTCCATCCTTTTCCACCCAGGAAAACCCGGAGGAACTCCCATGGGGATGCTGACCTGGCCGAAGGCACTGACGCCCTTGTCCGTGCGGCCGCAGCGGTGGTAGTTGGACGTCTGTCTGTCATCCACCAGCCGTGTCTTCTTCAGCGCTTCAAAGAGCTTCTCCTCGATGGTGTTGGGGGTGTTCTCCTGGCTGGCAAAGCCCTGGTAGCCCCAGCCCAGGTAGGCGATGCGCAGTGCCACGTGTCTGCGGCCGTGGGCACCGAAATCGAAGGGCCGCTGTTGGCGTTTCCTGGCTTTCCCAGGGGCTGGAGGAGCCTCTCTCCTCCCAGCACCCTCCTTGTCCTCCCGGAGCTTCTCCTGCAGCCGCTTCACCTCCACTTCCAGCTCCTGCACCCTCCTCAGGAGCTGTTCGTGGTCAGTAGCTGTGCTCTCCTCAGCCATAGCCACCACCTTGGAGTGTCTGTTGCTGGTGGATCCTTGGGGTCTGCAGGGAAAGAAAAAAATGGTGGATTTGCATTTTTATGTGTTTTTTATTAGATCTCTTAGGCTTGTTCTGCAAAATAACTGTTACCAACAGAGTCAGTATTTATCGTCTGAGCCCCTTGGTGTTCCCTGGGGAGCACACGCAGGGCAGGGCCACTGGGGCTTAGCTTGGGCAGCTTCATCTCGCTTAAGTCTCTTTTTTTGGACTCTTCAATCACTCCTCTTCCCCCAGCTGATGGGATCTGCTCCGTCAGCAGCAGCACGTTCCCGGCGAGCCGTCACGGAGCCCTTCTCACTTTCACACCTGCATCCCCGCCGCAGACAGCGCGCTGACGGCTGCCACTCATCCTGCCCCACCATCTGCTCCCACTGTTCCCAAGCAGCACCAGCAACACTTGCAGCTTTTCAAATCACCCTAAAGAGATCCTAAACCCATGGTGAGAGTGGGATCCGTGTCTGGATCCCTTTTTGTCACAGGGCTGGAGGTTTACTATCACCAGACTCATAAATGAGCATCTAAACACACTGCACTGAGTCTTTCCCTTCTCTGGAAGTAAAACACCTTCTTGGATGTCTCTTGATTAAATTATGATTAAATATTGTGGGTTAAGAAGCAGAGGTACAAAGAAAGACCATTAATCTCTCACCCAGTGCATGGAACCTGCCCTGTGTTTTTCCATCAGGACTTCATTTATCACATAATTAATTCTAGTGTAGTTTCCTAGCAGGAATTTAGGGGTTGTGTTTGTGTAGGGAAGAGCCTTCTGCTGGCAGCAGGAGGTTTAGCAGTGCACTGAGGACACCCCCAACCTAAATCAACACCCCTGAACTCCAAGAATTTGAGTGTCAGAACCCCTTTGAAATCTTTAGCCAGCCTGAATGTAAAGCAATAAATTAACCCTGGTTTCTTTTTCTGCAGAATCCACCCAGTTCGGTGGGAACCATGGAGAGGGTGCTAGGAGCAGAGTCTGAGGAGCAGCTGGGTGCCTGGCAGGGAGGCAGCGAGGGGCCATCATCTTCCCGCTATGATCCCTATGCCGACACCTCCATCGATTTTGGCGCACCGCCGGCCCATCCCATGTATCGGAAGGAACCTAAGAGGATGGTGATGAAGAGGAAGGTGCTGAGGCACCGACCTGATGGAAGGGTGGAGGTCTCCGATGAGTCAGATACCAATGCCAAGCCATGGAGCCTGGGATATTCCAGGAGTTTTGTGGATGACACAGTCTCCGAAGGGGAGCTAGAGACCAGCGGCGGCACCTTGGAGAAGTACCTACACTATGATGATAATGATGACTGGCTCCTTGAGGACAGCCCCTACTCTCACCGTGGGGATTTTGGGAGCACTGTATCAGAGTACTCCCTTCCAGGGCGACAGTCCACAGGCAACACTGTTTCACAGGCCGGGAAAATGAAGAGAACTGACCGAGTGGCCAAATTTAACCAATATAAACAAGACTGGGCCAGATTCAGCTTTCCTGGGCAGGATTCACACCAGGACTTGCGCTGGGCGGTGCGGAATCAGATGCTCCAGTCGGGGCTGCCGCGCCGGCCGCAGAAGCGCCTCGTCCCCAACACGTACGTGGTGCCCACGATGAAGAAGCGCAATTCCCTGCGCTCCAGCGTGCACTGGGACCTGGTCAACCGTGTCATGCCCCGCCGGAACACCTCCTCCTAGAGTGCCAGCCCCGCTGCTTTCTCCTCCTCAGCATCCTCCGTAGTCTGGAAAATCCCCCTGCTGCGCTTCAAGGTTAAGTTTTGCTGTGGAGGAGGTTTTCTTTGCAACGTCTCGGCAGTAGCTCCTCAATAAAGCATCTGCAACGATTTCTTATTGTTCTGTGAGTCCATTAGAAACACTGCAGGCAACATCCACTATTCCAGACTTATCTCTGCATCACGTAACTCTGCTGCCTTTGCCTTATTTTACCTCATCTTTAAAATAAAGGAGCTTTAGGATGGAAGCAAAGTATTATTAGCTCTAGTAGTAGTGTTATTACTATTATTAGCGTTAATGTGTTTTGCTGATATGGGAATGGACTGAAAATGCAGCAGTTCTGGTGCAGGAAAGAGTCCCCAAAATCTTAGTGGGATGGCTGGAAAGCATGTGACAGCTGCAGCCTGGAGTCCTGTGCCCAGCTTCTCCTGAACTTGCCCTGAAGGTGATCCCAGATGGGAGACACGCAAGACTGGGGGCTCAGCTGTCACCCCACAGTGCAGGGGATCTGGCATCCCAGGGGACATTCCAGGTTGGTGGTCCCTGGCTCTCCATCACCCTGTGGATCCCCATCCATCTGTGAAGGGGTCTTTGCCCCCCAGAACCCTTGAAACCCTCCCCAAACCCTATAGGGGACAACACCCCAACCCTATAGCTTCCCTGCTTCTTCAGCACACAAGGGCCCCTTCCCTCCCTTGTCAAACCCTGTGGGGTCTCTGTCTGCAGCAGGGGCCCCTTCCTGCTCTACAGGATCCCTGTGATCCAACTCCCCAGGGACCCCCACTATCCTACGGGGCAGTCTTTATTGCCCAGAGACCCCCCCAAAACCTTATGGCAACCAGTGGTGGCACCATGTAGGATCCCTCTGTGGAACCGGGAACCGTCACTGCCCTGTGGGGTCCCTGTCCCCCAACACCCCAGGGACTCCCCCCCAAAGCCCCATGGGATCCCTGCATCTCCATCAGCCTGGGGACACCTCCTCCCCTCTTGGTGTCCCAGGACTCAGCATCCTACGGGAGGAGGGGGGGGACACAGCCCCCAAAACCCTGCGGGGTCCCTGTCTACAGCAGGGGACTCTCCGTCCTCCACAGTCCCTGTCCCCAGCTCCCCAGGGCTTCCCAACAACCCATGCGAACGGCTCTGTCCGCAGGAACTCCCGAAACCTCATGGGGACGAGTGTTGGCACCCTACGGCTTCCCCGTGTGCAGCAGGGACCCTCCCCGCCCTGTGAGGAGCCCAGCACCCCAAGGACTCCTCCCGTCCCGCGGGGGTCTCGGCTCCGCCCGGCTCCCCCCGGCTCCCCCGGGCCGTACCCGCTCCCGCCGCCGCCGGTGCCGGATGTTCCCGCCCCATCCGGCGCTCCCGGCACTGTGCGCCGGCTCCATGGCGGGGGCGGAGCGCGGGCTCGGCCCGGCGGGCCCCGACCGCGGCCCCGGCCCGAGCTGCTCGTGGCACGGGGCCGCGCTGCGCCGCTCGGCCTCCCGCTGGCCCGGGCTGCGCTGCCCCGAGCGGCCCGGCCGCGGCACGGCCCGCGGGCTCAGCCCGCCCCCCGCGCCCCGCGCCCGGCCGGAGGATGACGAGAGAGGTGGGTCCGGGGGGATCTCGGTGCCAGCCGCGCTCGGAGCCCCGCCGAGCACGGACCGGCCCCCGCGGGGTCCTGAGGAGAGGCACCGGGGCTGCGGTGAAGGGACTGGAGAGAGGGTTCTCATTTCGAGCCTTTTGATGTACACTAAAACACAAGAAGTTCCACCTCAGCATGAGGAGAAACTTCTTGACATAGAGAGTGGCTGAGCGCTGGGCCAGGCTGCTCAGGGAGGTCCTGGGTTCTCCCTCTTTAGAGACATTCCAGACCTACAGGAACACGTTCTTGTGTCACCTGCTCCAGTTGACTCTGCCTTGGCTGGGGGTTTCGACTGGATGATTTCCAGAGATCCCTTCCAACCCTAATGATTCTGTGATTCCATTTGTTTTATTTACGGAGTTGCTGCCTTTCCCAGTGCCACTGGCAGAGCTCTCACTGATGAACAAGCTGATCCACACATCCCTGGTGGAGTCGCAGCAGCACGTGGAGATCCTGCAGCGGGACCCCAGCTCCCCACTCTTTTCCATCAAGACCTTTGAGGAGCTGCCCCTGTGAGTTGCCACAGCCCTCAGCCCCACCTGCTCCAGCACTGCCAGCCTCCTTCACATGGGTGCTTGGGCTGCTTTGTTTCCACAGGAAGAAGGAGCTCCTGCAGGGGGTTTATATGATGGGCTTCAACAGACCATCCAAGATCCAGGAGCAGGCTCTGCCCCTCATGCTGGCATACCCGTGAGTAGGAACACGGCTGAGCCCCGGCTCCTTGCGGCATCCCGGCACTGTGGTGCCAGGCAGGAACACCCCGACCCCTGCACTCCACTAAGCTGCTTTTGCCTTGCAGGCCCCAAAATCTGATTGCCCAGAGCCAGTCAGGGACAGGGAAAACAGCAGCTTTTGTCTTGGCCATGTTGAGCAGAGCCAGTGCCAACGAGAAATACCCGCAGGTAATGCAGGACAGGGAGAGCTGCTGCAGGAGGGGTTGGCCCGAGTGCCTAGGACACTGCCAGGGGCGGGCTTTGTCCCTGTTCCTGTGTGACTTTACCCACTGGTGTGGGATTATGAACCACCAGGGCCCGTCACAGAGGCAGGTAGGACCAAAGGCACGGTGTCCACCTCAGGGAGGTGCTCTGACTTGCCAGACTGGATCAATCCAGGCTTCAGTTTTCCTGGAATTCAGGTTTTGAGGAGCAGCTGCAGGCACTGCTGGTTTCTGGTGGTCAGATACTCCCAGTCCCCTCTCTGGGTGCAGAACCAGCTTTGTTGGTTGTTTCCAGCCATGAAAGATCTCCTCTTGCGTGTATGGGCAGTGTCACTGAACTAGGGCACAGGAATGAGCTGCAGCACACTTCTGAGAGAGGAATTTCCTCCTCAAAAATAGCGACAGCAGCTTCTTTCTGTGGCTGGAGCTGGGAACACAGCCCAGCTCCTGAACCTCCAGCCGTGCCACGCTGCCCCGTGCCCTGCACCTCAGTGCTGTGGGATGCTCCTGTGCTCCTCTTGCTGTCCCTGCCTGGTGTGCCCCACCCCGGGCCTGACGGCTCCTTCCTCTGCTCTCTGCCAGTGCCTCTGCCTGGCTCCCACCTACGAGCTGGCTCTGCAGATCGGGCAGGTGGTGCGGGCCATCGGGAAATTCTGCACTGACATCAAGGTGAACTACGCTGTGCGAGGAAACCGAGGTGAGTCCAGCCTGGCACAGCTGCTGGCACTGCTCCAGAAACGGGACGGGAACACAAGGATCCCCTCTTAGAGCCTGGAGTTACCAGGGACTGCCCAGACCTCTGTGAAGGGCAATAGTGTCTGTCCCCCTGTCCTGCTTTTGATGGCTTTTCCACTGTCACTGGCTGCTTGCAGACTCCCTTTTCCCATATGGGGGTGGTTCCCGCACCCCAAGGCTGTAGAGAAGTGTCGTGGTGACCCCTTGAAGGCATCACTGAGCACCCAGAGTCTGAGCAAGCCAAGGGAGAACACACAGCACCAGAGAGCTCCGTGCCTGGAGGCAGCCAAATGCCTTTCCCCCCCTTGCAGTTCTGAAGGGCACAGTGCTGGAGGAGCAGATCATCATCGGAACGCCGGGCACCACACTGGACTGGTGCTTCAAACAACGCATCCTGGACCTGACAAAGATCTCCTTGTTCGTGCTGGATGAGGCTGACATCATGATCGACACGCAGGGCCTCTCCTGCCAGAGCATCCGCATCCACAGGTGAGGATTCCTGAGGATTCCTGAGGGCTGCTGTCCTGCTTCCCTGCTTTCCCCTCTCTTCTTTGGCTTTAAAGGGATCTGTCACTGAGTTGTGAGAGTGTCCCCATGGTGCTAGAGAGGATTGTCCACACGTCCATCCTTCTGTAAAACTGCGTCCACTGGATGCACAGGAAGACACTTCCCCTCATTTACCCTTCCTTTGTGCTGTTACAGGCCTCGGATTGAATCACAGAATCACAGAATGGCCTCAGTTGGAAGGGACCTTAAAGCCCATTTTGTTCCCACCCCTTCCCATGGGTAGGGACAAGATCCACTATCCCAGGCTGCTCAGAGCTCCATCCTGCTTGGCCTTGAACACTTCCAGGGATGGGGTAGCCACAGCTGCTCTGGGCAACCCGTGCCAGGGCCTCACCATCCTCCCTGGGAAGAATTCTTCCTAATAGCTAAACTTACTTTCTTTCAGTGTGAAGCCATTCCCCACTTTCCCTGTCACTCCAGACTTGTAAAAAGTCCCTCTCCATCTTTCTTGTCAGCCCTCTTGGCTTCCCTTTCCATTGAAAGCAACACAAAAAAGCTTAAATTAGGATTTCTGTCTCTCCTGGGCAGCAGCTGCTCTCTGGGGCTGACAGAGTTTTTTCCTTGCCCCAGGGCTCTTCCCAAGAGCTGCCAAGTGTTGCTGTTCTCAGCCACTTTCAAGGAGCCAGTGCGGGCCTTTGCTGAGCGCATCATCCCTGACCCCATCGTGATCAAGCTGCGCGAGGAGGAGCTCACCCTGACCAACATCAGGCAGTACTTCATGGTGTGCCAGAGCTCAGATGAGCAGTACAGGGCCCTCTGCAACCTCTACGGCAGCTTCACCATCGGTCAGGTCATGATCTTCTGCCAGGTAAGGCGCCTGCCTGGGACAGCCCAGCACTGCCCCTCTCCCGTTGGGAATAGCAGGAATGGGTCATTTTACAGTCTGGGCACAGTGGGCTCCTCCCAAGGCTCCCAGAACAAAGGAGCAGACCCCTGGGGAGTGTTGAAAACTGCCATGAGCTCCCTCAAAAGGGGCAGGGGACTCTGGAGGGGGAATTGTTGGCCTCAGCCTCTCCCCTTGTGTCCAGACCCGGAGGCTGGCAGACTGGCTGTCAGGGAAGATGAGCCGGGACGGGCACCAAGTGGCCATCCTGACGGCCGAGCTGACGGTGGTGCAGCGGGCCAGCGTCATCCAGCGCTTCCGTGAGGGCAAGGAGAAGGTCCTCATTGCCACCAACGTCTGTGCCAGAGGTATCCTGGGAAACCCAGCGCCCCTCTGATGGCCCGAAATGTGCCGGGCCTGCTGTTCTTCCATGTGGGCTTGAACAGCGGATCCTGTGGGATGAGGATCCTTTCCCTCTCTCCCAGGGATTGATGTGCAGCAGGTCACCACCGTGGTGAACTTTGGGCTCCCCGTGGATCAGGATGGTGAGCTGGATTTTGAGACCTACCTGCACCGCATTGGGAGGGCGGGGCGCTTCGGGCACCGCGGCATCGCCTTCAGCGTGGTGGAGAGAGAGACCGTGGAGCTCGTGCACAAGATTGAGGAGTATTTCCGTGAGTATCCTCGGGGATCCACTGCTCCGGGAGGCGGGGCTGGGACCGGGATCCCCTCCAGCTCTTTGCCTATTTGCAAATAGACCTTGTCAGGCTGCTCCTGTCCCCAGGACTCATCTCACTGGGAGCAGGTGACAGATGCAGCTTTTAGGGTGATTTTTGCTCCCCAGCAGGCAAATTTCCCAAGAAACTGTCCTGGGGGTTGTGTGCAACTTGCAAGGGACATTATTGGTACCCAGGATGCCTCAGCACCTTCTCTTTTTCCCTCTTTTAGGCATTTTTTCTGTCTTTCTTTGCAAGCCTTTGTGCCAGGGGACCTGGTGCCCCCGTTCAGCTCAGCCCTGGCTGTGGGAGAGGAGATGGCAGCTGTGGAAATCTTTCCTGAGTGGCAATTGATTGCCACTTGTCAACATCAAGATTTTCATGGGATTTGCCAGATGCCAGGGCTGCACTGATGGCTTTTTGAATCCCAGTACCTGTTTTCCCTGTGACTTTTAGAGGAAAGAAGGTTACAGAAACCTTCTGATGGGCAGGAAACAGTGTCCATTCCTCATCTCCAGCCTCAGGGCCACTCAGCCCTCTTGGCTCCTTTAAATGTCTACCTGTCCTTGGAACCTGGAGTGAGCCTGGGGCAGACACCAGGCAGAGGAGACACGAGCCACACGTTCCGGCAAAGATTGCTGCCTTGCAGTAGGAGCCATGAGCAGCTGGAGCAGCTGGCATGTGGATGAGCCCAACCACAGCCATGGCCAGAAGGAGCCAGTGTGAGGATGAACTCCCAGCAGTCTGACTTGTGCTTTTCACGTTGTGATGTTGCAGTTGGAGGGTACGAACCTTCCCTGTCCCGCGAGGCTGCGGAGGTGGGAGCGGGCAGAGGGGGCACATCTGAGGCTGAGCTCTCCCTGCTGCTGCTGTGGGGCTGCTGCTCGCGCTTGCTGCTGTGCCTTGGCTGCTGCCCTGATCCACTTCCCCTCCCATTTTCTCCCAGCTGGTTTCCCTGCTGACCCAGTTCCCCGTGCATTTCCTCCCAGTTGATTTCCCTGCAGAGAGAAATGCTGCTGGAGCTTCCCGGCTGGCGTGGGGCACTCGGGTAGTGTGGACATCGGCTCGGGAACGAGCTCTGCACTCACCCCAACCATTGCTCTTTCCTTCCTACAGAGACCACGATCAAGCAGCTGGATCCATATGACATGGACGAGCTGGAGAGGCTTGCAGCTGAGTGAGGAGCAGGAATTTGTTCTCTCAAATCCAAGTTCTAGTTCTAAACAGGAGGAAAAGTTACAGGGGAAAACTTCCCGGTTCTCTTGTATCCTCCTGAAGCTGTTGAGTTCTGTTGTGTTGCCTGAGAAGAGGCTGGAGTGAACCTTGTCTCGCTAGAGGGCAGCAGGAATCCACTGCTGCCATCCCAGATCCCGGGGTAAAGCCCAAGTGTTCAGGGTCCGGGCAGTGCAGGAGAAAGGTTGGATCCCCAGGGGTCCAAAATCCAAGTGTTTGGGGCCCCATCGGTGCGGGAGAGAGGTTGGACCCCAGGAGCCTAAAATCCAAGTGTTTGGGGTCCTGGTAGTGTGAGGACAGAAGTTGGACTCCAGGGACAGGGCTGTGTTTGTGCCCTTGTTAATCTTTAATAAATGGAGTTGTTTGTAATCACCAGCGTGGCTCCTTCTTTACCAAAATTCTCTGACATACATCAACCCTGCAGGTGGGGTTTGGTTAGGTCACTGTTGACAATGGTGTAATTTGTCAGGTTGGCTACTGTCCCTTGCTCTCCTCATCCAAATTTCTTCCCAAACCTGACCTGAACAGGCACAAAAAGTGACCAAAACGTGATGAGAGCCCAGCCAGAGGCATGTGGCAGCAGGAGCAGGACCTGGTGGTAGCAGGAGGGGGCCTGGCCCTGGCTCTGCAGCTCCTTGCCACCAGCTTTAACCCTTTGGGGCATTTCAAGCCCCAAAACCTCCCTTGTGAGGAGTCTCACATTTGGTGTTAACAGTGTGATTCTGGTAACAATTAATGAATTCTAATTAAAGGATCAGTGAGGGAGATGGGAGATGGCAGGTAGTTTTCCAGACTTGGCTGAGTGTTCCCTGATCCCCCTCACCATGTGCACCCCCAAATCCCCCCTGGCTCGCTCCAGCCCCCCGGCATTGCCTTACGGCACAGCCGCCCCTATGAATGTTTGATGGTCTGGGGCGTGGCAGACAGTGGGAGATGAAATATCAAACCTTGCTCCTTGCCTGGCTTCCCCAGCTCCAGACCCCCCAGCTTTGATCACAGGGGAGTGGCTGTATATTCTCGCCTCCATTAGCGAAAAAACAATTGTGAGCAGAGGAGGGAACACTCCGGAATGAAATTCCCACGTGAGGGGAATGCAGGGATGCTGCCATTCCCACAGCAAGTGAACCCCTCCTCAGCCCTGAGATTGCAGGGGCCCAGGTGGCAGTGGCATCAGGTTCCTCCTGTGCTGGTTGATAAATAATTAACAGTTAATCAGGGCTGGGCTTAATTACCTGGAGGTAACCAGAGAGCAGGTCGTGCCGGAGAGCGCAGCCCTGCTTCGGCGTGCGGTGCTGGACATGGCGCCATGGAGCGTGGCCGGGCTCCGCCGCCGCCTTGGAGGGGGCCCTGGATCCTGTGCCTGCTGCCGGCGCTGGCGGGGGGTGAGCACCGAGCTGTCCCCATGTCCTGGGTGGGGGGAGCCGAGGCCTGACGGACGCGCTCCCCGGGGCAGGGCAGCCGCTGGCGGCCGGCGAGGCGGCCTACGAGGAATGGCGGGCGACGGGCGTGCGAGGCCGGGCGGTGGAGCTGAGCTGTGGGCCGGCAGCCGCAGCCCCGCCGGCCGTGGTCTTCTGGAGCTTCACGCCACAGGGAGAGGGGCTCCCACGGGCCGTGGCCGTGGGCTCGGGCAGGGAGGTGGCCATGGCCCCCGGCACGGGGACGCTGGGCCGGGTGACGCTGCGCAACGGGACGCTGGAGCTGCGGGAGCTGCGCGTGGCCGCCCAGGGCCGCTTCCTCTGCCAGGGGCTCTTCCCGGAGCGGGGCCGGCTCCGTGTGGGCTACGCCGCCGTCCTCCTGCGTGTCCTGGGTAAGTCCCTGGCTGTGGCCAACCTGAGGGGCCCTGCTGGCCGGCAGCAGCCAGCATCACTCTCCCCTAGATCGCAGTGAAGCCCTTGCCCCTTGCCCCAACAGAGCCGTCCACTGGCCAACAAAACACCCCCCTAACCAACAAAGGGCTCCACAAGTCAATAAAGCGTAGCACAAGCCAGCGTAGTGCCCCACTAGCCAATGCACAGTCCCACTAGCCAACATGGTGTTCACTAGCAACTGTAGCACCCCATTCACCAACAAAGCACCCCACTAGTTGGCAGAGTACTTTACTTGCAAACATAATCTGCCATGGCAGCAAAACATCCTACTAGCCAGCATAGCACACCACTAGCCAGCATGGCGTCCCACCAGCCATGGTAGCTCAACCCCAGCCAACCCAGAGCCCCAGTAGCCAGCACAGCATGTCATTAGCCAACAAACCTCCCGTGCCTCCAACTAGTGTAGCCCCCTACCAGCCAACATAGTAGCCCGCTAGCCATTCTCATTTCCTTGCCCTGGCCACCCAGGCGTCCCACCACCCCAAACTGCTCCCAGTAGCTACCCCAGCTGGTACCCATTCCCCCAGCCCCTCACTAGCCTGCATGTCCTCACTGGCCATTCTACAGGCTGCTATAGCGCCTCACAATCCATCTGGGCCGGGGGAGATGGGTGGGCCCTGGGGCGCTCTGATGTCTGTGGGTGCTGCTCACACTCGGTGCCCCCAGTGCCCGTCTCCAAGCCCTTCGTGCGGCCGACGGCGGCGGCGGCAGCGGAGGGGGCAGCGGTGGCCCTGATGTGCACTGTGCGGGAGGGGACGGAGCCGCTGAGCTTCTCCTGGCAGCACCAGGAGCCCCGGGGGGGTCCCTCAGTGACCCCTGCGGGGCTGGGGGGCTCCAGGGCAGAGCTGCAGCTGACACCTGCCAACCGCAGCCACACGGGCTGGTACGTCTGCACCGTGCGCAACGAGGTCAACAACCGCACCAGCGACCCCGTCTACCTGGACATCGTCTGTGAGTGCCCAGGGTGCCACCCACCTCAGGGGGGCATCTGCAGGGCTGGTGACATCCATGGCATTTCTGTGGCCACCACAATGTCTCCACGGTTTGTCCATGGCCACTGAGCCTGCCACCATGGTATGTCCATAGCTATCATGGAACATCCATGGACATCTTGTATCCTGCCACCACGATGCCTCCGTGGCCACCACTCTGTCTCTATGGCCACCATGGTATGGCTTGTTGCTCCTTTGATGTATTCATGGCCATCATTAGCCCCACCAGCATAATGCCTCTCTAGCACCATGGCCACCATGTGCGCTGCCACCACGATGCATCTGTGGCCACTGTGCATCACGGTGTGCTCACAGCCCCCACGGTGCTCCCTTTCTGAGGGGGCTTTGCTGCCCTGCTTCCCACCAGTGGGAGGAAGCCTCAGGGAGGGCTGTGTCCCCTCCGTGGGGACACGCCTGTCTAAAGGGCCCCGTGTCCCCACAGATGGCCCCGATGAGCCGGCCATCCGTGTGGAGCCCTTCTCCCCCGAGCAGGGGGGCTTCTCGGCAGGCGAGCGGGAGGACGTGGTGCTGAGCTGCCTGGCTCCCTCCAACCCTCCCAGCCGCTACGTGTGGCTGCACAACGGCTCCCAGGTGCACGTCGGCCAGACCTACGGCTCACAACGGCTCCCAGGTGCACGTCGGCCAGACCTACGTCATCACTGCCATCGCCCGCGCCCAGGCGGGCACATACACCTGCCTGGCCGAGAACAGCCACCTGCAGACCCGCACCCAGGCCACCATCGTCCTCACTGTCTACTGTAAGTAACCCCACGGGGGGACCAGTGGGTCCCCACAGGGTGAGATGGACCAGCGCAGCTCCCTGGTGAGGACGTGGGTGTGAGGGGAATTTGAGGCGGGGTTGGGGGGGAAACCCACACTGTCCCCCCCAGTGCCAATGGTCTCCTGCAGATCCTCCAGCCGGGAGCCCCAGCTGCTCTGCCCTGGCCTCCGATGACCAGCGGGATGTGGCCCTGCGGTGCCGCTGGCTGGGGGGCTTCCCCCTGGCCCGGCTGCGCTGGGTGGGCCCCCAGGAGGAGGAGGAGGAGGAGGAGGAAGAGGGGTTGATGGGGACCAGTTTTTCCATGGCCACCAGGATCCAGTCAGGGGCAGCCACCAGGAACGGCAGCTCCTTCTCCTGCCTGGCCTCCCACCCTGCGCTGCCACTGGGGGCTGCATGTGGGATCACCCTGTGTGAGTGACAATGGGCCCATCTGCCCCCCAACCCCCTTTCTGACCCCCTGGTGTCACAGCAGGGCTGCAATGACCCCGTGCCATGCCCACACCATGGGAATGGCACTCCAGGGCCCTGCTGCCTTTCCTTGGACCTCCCGCACCTCCAGCTTGCTCCAAAACGGGGGACGCCGTGGCACAGCCGGGATCCCCAAATCCCCCACGCCCTGGGGGGGACGGGGGGGGGATGTCTCCTTTTTGGGGTGCTTTGGCACAGCGTGGCACTGCCCCACCCTGACGCCTCTCCATCCCACAGGGGTCCCGTCTGGCAGCCCCACCTGCGCGGCGGCGGCCACCAAGGGTGACGAGTACGTGATGCTGCGGTGCCGCTGGGAGGGCGGCACGCCGCGCGTCACCCTGCGCTGGCGGGACAGCGGCGGCCGGGCCTTGGGCGACCCCACACCCTCCACCGCCGTGCTGGTGCTGAGCACCGACGGCAGCCTGGGGGGCCGGGAGTTCGTCTGCGTGGCCGCCCACCCGCTGCGGGCCGCTGCCGCCGAGTGCCGCCTGCGGCTGGGTAAGCTGGACCCGTCCCCAGCGCCCGCAGCGTGGCATGGCCGGGTGGCACGTCCCTGCCGGTACTGTCCCCCCTTCTCGCCGAGCAGAGGTCCCCGAGCTGGAGGCGGAGAGCGAGGTGGCGGTGCTGGAGGGCGGCGAGGCGCAGCTCGCGTGCCGGCAACGTGGCAGCAGCGCCAGGCTCGGTGCCGCGGTGGCTTGGTACGACCCCAAGGAGCGGGAGGTGACACCGGGGCTGGCCAAGTACCAGCTGGAGCAGGGAGAAGCGTGGCTCAACCTCACCGTCCGGGATGCTGAGTGGCCGGGGGACAGCGGGATCTACCGCTGCTCAGCGACCAATGCCGTGGGCACTGCCAGCCTCCCCGTCCGCCTCCGCGTGGACCGTGAGTCCTGGGAGGGGCAAGGGTGGGCTGGGGGCATCAAGGGTGGTCTGGGGGCATCGAGCCCCTCCTGCCGGGTGCCGTCTCGCCGCAGGGTACCCGGCTCCCCCCAATGTTACCATCAGTAAGCTGCGGTACATGCGGGCGCGCACCGAGGTGCGGCTGGAGTGGCGGACGGAGGGCGCCGGCAACCTCACCGGCTTCGTGGTGCAGCGGCGCCAAACCAAGAAGCCCCTCCGGGAGACCCCCAGCCCCTGGGAAACAGCTGCCGGCGACATCGAGCCGCACTCCCGCGACCGGCGCCTGGGGGGGCTGGACCCCGCGGTGCTTTATGCTTTCCGCGTCCTGGCCGTCAATCACCGCACGGCCGGGCATCCCTCCGAGGTGCAGACGCCAGGTGAAGTGGGGAGGGGCTGCTGCTCCGTGGGGGCAGAGCGAGGGTTGAGTGGAGAAGGGCAGCGTTTCCATGCCGGTGGAGCCGAGGAGCCGAGTGTGAGCTGAGCAGCCGCCAGTAGGTTACAGGCACAGGCTCGCACCTTCCCTGGCCCTTCTGGGCTCTGCCCTTCCCCGCTGCCTGCCATATTCCCTCTCCTCTCTTCCAGCCGAGCCTCCCTTCGAAGCCTACCCGGCGGTGACGGGGGCGGCGGTGGCAGGGATGCTGGTGGCCACCGCAGCATCGCTCCTGGCCGTGCACTGCATCGCTCGCCATCGGGAGAGCCTCCCACGTGAGTGCCGGGGCCGGGGGGCTCATCGGGGGCCACAGCTCGACCCTTGACACGCACACCTCACACCCGTCTGTCTCCCCAGGGCTGCACCAGCTGCTCTTCCGCACGTGAGTGCCCAAATCCCTCTGCCCCGCTGCTCCTGTGCCCGGGCACCAGCGAGACCGCGCGTGTCCCCCCAGGGCTGGTCCTGGCGCCCAGGAGCCTGTGGGCACAGCGGAGGATGCTGAAGCAGCCGCAGGCGGGGAGGAGGAAGCAGGGCCAGCTCAGGGAGACTCGCCTGCCCCCGGCACGGCAGCACAGGGAGACTCGCCCGTCCCCGGCACAGCAGCACAGGGAGACTCGCCTGTCCCCGGCACAGCAGCACAGGGAGACTCGCCTGTGCCCGGCACAGCAGCACAGGGAGACTCGCCTGTGCCCGGCACAGCAGCAGGTACCGCGGCGAGCTGAGGGCTGAGCCACCTGCCCCGCTGAGCCAGCGTCCACCTGGTGGCACTCGGGCTCCCCACCCCTTGCAGAGCCGCTCTCGGCAGCAGCAGGCACCACCGATGACTCACCAGTTAATGTCACCATCACCGTGACAGCGACACCGTGACCGCTCCGGCTTTTGCTCTTTATTTCCCTTTCCTCCTCTCTTCCACACCACGGGACGGCAGCACCCACCTGTGCCGCGTCAGGCTGGGAGGCAGCTGCTCCAAATGCAGCACCCGGTGAAAGCCCCTCCGGCTCAGCCTCGGGCCTGCAGTTACTGCTGGAGCTAAAATAAATATTTAGGCTACAATAAATAGTTTCTCACCGATGGCAGAAAAAAGCCTGAGGTCCAAAGCGCTGCTCTCAGCCCCAGGGCTGGCATCGACTGGGGATGCTGCTTTGGGACTGTGCTGAGTTTTCCGTGGTGCAGAAACAGCCACACAGTTTTTTGTGGGAAGGGGCCTCATCTTCACCCCAAATTCCCCACTTTCAGGCCAAACCACAGGTTACAAATAGAGTTTTGAGATAGTTTTTCCCTGCATTGGTGCAAGCACGAAGGGAAGCGGAGTCCAAGGAAAGCATCAGACAGTTCCCAGCTTTCCCGAGTCCTCATCTTCAGGTGTATGTGGAAACAAGGGCATGTTGGGCCATTTTCTCCTGTATTTGGTTAATAATAACCCATTGGGAAGTATCAAGCAACACAAACCAACCTTGATCAGTGCCCACGGAGTATCAATCCCCACAGCAGCCATAAAGCAGCACTGATCCCTTTATCCCCTAGAAATACAAACCCTACCCAAAGCCCCTGCAAAACCATCACGTCCAAACACAGAACATTCCAACATTACAGCTTCTCTGGAAAACTGAGTGTCTTTATCTGACACACCCACAATACAGGAGAGATTCAAGCAAGGTTGTTGAAAACCACGGCTAAATTTCAGTGTTTGGGGAAAATTAAGCAGCCAGAGGTAAATCCCAACCACTCGCCTCCCAATCTCTGTTGGGAAAGGGGAAAGCCCTGCAGCAGGTCCTGTGAAGGGAAAACCCAGGCTGTGAGCACGAGATAAACAGAAAAGGAGGAGGGAGATCTGTGGTGGCTCCGGGGTATGTGGCAGCCAAAGCCCACGGGTGTGAAGTCCATGGCATGTAGAGAACTTTGGAATATGGCAGCTCTAGCTGGAAGAATGCACAGCCCTAAAAAAAAGGTAAAAAAAAAATATATAACCACAAATAAGGCAATAGAAGAGAAGGCTTTTGGGGAGAGCTCATTGTGGCCTTCAAGTACCTGAAGAGGGCTTATATAAAGGAGGGAGAGGGACTCTTATACAAGCAGATAGTGACAGGACAAGGTAGAATGGTTGCACACTGCCAGAGGACAGGGATGGATGGGATATTGGGAATAAACTGTTCCCTGTGAGGGTGGGGAGGCCCTGGCACAGGGTACCCAGAGAAGCTGTGGCTGCCCCTGGATCCCTGGGAGTGTCCAAGACCAGGCTGGATGGGGTGTGGAGCACCCTGGGATAGTGGAAAGTCCCATGGCAGTGGAGTGGAACTGGATGAGCTTTAAAGTCTCTCCCAAATCAAACTGTTCTGGGATTCTATGAAACATAAAAAACCCCATCCCAACACTCGGAACAGCCCATGGAGCTGCCACTACCAAAGCACATCTCAAGGGCTTCCTCCTTGCACAGACATCACTCCCCAGATCCTGTGGCTGGCCAAGCTGCACCAGCCCTGAGCTCCCCAGAGCTTTGGAGCAGCTGCAGCCAGGCTGGCACAGCTCCCTCCCTTCCCAGACTGACCAGGGACACTGCTCTGGCTGCACATGTGTCACCTCAGGGCTGCCATAACTGTAACTTAATGTGCTTAATTTCTGGAGCTTTGCACTGTGACTCGTGTTGGGGCAGGGAGTGCTTTGCAAGCACTGCTTTGGTTTATTTACTGGGTTAAGTATGGAAAGGAAAAATTAAAACACCCACCCAAGCCCTGCAGTTAAGGTTGCAGCACCTCCATCGTGCTGTGTCCGGGACAGGCGGGTTCCTGGCAGCCATGCCCAGGGCTGGTGGCAGCTGCTTCACCACGACTGGTTTCATTTCAGAGCTATCCAAGCTGATAGTAATCCCTCAAATCAAGAGTTGAACTGGATTTTATCTTCTGTGAGTGGGGAAGTGAGACAGGCTGGATTTCCACCTGTAGTTCTGCAGATATAAGGGTTATTGAGCACCTAAAGACACAGTCACTGACTCAAGTTCTGCTTCAAGCTGCACGGACAGACTCAACTGAGGCTCGCTTTTCTTATTAATCTTCTTTTCTCATTGGGATCTTCCCAGAGAAACTGAAAGAGACCAGGAGGTGTTCATGGAAAGGAGGGTTCAAGCACCATGTCACCAAGATGCCAGGGAGGTGGCAGCTGTTGGTCATTTCACACCTGCTTAAATCCCTCTCTTGGGCTCCTGGGAAGCACTTGGCCCGCTGGTAAATTGCCATGGAAACACACTCCACATTTCCCATCCTCATTCTTTATATTATTACAATTCTTTTTTATACACATAACCAGGCTAGTTTTGTGGTGTGTGGGGGAAGGAAAAAAAAAACCAACAAAAAAGGGATTTCAAGGCATAAATAATATAAAAAGGCAACCATTTTGAAACCAAGATACATTCATATGACACTACTACAAAAAATAAATAGTGACTCTCTCTGTTATAATTAACATCCCCCCGTGACTCCCTTTCAGCGATGCTGCGGTGCAGTTCCTGGCGTTAAGTGGGGACAACGGTCACTGCCTCAAGTTTCCCGCAGCTGGAGCTGACCAAGGTCCCCAGAACCATTTAGAGTGACTCCGGATGAACTCCATCCTGGTTTTTCCTTACAGTCCTTGGAAACAGGCTGAAGAATGAGGGGGCTCCAACTCAAGATGTGGTTTGATGTTTCTGAGTGCACGCAGCTGCTGCCTGCAAAGCAAGAGCAGGGCGGGTGTGTCAGGTTTTTCAGGAGATTCTCTGGTAGCTCAACAGACCCACATGCCCCAAAACCCCTGAATTCCAGTGGGTGATGCTCTTTGGGCTCAGGCTCATTCCCACACCAGGCACAAGCACAGGGCATAGGCTCTATGCCAACAGAGCACCTGTATCCAACAGCTCACACTGAGGAGGTCAGCCCAGCACTGGAATGATAAAACCTGCTCCGAGATGGCTGTTGCTGAAAACTGCTATGAAATAATGCTGAACATTTAGGATTCATTTGCACGTGGTCACAATTCACATAACTGTTAAATTAAAACTGCTATGAAATAATGCTGAACATTTAGGATTCATTTGCACGTGGTCACAATTCACATGACTGTTAAATTCACCCCAAATCAGCAGCAGCTCCAGGCATTTGGTGGAAATGGGTCGGTGAGGAATTCATGGCACCAAGGCCACACTCCTGATCTGGCACAGCCTGCTAGAGGTGTGTCCACCTAAACTTCCCTTCCCCTGCTGCCACAGGGGGTGCAGAGGGTTCCTGATTTCAGCACACAGGGTGCAATGATTCCAAGGTGGGACAAGGAACAGGCTCTCTTCCTACCAAGAGAGACGGGGTCCCTCCCTGTGCCAGTTCCTGCCTCCAGGATGGCTCTGGAACGCCTGTCAGCAGTGCCAGGGCCAATGGGTGTGCTGGGAGTGCAGCATCCATCAGTCACAGCCTCCTTATGTGCTCGAGGAGCCCTTTTTAGAGGCATCAATCACGAGGGCATGACAGGACCAGGCACTGGGGCAGCGCTGCTCCTGCTCTCCACGATGGGAAAGGCGGGATGCTTCACCTTCCTCCCAGCCTGCTCTTACAAGGGTTTAATTACAGCCTTCTCCGCAATAAATTAAACTCCCTACAGGTGTCCTCCAGAATATTCCCAGCTGCCCAGCCAGGTGCTATCCTCTGGGGGATGCCTCACCGTCCATGCAATCCACGGAGAGCTGGCTGATGCCCTCCCGACAGCAGGGATGCTGCGCGGGGGGCGGCTCCGCGCTGTCCCTGCCGTCCTCCTCCCGCCGGGCGCTGCACTCGGGGCTGGCCGAGGCCAGGCACATGGCCACCATCACGTGGGGGCTCAGGGGCTTCATCTCCACTCCATCCTGCTGGAAAGGGGCTCCGAGGGGCACCATGGGCAGCGCGCTGCTGCCAAAAGTGCCGTTGGTTTTGGTGAAACACCTGCGGAGGGACAGGCCAGAGTTACTCAGAGTGGCTTCTTCCCCCCCAGCTTTTAAGTGTTTTACCACGTCAACAATCAGAGCATTTGTCAAATCAGTTTAAAATGTATTTGTGGAGTGATTCTGACGTTAAGAAAAGGATTGAGTGGGTTTTTTTTCTCCCAGCAGACAGCTGAAAACATTCAGAACACGCTCAGTTCCTTCCCCCATTGACTGAGACCCAATGACCTGACTTGTGAGTCCATTTCTCCATCAAAGCAACTCCATAAAACATGTTTTCACTGCCAAGATAAAGAGCTCAAATTTGAAACCCAAGCAGCACACTTAAGTACCTCAGAAAATAAATACTAAGTGTTATTGGAGTGAATGCAAATTAGAAAAATAGATGCAGTATAACAAATTTAACCCCCCCTTCTGCTGTGTAAGTCAGATTGTGGCCCTGTAATACCTGTGTAAAGCTGTGGAATGAACTTAAAGTGCTGATTCAATTGTTACAGCTGAGGTATTTAAGCTTTAAACAAAAAGGAGCAGGACTTTGACACACATACCATTGTGGCATGAGGGAAAACACCTCGGTGTTTGCAGCCCCATGAACACTGTGGCCTCAGGGATCATTTATATAAACAATCCCTACATAAGAAAGCCATAACTACCCCAAAAGTAAAAGGTTCACTTGTAGAGCTGCCACAAACTTTGAGAAACCACACGCCAAAATGCTCCTTGTTCTGCGGTGCAGGACAGAGATGGATCCACAGATTAACGTGTAGAAATAAGGATGGAGAGTGTTCACACCCTCCAGTGACACCTCAAAGTGCTCCTGTAAAAGCTGAACAGGCTTCAGGTCTGGTGTGCTGGTGCAGAAACAACTCTGAGCATCCTCCTTCTCTTTTTCGCCTACGAGATGTAAATCCATCCCTCACCTGCTGTGCTCACAGGGCCCAGCCCAGTGCACTTGCTGTGTATCATCCCTGGGGCTGCTTAAGGCTGGCATTTGGAAATACAAAAATTGATCCCTGGGACCTGCTGGCTCGGCAAGTAGCACCGTGTGCTGCTCCAGACTGATTCTGGCCCAAAACTGAGCAGAGTGGATGAAAAATTGCTGGAAAAGGAGGAAAGATGGACTGGGACAGCAGCAGTGCCAGGGCAGCAGCCAGCAGAGCTGACCTCGACAGCAGCCAGCACTGAGCTCAGGAGGTTTAAAACTAGGACATGTTAAGCTTGGCAGTCTCAGTTAAGTCTCGCCCAAGTCCCAGAAACCACTTTTATGCCATGAGAAAAGTCATGGCAATAACGAAAACCATCACACTGGAGGGACCTGTCCTACAGCCCTGTGCAGAGCCTCAGTTCATACCTGAAACCTGGGATCAGTACTGCCAGAACTGAAAGAGCAACAGAACATCCAACAACACCACAAATAAACTTGTCAGAGGAGGAACTGTCGTGAGCTTCCCCTCTGGCAGATGCTTCACCTGCAAAGTCAGAACGGGATAAATGGGTTCCCTCTGGAACCTGCTCCCCTCCCAAAAGCTGTGAGGATGGAGCAGCACTAAGCTTCAACCTTCACTCTCCTATTTTGTCCTTCCACTCCTGTAACTGCCTCCAAAATCATTATTCCAAGTACCAAAATACCACAGAAGCCACTGGAGAATCCACATGAAACACATCTGGTCCTCAAACAAATCCATTTATTAGTTTGCCTTTCTCTCCACAGAGGTTTTGACTGCACTCACTTATTATTTAGAAAAAAAGGCTCAGAGAAACACATCTAAATGTTTGGGTCTGCACATTTCTGGGGGTTTCTTCTTAAAGATACAGAGGTCAGTGGAGTTCTCTGTATTATTGCAAGGGCTTGAAGGATGTTTCAACACAGCAGTTCAGCCTTTTAAGCTTCAATAACCACATTTTGGTGGAAACTAGCCATGGGGATATCCAGAGCAGAGTGGGCAGGAAGAGTGATGTAAAATCCCTGCTGCAGAAAACACATTTTCTATCAATTCTCAATACTGAAACCCTACCAAACTATAATTCAAACAAAAATAATTTAGCTGAAAAAGCTGGAAAAACAAACAGATGCTCCTACATTTGAATTGTGCATTTCAGATTTCTGATCAAAATACAGCGAATTTGCAAAGGAGAGAGATCTGCAAACGTGTACATTCCTCTGCAAACATCAGGTATCTTGAGAGCTTTAGCACAAAGGCACGAGTGAAGGGAAAAGATCAATTCTCAATCCTGTCAACCACAGGCTTTGTCCACAATAGCAAAGTGGGTCTCCAGTTTTCAGCAGCTTCTCCCTCTGGCAAGGCTCCACGAGCAGTTATGAGGGATAAAGTGCTAATTTAAACAGAAGACCCAGGGATTTCAGCACTGGAATAATAAAACCTGCTCCGAGATGGCTGTTGCTGAAAACAGCTATGAAATAATGCTGAGCCTTTAGGATTCATTTGCACGTGGTCACAATTCACATGACTGTTAAATTCACCCCAAATCAGCAGCAGCTCCAGGCATTTGGTGGAAATGGGTCGGTGAGGAATTCATGGCACCAAGGCCACACTCCTGATCTGGCACAGCCTGCCAGAGGTGTGTCCACCTGAACCTCCACAGGGCTGCTGCAGAGGGAATTGCCTGATTTCAGCACACAGGGTGGGACAAGGAACAGGTTCTCTGTCCACCCCCAGAGACTGGGTCAGGGGGGCAGCCCTCACCTGTGCGATGAGGCTGAATGAAACAGGGAAAACCCTGCAGCCCAAATTCCCACTTGTCAAAACCTACTGAGCTGACTGCACTAACCCACCAGGCCTTCCTCTTCCTCCTCTTCCTCCTCCTTGCCCTGGCCATACACCCAGCTCCCTGGTGTAATGCTCAGGCACGTTCTGGTCCTCTCCATTCCCCTCTCCCATGTCCTCTTTGCATTCCCCCAGCGCCAGGACAGGAACGGAGCGGTCCCGGCTGTGCAGCTCTCTGCCAAACCGGGGTTAATGATCCCCTCCGGGGCAAGGCAGCTGTAAGGGACAACTTGTTTCTCTATCAAGCAGTCAAATATAGAATGGGGCTGTGAAAACTCAAAGTTCAGGCCCTGCTGATGACCCGTCTGGGAGGAGCAGTGCAGTTGCAGAGGACAGAACTCTTTCCCTCGCTTTCTTAGGAAGAAAAAGAGCAAATAAAAAATCAAATGTGTTTAAAACTGGAAGCAAGCTCTTAATTACAGTGTAACACATATGGCACATTCCGAATTGCCACGAGTCTCAGACATCCTGGTGAGAGCTGCTGCACAACCTGCTTGAAAGCACAGCACTGGTCTGTGAGGGAATGGCTTTGAGCTTTCCTGAGACCTGCCAGGGACACTGGGCCAGGCAAGGTGTGCCCAGCTCCACCTGTGAGGAGCAGCTTGTCAGCATTACACTGTCCTGCATATATTTATGGAAGGAAAAGGAGTCAAAGCCTATTACAAGTGGTATTTAAAAAAGCAAACCCATGAAAATGAAGTGAATGTGTTTTCTGCCTTCAACAACAGCTTTATTGTTCAACAGGGGGTGGACTCGATGATGCTTGTGGGCCCAACTCAGAATATTCAATGATTCTATGATTAATTTCAACTCAGCTTATTCAGATGCACACCTAAAGGCAGCTGAAGATTTTAACAACACAGAAAAATCAAAGTGTGATTGAAAAAAAGCTCAGAACCTACCAGTCAGAGCAGCCCAGCTTGTCTGACTTTCAGTCCTATTTATAATCACTAAAATAACCAGAGATTTAGTCAGAAGCCTAGGAGGATAATAATTCCAAAAGTGAAAAATTTAATAATTTTTATTAGGTTTCTGACTCCCAGCTACAACACAGAAGACAGATTTTCCCTTATTCTACACAAGAATCCTTTTTCCCATGAAAAAAATGTATCTCACTCTGACAGTGGCTAGTCAAACTCCTCCTGAAGGCCTCAAGAACTTCAAATCCCACGTTTTACAAAGAATAGCATTGTGAAGGCAAAGGGGCGAGTTGGTCAGTGTTCTAATGGGAATGTCAGGAAGTGTAAAATACAGAAGACCAATTAAATCTGATTTGACAAACTCCATATGGAATGATTTTGTTATCTCAAAACTGAAGAAAACACAGGAAATAAGGATTTTAAAAAAATCCAGTGCCCAACCTGCCTCACTTCCTAGAGAGCATCAGAAGAGCATGTTAAGCCAAGTGAGTTCTGGGGGTTTAACAACTCATTTTATTGTATCCTATGGACAATCCTCAACTACTCTCCAGGTCATCCACGGAGCTCCTGGTGCCAGCCAGGACTCCAGCTCAGCTTTTGTCAGCCCCAGCTCCACCCCAGCACACAGAGGGAGGGCAGGTTCTGCCTTGGTGCAGGTTATTTCTCACCTGTTGTTGTTCCGGCAATTCCGGCAGCTGATGCACTCCGAGGGGTCAGCCTGCGGCACTGTCGTGTACATCCCACCACCCTGCAGCAGGAAGGATTAATAATAAATAATTAGAAATCAAATCACTATTGGGACATCCAAGAGAGGTGCTGGGGAGGCAGCTCAGCTCTTTGACTCAGTTTCCCCACTCTGATCCCGTTATCGATGTCCTGCTCCGGGCTGTTCGTGGCACGGCAACACTGAGCGATTGTCCCAAGGCCAGGGGAGGGCTTTGCCAGTGTGTGTGTCAGGGAAAAGTAAATAACTGCAGCTTAGACAAGTATGTGGTCATTTCCCTGGTCTGTTTTCAGCTTAATATGCTGAGGTTGAATTTAATAAACACACTGTAAATATATTTATTTTTAACGCTGATGACAGACACGAAAGCGAATTGCTGTTCATTAGCACACAAGGCTTGTTTAGGGAGACAGAGGATTAAATTTGGAGGGCTGATGTCACATACAAACCCATCCCACTTTCCTGTAATTACTCCGATTAGATCAGTTTACTTCACTACACTGATTTTTGAACTGTTTCATATTTGTACAGATGGGGTAATTCCTCAGCCAGCAATGACTCCGGGTGAGAGGGATTTTGTGTTGTTGGTTTTGGCTAACGGGGCCATTACAAGCCAGTTGAAATGCCCAGATTAACACATACCTCATTGTTAGGGACCAGGCAGACAGTGATGCAGGAGCCACTCCAGCAGGGCTGCAGAGCCAGGCTCCCGCGCCAGCTCCAGGAGGGAGCCAGCCTGGGAAGGCTCACCTGGCTTTTGGCAGTTCAAGTGCTAGGGAACTTCTAGCAATCCCCGTTTTTTGCACAACCAGAGCTTATCCTGAAGTTTTTGAGGGATAGGGAGCACTAAGGAAATGCCTAATTAGTCTTGATTGCCATCCTGGCCAGTTTCTCCCTTGCTCATTTAGCCCAATCATTGAAACAATAAAGAGCGACCTAACGAGGATCAGAACATCCTGTTCCTCTGCACAGCCTCGCCCACGTGCCAGTCCCAGCCCTTCTCCACGGGCAGAGATCCTGTGACATCGTGTGACTCAAACTTTCTACAACACGGGCTGGGGAAAGAAAAACTCAAACCTGTCACCTGTTCCCAGCAAGACAAAGGCATTGGGTGGACACCTCATGGCACAGAGAAGCTCCAGGCTCCAAGACCTGTGTCATCACACGTGTATTTCCTTCTTTCCCCCCAAAAAACAAAAAAGATGGGACAAAACGTCAATGCAAACTCCCAAGCTTTCTCCTGGGTGAGCTTTTGAGCACTGCAAATGTTCCCTCCCTGAGGGCTTGGAGACTTTTGGAGAGTTTCACCCACTGGGAGGTTGGACAGGTCAAAAAACCCCAGTTTGGGCCTTGGTTGCTCTTGAAAACAACCAAAAGTGGGCACTTCCTGCTATGTGGATAGGCCAAGGACAGAATGGGGTGAAGAACTGCCTGGTCTGGGCTCAGACTGGAGGGAACTGAAGTGGCAACTACTGTGCAAGTGCTAATTTGTTGTTCAATAAAATGAAGTGCTTGTGCTCAATTACCAACACAAACAATAGACCCGTTTTTTTTCTCCAGAAACAGCATGGGTTATTCAGACTTTTGAACTTTTTCTTTCAGTTTTCCTGGGCAATGTTCACAGTTTTGAGTAAGTTTAGTAAGTTTGAATGCAAGCCATCTGTTTCCATAGACAATAATGAAATCATTATTCTCTCTTGGAAACAGGACACGTTTCAGCAAATGAAGTATTTTTCCACAGCGTACAAAGGCTGGATCGCAGACTGAAATTAGTTTTTAATTTTATTTTCAATTTCAAAACAAAAAACGAGCCTGTCTCAACAGTCACAAACAGGGGACTGAAAAAAAAAAAAAGCAGCATTATTGCTGTGCTGCAGTTCAAGATGTATGGGGCACTTCATTCCATGGAACCTCCTGCGCCATTCGTGCTTTGCCATAATTAATAGCATTGCTCAGAGTTACAGATCTGAAACAGGTGGGGGAAAAACGGGTGATCCATAAAGCTGCAGAATAAGCAGCTATAATTAAATGTATTTAACTTGGAGATTGAGAAATACCATATGTACAAGTAAAGTATCTCAGCCCAGCACTGAGGCATTCTCAGAGCTTACATGCTGTTAGGAGGAGGGTAGAGGCAGATTTCCCAGAGTAAGTGGAATTCTTGCTGTCATCTGATATTCTCAAATGAAAACCATGATGTTTGTATCACAAATATCAGCCCAGTTGCTTCCTCTGGGATAAGGAATTCAGTGGAACTGGCTGTTATCAATGGATGAGTATTCCCCCACCCGGATTAAGTCTGCTTCCACAGCCCCTGAATGAATCCCAAGGTCTGGGCTGAGCCTCCCACCCGGTGTAGGACCTTACGTTCATGAGGTGATGGGGATGTTCATAGTCCACGTGTGTTCTGGGCAGGGAGTTGGTGTGCCCTGGGTACAGTCCTGCTCCTCCTCCACTCATGATCCCATTAACACCATTGGTGACCTTGTGATGGACATGGGGACAGCCGTTGCTGAGGCCATTGCTGAGGAAGTTCCCGTGGATGCTGCCATTGACCCGGCTGGTCCCGGGTAAGGTTGTGTACTCAATCATCTGCCCATTGATCTCTGCCCCTTGGTAGAGGTAGCCAGGAGGGTCGTATTCTGCAAAAGACATTAGTACTGAAAGCACTTCTAGTGCTAAATGAGCATCCCTAAAAAATAAATAAAGCTTGTTTTTTCTTTCTCCAGCTTTTGTGAACTAACTCTGATATCCAAGTGCTTAGCATACAAATGTAGACACGGAAAGCAGCCCCAGCCTGGGAGAGCAGACCAGAAATGTTGGTCTGGAAGGACCTGGTTGATGCTAATCACTACAAGAACATCCTAAAACCAGGCCTTTTGAATCACCAACAGTCTCTCTGCTATATCTGCTGTAAGAAGCTTCCAGAAGATCTCCCTGGGCTGCAGCTGAAGACACTATCTTATCTTGAAAGAAGTTTTATTTCATTTCTCTCTGTAGAAGAGTAATGGCATTTAAAAATAACCACAGGCCATGGCAAGAGCAAGGCTGATTTATGCACAAGGAGCAGAAAAGGCCAGTGCAGAGATTCTGCTGGCTCCGGGTTGTTGGTGGGTGCAGAGCACCTTGCAAAGCTCCTGCTCCAGGCTCCTGCTCACTAATGAACAGGTTTTCCTTATTAACACCTCTCTGAAAGGCTTGGCCATTGAATGTCATCTCATTGTGCAGGGACTAAGAGGTAACAAGGGACTTGTCCTAGAGCTGCAAGTTCTTTTTCTTTCCAGATGCACTGGAGAAAGGGAGAGATCCAGGGTTTAGCTCTCCACAATTTTAACAAGTGCTTACGATTACACACATTGTGCCTCTGCAATCATCAGAGACCTATGCAGGGGCTTAAAGTTAAACACAAACTGCAGAAACTGCCCAGGCCTCTCCTACACCATTCTCTGGGTGAAACAGCAGCAGAATCCTCCAGGGATGCAGCAGGACAGGGAGCATCAGTGTGAAGAAACGGAGACATTGTTGCTCTTAAAAACCCAAGTGCGCACCTAAAGCACACCTGGAAGTGCAAATTTCTACAGAAATAGCAGTTGGCTCCTAACAGGAAACTGCTTCCCATCCATAAAACGCAGCATGGACATTCCTAACTTTACTCTGGTAACATTTCCTCGTGAAACCAACCCCCACTCACTGTGCATGGCGTTCTGCTGCCGGTTCTTCCAGAGGCACATGGCGATGAAGACGATGAGGATGAGGACCATGACGCCCAGGACACAGCCCACGATGAGGTACAGCATGTCACTGCTGCGCACGGGGCCGCTGGCGGGCACGGCCCCGCTGCCCCCAGCCCGCTCGGGGGGGTTGGGTGGCGTGCTCAGGTCCTTCACTGGATATTCAGATGCTCCCGGCGTGCGTTTCACTGGGTGAGTAGAGACAAGCACGTGCACATCCACTAAATGCGTTTTCTAGACGTGATTTTTTTCATTATGAAATGAAAATAATTACTGCTGAGTCTGAGTCCCAATGCCTCGCAAAGAAAGCTTCCGAGCCAATATTAAATCTACAATGAGAATGCCAGCTCCTATTGGGTAATAACTGTTTGCCTTGGAAAATGGTGATTATCCCGCCTGCTCAGCCACTCCTTGAGGTCACTGGAACTTTAACGAGCCGCTCGAGGTACCCATGGCTGCAACTGCTCTGACTCTCAACTTGAAAGAGCACAAATCTTTCCCCTTCTGAGGTCAGGAAAAACCACAACACGCATTTCTCTCGCCCAGGCTCTGCCAGATGACCTGCTCTTGTCTGATGTGAACCCTGCTAACCCCCTTTCCAAACCACACAGTTGAAGATCAACCAAGAGATGAACAAAAAATCACTGAAAATGAGATGCTAGTTTACACAGGAATTGCTTTCACATTAGTTTCCAGTACACCACAGTTCAGATTTATTTCATTTGACATTAAAAACCTAAAAGAGGTGCCTGGCTTAGGAGTGAAGCTGGTCAGAGACACAAGCACTTCCATTCAGGTATGTTGGATAAGCTGGATCACGCTTATAAGCCTGGGGGAGATAAATTTTAAGGAAGAGGCAGTGTGAATGACAGATTACAACTTGCCTATTTTAAAATAAGAGAAGAAAGTTATATTCCTTGCAGGAGAGAGACCAACTGTGTGTGCAGCCTTGAAGCCCTGCAGCTCCTACTCCTTCCTTCAAAGGTTTCACTACTCACTTCGCTGAATTTTGATGCTTCCGCTCCCAGAGGGCTTTTTTCTTTTTTTTTTTCCCCAACATTTTTTCATAGCACTGCATTTGAAGTTTACTGTCTGCATTTTCCCTTTACAGCCTTACTTGGTTTTAGAGATTAAAGGAGACAGGAATTCTTCACAAAATAAATGTGACTGCCATATCTGACACTTCCCGAGAACAGTACAAACTTTGTGCCAGAGGCATGCAGGATTAGGGATGGAGGCAGCCAACACAGCCATCAATTGCTGTGGTCTGCACTTACACAACGTGTCACAGAGCCCTGAAGACATAAAACAGACGTACAAATCAATTCTGTCATCTTCAGGCGCATGGTTGTCTCCTAAGCAGAGGCCATCAGCACCGCAGAGGCAGCAGCGCTATCTCTGAGGGCAGGCAAAGCTGCAGAGCTCTGCTGAGAGCAGAGTGCAACGGATCACTTTCCATATGTTCAAAACAATCCCGGCTTCAGAAGACAAAACAATCCTCCGAAACATTCCAGAAAATTATGGTCATCATCGCAGCTGACTTTTGCTCTGCACAGAAAATCCCCCAGTGGATCTTTCCCGTCCCAAAGGCCACCTCGGCTCGGCCCCGCAGCCTCACCTTTGGTCTCACAGATCATCACGTTGCTGTACTCGCTCTCCCCCCCCTCGTTATAGCACTGCATCTTAATGTCGTAAGAAGTTTCAGGCTGCAGGTGATTTATCAGGTGCCACTGCTTTGTACCTGTGGGGGGAGAAAAAGTGAAGTTCAATTACTCACAGGAGCCAGAATTATGGATGAGTCCCTCCCTACCAAATGCAGGGGCATTGCAGCTCGTCTTGTCAGCGCAGAAATCTGCAGTAACAGTTTATGGACTTAACTGAAACCATGGTCCACGAGTGGCATCCCTGCTCATGGTAGAGGGTTGGAACTAGATGATCTTTAAGGTTCCTTCCAACCCAAATTATTCTGTGATTCTCTAAGACTTGTGTTATCTTGTGAAATTGATTACTAGAAGGACCTTTTGATGAATTAAAGTGAGGTTTTTTCAGTATTTTCAACTGATATTTTAAAGAAAGTCTTTCTCTACAAAAGCCAGAACTCAGTAAACTCAAACCCCAGACATCCAAGTGCCCACACATGTGCATTTAAATTCAACAGCAGCCCTGTGCACCCTAAACATGGGACAGCCAAAGGGATGGGTTTAGGGTGGATTATGCTGACTATTTACAGTAGTCTGGGCAAATAACAAAGGAAAGTGGCACAGAAAGCTTGGGACAAGGGAAGAACTTGGCTCTGAGCAGACCTCCACACAGCCTGCTGCCCTCGAGGTGCAAGGTACTGCTGCAGCCATTGGTGTCGTGCAGGAAGGACACATCTGGGTTGCTCAATTTGGCCCAAAACCACAAATAATTGAAGGTGCATTTTATGAACCATCCTGGGAACGCAGCAAGGCTGTCCTGGTGCCACTGCCCCTGCAGAGCCCGAGCCCGAGCCTGAGCCAAGCAATCTTCTCTAATAGGATGGTTTTGTCATCTCTGGCCCCTGGCCAGCATTTCATTTAGACACCCTCCTGAAGTACTGAGCACTTCAGGATAAATCACTCCCAGTTTTTACTTTCACCGGCTTGTGACAAATTTTACTAAACAGCGACCCTATTTTTTTTTTTTTTTTTTAGGGAGTTTAATTAACTGTTTGAGTGCTCTTAATCCCTCTTGGAAAATACCACCTTGAACTGTTTCCACTGTTTCTAAGGAACTGTCTACCACCTACTGATTTAAGCATTAATAAAAAGGCTCGGGCGTGCTCGGCAGGCAGGGGCTGTCACTGTGACGCTGCTCCAACTCCTCCGGGACCCCAGCCCAGGTCCGGACCCTCTGCCCGGCCCCAGCAGGGCGGGGGTACCCAGGAGGGCCCCTCTGGATAAGGGGCTGCCCAGCACGCTCCGTGTCCAGCTCTCCCTGCTGCATGTCCCAGCCCTGGCTGGAGCTGGAACCGCCTTTCCCTAAATCGCACGTTTTCCCAAGATTCCGACTCGGTTTTCCCGGCGCCCCCACCCCCAAGCATTCCTTTCGGTAATTACTACACCAGGTTTTAGGTTTCCGCTTCAAACCATTAGTGGAACTGGAATCAGTACAGGCACTTTAACTGTCCTCTTCGTGCACCATTAGCAAGGGAAAACATTTAAACAACTGACATCAGACTGCATTTACATTTAAAATTCAATCTCCAGGATCCTCGAAACAGAGAAATTCAGATCAGAAACAGAGAAATGCAGCCCATCGCTGCAGGACAGGGGCGATTTTTTTGCTTTTGCTTAAAGTGGGCGAGAGATACCGAGGAGCCATCAGAGTCAAGCTTTCTGCTTGTTTTTTCCTTCAAATAAAATCTGATTTTGCCTGTAGCAGCATTTATAAGGAAAAAAAAGGTTTCTGCAGAGTTTTGAATGTCTCGAAAGACAAGACTTAACAGGAAGCGGTGAGGAAAGCCTGCGGCAAGCACTTTGCTAGCACAGGCATCACAACACTTCTTCCACAACTCATGCAGTCATTTCAAGATAAAATTCCCTGTCAAAAACCAGATTAATTCAAAGGTAACAGAGGGGAAAAGAAGCGAAGAACAAGTGATTTATGGCAAAAATACCTAAAGTCACATGTTCCTCTACATATTTCACATGAAGTGCTTCCAATCACAACTTAATTGAAAATAGTTCTCTCTCTCTCTCTCCTTTTTTTTTTTTCCTCCTGAAAAGCTAATTTAGGGGAGCACAGTAAAGAGAAGTCGAAGTTTAAATCTTTCCACCAAGTGATTTCTGTTGCAGGCTCTGGCAGAGCGGAGCAGCTGCTAATGGTTTCAGACCGCCACAAAGAGTTCAATACACACACGCTCGAAAAAAACCCGAAACAAGCTAATTTCACAGCACAGTGGAGCCCACTTAAACAACTAACTGCTCAGTGTATAAGATTTATAAACACACAGTTCTGTCTAGCAAAGGCTAAAATACATTTGCAGATGAAGGTGCAGCCTGCACAAGGTTCTTTAAAGCCTCTGAGCTCAAACTCTGGATCTTTAATAGCTTTATAGTGTGCAAAAGCTTATGTCATGCATCAAAGTACTATGTGCAGTATTGTCTGGCAGGGGAAAATTTTCAAAATAAAGGTCCATTCCTCTTGTAAGTGAATAAATGAGGGGGAAAAAAATAATTAACGTCATCGGGCCAGAATGAGATCACTGCGTTTGCTCAGCCCGAGCAATAAGGACATTAAATAAAATATTTTTAAAAGGGTTTTCCACTTCTGGACTAATATAGACATTATCTAATAACTTCTTCCAGGAAAATGATGATCTAATATGCACAGGGGAAAAAAATAACTTGATTAAAAGGCAAAATGAAGCACAAACATACTTGCATTTGAAGAGTACTACAGCACTTGAGGCTAAAAGCAGCTTCCTTATAGCAGGAGAAGTGATTAGGCGAGGTAAGAGGAGAGAAGAGCAATTACACACAAGGTACTACCAGCTTAGAAAGTCCATGCTGGGGCAAATAATTTTAAAAGCCAGCTAGTTGTTACTACAGTCTGTAACCCAGATGTTTTTATCCTGGGTTAAAACTCATTTACATTGCTTTCTCTTTATACATCTTGAAGCTACACCAGTTTAAATAGATCTTCATTAGGGATTTGCAGCTGTATAACAAGCCAAACTTAAACCCAGTATTTAGTTCTCAAGCTTCCACGTCAAAGAGGCTTCAGAAGGAAGAAACCAGCTCACGTGTGGGCAAAACTCTACATTAGGGAGTTAAGATAGCTCCTTCTGTGAGATATATTGTAAAGACTTTGCTTGGGAAAAGCAGTTTAGATTTCACATAAACACAGCCAACATGGCTACAGGGTGTCCTTCCCCTTCTGCAGGCACGTGTGCTCAGCACCTTACCATCCACAATGTCCCGCTTGTAGTCGCTGTCATTGTCACTGTCCGTGGGCCGGTAGTAGATATAAAATCCTTGGATGGGCGTGTTGTTGTTGCTCGACGTGATGTACTACAAAAGAATTTTAAGAGACTGCATGAGAGAAGGGAAGTTTTAACTGGGTCCTGCTGAGTTGTCATCACCGAGTGTCTCAGCCTCTCAAAATATGAATATTTTTAATAATGTTGTGTAAGCAAAGGTGACTGAATAACTTGGAGTAGCCAGAGAGTAGGATGGGGACAAGAGGCTGAGCTCGGGCCGACACTTTCCTCCCACATCAGTTCCCAAACTCTCAGTTAGGGTTTAACCATGCATAGCTTGAAAATCTGCATGATTAATGGAAATGGAAAAGTTAAAACCATAAAACTCTTCAGAAAGAGTTAAGGTCACTCTGAAAATCAGCTCAAGAATCTTTTACTTTAAGTTATGCAGCCTCCTGAGGAACCAGAGGTTATTTTAAGTTTATTATCCTTAACATCTCTTAAGGCTGAGCTAGCAGAGCAAACTAACACTGGGAACTCTACACATTAAATCCTCCAAAGTATACCAGGGGGTTAGATTTCAAAACAAGAGCAAAGAATTTCTGTGGGTTTCAATAAGGACTTTAAAGTACTTGTTTACAATAGACGAGGTAACACGGGAAAGGAAAATGTTTCTCTAACATGAAACCTCCACTGGATGTGAGGGAAGACGGCGGGTTTGAAACACACTCCCAGCCACCCCAGCCTGGATTGACAAAAACAGCAGGAATTGCAGGAAACGGAGCCAACTCATGCCATGAGCAGGGCTTGGGACAGAGTTAAGCCCACTGGTGCCTCTGATATGTCTGTGCCAGAGCAGGTGGACCAGGGCGGCTGCAGCCTCTCACTGGAGCTGCCAGTTGGGCACATCTGGCGTAACCCGAGGAGGGGTGTGTGTGGGGTCCCTGGGGAGCTGGAAGGGGAGTGGGGTGGAGGAAGCTGGGAGATGGTGCAAAAGGCAACAGACAAATTACAGGACTGACTCCAAGCAGAAAAAGGGTCTGGAATTGGGGGCAAAGGGCTCAAGAGGCACAAGTCCCATTAACTCCCCAATTCTACCATGCAGACATGAAGCGCCTCAGCCCCGTCCTAGGAACACGATCATCTCAGCAGGAGGAAAGCCCCGCTCCCCACTCCGCAAACAGCTCTCAATCCTCAACTTTGCAGTACTGTTGTGGGAAGAAGAGGCAGCTGTGATACCCACCGTCCATTTGAGCATGATCTGGGTGTCGCTGATGGCCTCGGTGTAGGCGATGTGCGGGCCGGCGATGGGCCGGCTGGAGAAGCGGCCGCTGAACCCGGCCACCTGGTACGGCCGCGACGCCGCGCTCCGCGGGCTCTCCCCGTAGTTGTTCACCGCGATCACTCGGAACCTATACATTTCTCCTTTTAAGGGAAAGAGGGAAAGAAAGAAGCCCTTGTAGCAAAACAAGTGCTGGAGAGAGGATTCAAGGAGAGACTAAACAGATTAGGAAGTACTTTTTGCGCAACATGCAGTTAGAAAAGGAGAGGAGTCGTTGCCACAGACTGATGTGGGGATATAAACAGATTCTAGAAGTCACTCAAGGAAAATCCAGAGGCTATTGTACACACAGATGGGATGCCTCCATCAGCTCCCTAAACTGGTGGGCACTGAGAAGATGCTTCAAAGGATCCCTATCACCATCCACTCCCTCTTCTCTTGTGTTTTTTGCCTGAGTTTTCAGGGCTGGATGCTGGAAGAAGTCAGGACAGACATTTTTCCATTAATGCATTTTTCTCTACATTCTGAGTGTTCACTAGAAGGACAATTAAGTTAAAAATAGCAGTGATACACAACCCTCCTCTCCACATGAACAACTATTAAATTATGGTGGGGTTTTTTCCACTTGGAAAGCCAGAAATCAACTTGAATTCATGTAACGAGCTCCTAGGCCATACACAAAACCCAGACCTAATCGAGCAGAAACGGGGTAATCCAAGCAGAAGCTGAAACGAAAAAAAAAACCCGAAGAGCTGCAGTAATGAAAGATAATTTCTAATACCTGGCTCCAAGTTCCGGACTTCCACAGACAGCTTGGAGGGGGAGATGTTGCCAGCTGCCACGAGCCAGTCGCTGTTGCGGCCCAGGCGTTTGTACTCCACCTTGAAGGCAGTGATGGGGGAGCCCCCGTTGGCACGGGGGATCCACGTGACGTAGACGGAGGATTCCGATGCCGTGGATATCGTGGGTCGGTCAGGAGCTTCTGGAACTGAAAGGGGAAATTTGGTTACGAGAGGATTAAAGTCAGCTGGAACTTAATTTTCAGTAACAACAGATTAGACTCGTTGCTGGTGATTACGTTGGATTTCGCATATTAACAAGGAGAACCTTAAATCCTTCTGAAATCACCACTGCCCTTACTCTGCTGGAAAGGATGGATGATGAGCAGACAACAGAGGAATTGATTGTCTTATAAATATAATATTAAAAAATTACATGGTATTGCACTACTCCAACCACTTCTACATGGAAACAGACACATATACTAAGTGAACAGGAAAAATATGGTTATTTTCAAGCCCCCCAAAATTTCCCCAGACCCAATGAAACTTCAACCCCATCTTAAACAAGTGCTGGATAAATGAGAAGGAAGAGAGAACAAAGCATGCACCAAGATATACTTACGGAACTCACTGAAGTTGCAGGCAGCAGTGGGACAGAGAGAAGGGAAAGAGGGGTGTTAGTAAATCTGGCTGTAGGAGCTGTGAGGCTTTACTAAACCAGCCTGGATTGATGAACACAGAGCTGAGGAGAGGAGTGGAGAAAGGAGCAGCAGAGCATTTGCAGCCAGGCACAGGGAAGGCCCTTGCGTGGCTCCTCTGACATTCAGTGCTGCCACAAGCATGCCATGCTCGGCTCCTCGCCTGTGTTATTGAACCTCTCCACTCACCTTTGGCTTTACTCCACATTTTAGATACTTTTGAGATCTCAGCCCCTGAATAAATCTGCCTGAACCAGGCCAAGAAGTTCAAAGGCTGGAGGGAGGGGGTGAGAAAAAGGACTACAAATGTGCTTTTTTCACTGGAAACCAGGCCAAATGTCACGTCTAGTAGGAAGCCCTTCTATCTCCTCACCATCAGAAAGAAGCCTATCCTTGGGAAGCCACAGGAAAACATTCAGAACAGATATCATGCACTTTGAGAACTTAAAGCTCTGACACAGCCATTTCCCATTTCCGCCTCTTCCTCTGGCTCTTTGTCAGTGCAAGGAAAGAGAAAACCAAAGTATTTAGCAAAAAGAAACCATTAGTTTAAAAATGAACAGCAAGAACATAGGTTGTAAGCGAAAATTCTCTTGTTTTTTGAGAGCCACACCTGCAGGCAGCAGCATCCTTGGAAATATCCTATGTAACAGAGAAACCTCAGAATAAACAGGAAATAGAGGAGGCAATACAAGCACCTGGAGCAGTAATAAACACAGGTTAACTCAGATGCAGCTCTTTGCAACACAACTTTTAGTGCCTGAATCACAAACCATCCACACTCCTACCTCCACTGTGGCGAGACAGGTCCGGAAGGATGACACCAAAATTATTTGTGCCTTCATGAACAATGGGTTGTTTGGGGATTCCTACGGGTGGAGATGGAGCCTGTGTGTTTTTTGAGGATGATGCTCTTTCTAAGAAGAATTGACAGACAGACAGACAGTGCATCAGTGTAGGGCCTGTATAGGGAAATGCTGTTTGTCAATGCTCACTCGCTACAGTGCTTGCCCAAATCCCAAGCTGAACAGTCAGGATAGCAACCAGGGAGTTTCTCTGGGAGAGCAAGGGACATTTCCCACACCAACCCAGGGACTCAGATGTGGGTGAGTGACTGTCCATCTGCAGTGCTGACATCCACAGTGCTCAGTGGTGATGCCACCAGCTCCTGCCTGTGCTGCTGAGCCCACTCATCACATCACCAGATGGGGAAAATTATACACTGAAATCCGTATCTAGAGAAGGATTAAAAATGGCTGTGGAAGCAGCTGGAGTCAGTACACCAGGCTCAGAGGGCTTTTGACCTGTGGCAGTAGGGATGGCACACAGCAGGGTAGGAGTGGCAGTACTGACTCCTCCGACTTTGCCGGGGATTGACCACAGGACACTGAAGAGGAAGAATCATCTGGGTTTATTACGATGGGCCATGGCAAGTGGCTTTGCTGGTGTGAAGTTTCCTCAGTCCCCCAGTAAGCTGAGAGGGTTAGTGGCAGGAGGAACGTGAGTATGAACACTAGAATGTCTTTTATGGAAAAGTAAGGGTGGAATGGGATTTTGCCACAGTTTGATCCAATACCCTGGGGTAACCTGACTCGTGAAGGAAGGTGGGGTGGAGGAATGTGCGGCCTGTGGTGATAAAGGGAGAAGGTGTAGGGCAAAAAATCAGGTAAGTGGGGAGTTTTCTATGGAGAAGCCTCCTCAGGCTTGTTCTCTGAGGGTCTGTGCAAGGAAGGGGATGGCTGAGAACAGGCTGGGGATGACTGTGGGCCCTCTGAATGGTGTTTGGCCTCATGGTGTACACAGTCTTTGAAGGGGGAGCAGGAGAAGGACTCCTGTGTTAGAGGTTTCTTTGTGTAAGCAGGAGCCATAGTGGAATCCTCATCCAGTGTGCTGATAGATGCAGATGAAAAATGAGGCTCCCTTTGGAGCAGGTGAGGGATCAATCAGTCATACTGAACATTTCTGCGTGTCTGGGCGAGGGTGTGGCTGTGTCTGCTGGGCCATGCAGGGCGAGTAGCAGATCAGTCAGGATTTGAGTTGTTAGGCAGATGCCTGGGAGGGACCCAAAGTTTCATCAGGCAGAGATGTTCTGGGGGGTGGGTAGGTTACAATTAGGGAGTTGTTGACTTTTTTAGCAGGGTAGGAAGATTTTCAGCACTTGGGGGCCATCAGCTTTGGATCTGTTCATTGATAGAATGATGATAAGGATGGAAGGGCAAAGGATCTAAGTATCACAAAGGATCACAATTTTCATGAACACCCCCTGCCATGGGCAGAGACACCTTCCACTATGCCAGGTTGCTCCAAGCTCTGTCCAACCTGGCCTTGAACAATGCCAGGGACAGGGCAGCCACAGCTCCTCTGGGTACCCTGTGCCAGGGCCTCACCACTCTCACAGGGAAGAATTTATTCCAAATATCCCATCTAGCCCTGCCCTTTATCATTTAAAAGCCATTCTTGGGCAGTAGTACGAGAAATATCTACTTGTTTGTGTGCTAAAGAGCACAGGCAGCAGTGTCCAAGCTTGAAAGAAAAAATGCTGTGATTAGGAATGTTGTGCTTGTTGCTGTCTGCACACAGCTATCAGAACAGCTGGCTTGTGGTCAGCAGAGATTGTCACTGAGGTGTCTGCAAAGCAAACCAGGAACAGCTTTGTTGATACGTGAAAACTTGATGGTGCAGAGTTTCTTCTGTGATTCTCTGAAAAACCTCAACAAGGACAGGCTGCTCCCGACTTTGCTCCTTAAAGCAAGCGGAACCTCACAGCACAAATCTTAACAATCACCCCAAAAATAATATTATCAAGCTTTTAATAGCTTCTACTTACCAACAGCCTCACGCTCAGGGAAGCTTGCCCTACAGCAATTTAAGCTATTAGAGGCTGTTCTTTAGCAAATAAATTGCAGAATATTTCACATATGGCTTAGCAGATACCATTAAACGACTGATGTCATTAAATAAATGCCTCTGGAAGGCCGGGACACAGGGCACATTGTGCTGCACCTACCCTTGCTGGTGCGGAACGTCAGCATGGCCGGCTGGCCCTCGCCGGCGGCGCTCCTGGCCACCATCAGCACTTCATAGAGGCTGGAGGGCTCCAGCTCGGTGAGGCGCAGCTCGTTCTCGCTGCCGGGCACTCGCACCGTGTGCCAGCCGCCCGCCGCGCTCACGCCGTCCTCCAGCTGCAGGCACAGGGGGAAACTGTCAGCAAGGCATGCTCGGGACCAGGGACTGCTCACATCCTGCATTGCACCCCAAAGGACCCCCCTGCCCCCTGCCAAAACTCCTCTTGTTGTCCTACATTTACCTAAGGTTTGTGTCCAGCTGCACACAAGGGAGAAACCGTCAGCACAGCATGCTTGGAAACAGGGACTGCTCACACCCCACATCGCGCCCCAAAGGACCTCTGTCTCTCACCAAAATTGCTTTCCTGCATTTACCTATGGTTTGTCTCCAGGTGCACACACAGGAAGAAACCATCAGCACAGCACTGCTCCCAGCCAGGCACTGCTCACACCCCACATCACACCCCAAAGGACCTCTGCCCCTTGCCAAAACTGCTTTCCTACATATACCTAGGGTTTGTGTCCAGCTGCACACAAGGGAGAAACTGTCAGCAAGGCATGCTTGGAAATAGGAACTGCTCACATCCTGCATCACGCCCAAAGGACCCCTGCCCCTTGCCAAAACTCCTCTTGTTTTCCTACATTTACCTATGGTTTGTCTCCAGGTGCACACACAGGGAGAAACCATCAGCACAGCACTGCTCCCAACCAGGGAGAGCTCACACCCCAAAGGACCTCTGCCCCCTGCCAAAACTCTTTTCCTATGTTCACCTACAGTTTGTCTCCAGGTGCTTCTACAAATCAGCAGCTTTGCACCCACTTTCACAGCACTCTTTGGGTAAACTTATTTTCCCTCTCCACCCACATACACACACTTGGTTTTGACCATTTTGACTTTTTTTCATTTTCAGTCGTGGCTAAAACTAAAAGAGCCCAAATGATTTTCAAGCCTTCAGTTGGCCTTCAGCTGTTTGCTACTAAAGGGCTGGACCCAATACCTTAATGAGAAGGAGACTTTCCCTGTACTAGCCCAACTTTCCCTGTACTTCAGCATTTTAAAATATTTATTGGCTAAAATGGGCAACAAAAAGTATTACTTAGTTACTCCTGGGAAAAAAAGTCAGCAGGGAGACCAAAGATTTGAGTTTATCAAAGCATGTTTCCTTTTTTTAAAAACAGAAACACTTTTTAACTTAGCAGTGAAACCACCAGATCCGTTAAAGAAAAGAAAGACATTCTGGATAGTCTCTTAATGCTTGACCTTTGCAGGAAAACATTACCCCAAATCCCAAAGGAAAAGACAAAGATTCCACCATAAATAAACTACTAAACAATATAAGACTTTAATAAAACATTGGAGGCAGATCTAAACGCTGTGGATTATCAAAGGTTATGCCAGAGGTCTTTGTTCAACTATTTTCTTCTACAGCAACCACTCCAAGGCTTTTATTCCTCCAATTTTTTTTCTTCTATTAAAAGAGGGAAATCAATAAAATAATTTAATGGCACAAAGAGAGCACCACCCTAAAAACTAGGATAAGTTCACTCCTGAGAAACGCATGAGTGAGCATATTTAATGTGGAAAGGATTGGTGTGAGAGAAGGGAGAGCGTCAAAAAGGTCAAAAAAGCATTCAGAGCTTCCAGGGCTTATGTGAACCAACTGCCTTTGGATAAGAAATTATCACCAACAAACTCTGGCACTTGGTTTTCAGGAACCAACAGGTCAAAAATCTAAGCATTCCCTCCAGGCAAAGAGAAGATCAGGATGTAGAGGATTAAAAAGCTTATGAAAAATAAATCAAACAGCTTTGCCACGCAGAAAACTGGTTTGCTTGGAAAAAAAGATATAGGCATGGCTTGGTTCTGATCTTAGAATGCAGAATCTCCTGAGCTGAAAGTGGCCCACAAGGATCACAGAGTCGAACTCCTGGCTCTGCACAAGAGACCCCAGGAATCACACCATGTGATGTCAAGCAAAAGAGCTCGGTGTTGACACACCATTTTTAATCCCATAGTAGGTATTGCCCCACAAATTTTAGTTCACCTTCATATTTGATAACTTCAGTTTAACTGAGTCCCTTTGGGACCCAGAGCAGCAAACTCGGTGAAATACTAAGGTAAAACTCAGCTTTCCTTCTGCTCTCACACACAGATTCAAGCTTGCTCACAAAATGCATTTTTAACCCCATTGACTTTGTACACGACATGCCCCGGAGCCCCACTCCCCATAATGACAGAAAAGCCTGGATAAATCTCACTTAAAACTAGACAGAGCAGTGTGCTTGTGACAACATCAAACGAGCTGTGTGGGCACAGGAGCGTTGTGCTTCACCTACACGCTGTGTCCTCCCTGGCCTGAGCCCGTGTCTGCTTAACACCTTGGGGAGCCCACAGAACCGCGATGCGTCTGCGCCGCGTCCCCGCGCGGGGCCTGGGGACAGCGGGGTCGGTACCTTGCGGTATTTGACAAAGTAGGCGTTGATGGGCAGGCCCCCGGCGCGGCCCGGCCGCCACACCAGGCTGTACGTGTCCGGCTTCGGCGTCTGCGGGGGGCTCAGGATGATGGGGGCCTCGGGCGGGGTGGCCGCGCTCGACGCTTTTTCCATCGCAGCCGCATCCTGAGGAGATTTGGTTGGGGGCGAGCTTGGAAACGGCGTTTCTGCACCAAAATCACTGCTGCTCTCGTCGCTCTGGGCAAGCTCCAGAGGAGCTGTTTCTCCTGCTCTCGTGCCAGTTGCTGAAGGAACTGCAAAGGGAGGGTCTGGTTACATCCCCACGATGACGTACGTTCGCCCCGCGCCCAGGGGACACTAAATCATTTCAGAGTGACATTTCCAAACAAGCCCTGCTGCAAAACGCCAGGTCCAGAGGTGCCCACACAGACCTGAGCCTGGTGCCAAGCTGCGGCCTGGGTGTTTTTCCAGGGCACAGCAGTGGGGTCCGGTTTGTTTTATTTGGTTTTCTGTTTTTTTCACAGTAGCAAAGAGAGAAAACCTGAAACTCAAGGTCTACAGGCACAGTTTGACCGTATCTCCACTAAATTAAGTCATGGCAATGCATGTTAAAGAAATAAATAAGCGTATAGCTAAATTTGTGAGACAAACAGAGTAATTTGTTGTACAAGGAACTTTTCATGGCCTGCACTGGCATGCACACAAGAGGACATTCTCCTACCCCAGTTTCTGAGGTTTTAGCTGTAATTTAGAGAAGCTTTGAAAGCTGCACAACTCAACTACTTCATTTGAAAATTTATGCTGAGAATAAACTCAGTTTACAGGAAGATCTACATGCAATTTAATACCAACGCATTTCTAGAAATCCTTCTCCAGCCTCCTCCATCCTATTTACTTTTGCTGGTATGAGAAAAAATATCTATACAGTATCAGTCGTCTAAAAGAGGCCACAAGACAAAAAAAAAAAGCTCTGTTCAGCTGATGCAGGGCTCATCAGAATTCCAGGCAGGAAAAGGATGGCAGGTTGGACATCTGAGATTATCCAGGACAAGAAAACGTCAGTACATAAGGCAAGAAGGTTTGGGAAGCAGCTCAGCTCCTCAAGGCTGCACACGGCAGCAGCAGAACAGCCAGATGTTCGGAGCCCTGTCCGTCCTTTCAGATTTGTGTAGGTTTATGTTACGTGCCGGGGTCTGGAAGGGGAAGGGAATGAAGGGAACTTGGTTTACAAAACAAACAAATTCCTTGGTAATGTAAAGCCTAGGCAGTGTTAGCCTGGCTGACTCAGATTCCTTCAAACCTCCATTAAAATACCAGCAGCAAGTGTGGCTGCTATTTTTGGCCACTTTTTAAAAAGCTGGGAAGGAAAGTTCTCTTTTCAAATTGAAGACACGCTCTCGGCAAGCATTCCTTGTTTGTCTCTTCTCATTTATTTAGCAATGCCACAAAATTCAGAGACAGGAAGAAGGGAACAACGTAGGGAGGATGTCCCCAAAGCCCAGATGGTCTTAAAATGTCAGACACTCCCAGAACAATCCCCAAGTGAAAGGGCATCTCCGCTGTCAGGGGAGCAGCGGGAAGGGCCTGATATTGGAAACAAATGGGAGGAGGTGGAAGGCCCTCAGCACCGTGGTGGACCCCGAGGATGTGGGTGGGCACGGTTTGGTTTGACGCCTGCTGGCACTGGGGACACGGCCTCTTGGAGTGGAGAATGAGTTGTGGTTTCAGCTGGTGACAGCAGACCCACAGCCAGCGCTGTGTTTATTGCTGCGGGAGGGGAGTCGTCAACAACTGCCGGGTTGTTGTATTCTTGCTTCGGAAAACAACCCCCGGGTAACAATCCCCATTGAGCAATTCAGATCCAAGCTCTTTTGCAGAGTTTCTGGGATAATTACTACCCATAGAATCCAGCACATCAGCCTTCTCTCCGCCGCTGTGTCATTATGAAACTTTTTTTGGCTGTTGCTCTCAGTGCCATCCCTTACCCCTTAGCCATGGAGATTTTTCTTCCTCAGCTTCCCAATCCCACTGGTTACAACAGCAGCACTGAGCTGGGTCAGGCCAAAGGCTGCATGCACCCAAAATCCTGATCCCACCAGCAACAGGACAAGGACTGAATGCCTCAAATTTGGGCATTAAAAGAATGTATTCATAGAATCTGAAGAGTGATTTGGGTTTGAAGGGACCTTAAAGGCCATTCAGTTCCACCCCACTGCCATGGGTAGTGACACCTTCCACTCTCCCAGGCTGCTCCAAGCCCTGTACAACCTGGCCTTGGACACTTCCAGGGATGGGGCAGCCACAGCTTCTCTGGGCACCCTGTGCCAGGGCCTCAGCACTCTCACAGGGAAGAATTTATTCCCAATATCCCATCTAGCCCTGCCCTCTGTCAGTGGGAAGCCATTCCTCCCTGTCCTGTCACTCCAGGCCCCTGTACAAAGACTCTCACCAGTTCTCTTAGGCACAGGAGGGGGCTCTAAGATCTCCTCAGGTCCTTCTCTTCTCCAGGATGAACCATCCCAACTCTCCCGGCCTGTCTCCAGAGCTGTTACTCACACATTCCATAACACCCAGTACTGTGCTGACCGCTGTTGTTTCTCCCCTTCAGCTGCCTCATTTTGAAAGAGAAGAGCCCTCACCTTTTCAGTTTCTCCTCCTGCAGGAACCTTTCCCCACCTGCAGTGTTTCTCAGCACCTTTGCTTGTTGTCCTGCTCCCCTCCTGACTGGGGTACAGCCACAGGCAGAGCCCAGCCCGCTGCTGTGCCCTGGCTGTGCTGGCAGCGCAGCAGCTCCGGGTTTTGTCTCTGCTGTGCAAACATCACATTTCCAGGCACTTCTTCCCTGCTTCTTTATCAGCCAGAGGATCCTCCCTGCTCACAAGCTCTCCAAATACCTCAGCACAGGCTGGGAAGGCCCTCTGAAAACCTGAATGCAGCACATCAGTGAGGTCACCCACACCTGGCACATGTTTCAAATCACGTTAGGACTTCTCAGAGCTTCTCTAAGGTTTCTGTGGGAGCAACTTCAGCCCATTCACCCCTGAAATCCCCACCTGCGTAGACTAAATGCTCCTCCTTGTGTTTTTCACTCCCTCTCCCTGCTACTCAGACTCCCTGCAGTGTATTTTGTATTTTTCACCTTCATCTCCATTAGATGGAAGTTATTTTGGAGATTTAACCTTGTGTTCAGTAACTCTGGGAAGCTCCTGCCATGCAGGCCAACCCCACAACTGTCTAAAAAAGACTCAAAAAAGGGAGGGCCGTGGGTACAGGATCCCGAGGCATCATTTTACATTTTGGTGGTTTCTCACTATGATGGCAGCTGAAGTTGTCCTGCCCGCTGTAAGACCATGCAATGAATCACAGCCTGGAACAGATCCAGCAGAAGGAGAAAAAAAAAAGGTACATTTTTCAGCCAAATGGCCTCTCTTATTGTGTGCTGGGACAAGGCAAATTACAGAACCAGGTACTGAGGCTGACAGGTGCTTAAGCTGATCCTTCTACCAAAGAAATGCAGTGGAGTCCCAGCTGAAGTCATTCAGGTGCTTCAGAAGTGTTACCTGGCAGGAACTCTTCATTAAACAGCTGAGTGTCTGAGCGTGTCTTTGGCATGGCTGGGAGCTGTTCTAAACCCCTAACAGCTCCCAGAAAGTCCTCAGGGACTTTTATATCAAAACCAAATGCCTTAACCACCCTCTGCACCATAATCAGCAGCAAGTACAACGTATTAGAAACCGATAAAAGTTAATAAACAAAGCATTAAAATTGAACTCACTGCCATAAAATTTTGAGGCAAAGCAGTGGGATTTTTCTCTTTAACACAGGCTGAATTCTGGGATGATATTTAGTTTCGTGTTTCCACTCAGCAAGGTCCAAAAATAACTGATTTATAAAACTACATGATGGGATCACTTTCTTGAGGTTTCTTCATTCTTTTTTTCCCCTAAGTGAACCTTTAAGCATCTTTTCATGTTATTTACAGGAGTTTTAAACTCTAACCAAAGAACTTTAAATATGGGGCCACATATTAAATCCCACTGACCTGAAATCTCCCTGGCATTCAGCTAAATTAACTAAGGCAGGGTGCTGAAAGAGCTGAGAAACTTAAGCAAATTCATGTAACTAAAAATCTGTATCTCAGTTCTTGTGAAGGAAACTTGAGGGAACTAAAACCTGTTACTAATGTCACATAATATTGCAGTGAGAGGAAAGGCTCTTTCCCGTCTTGCTTTAGTGTAAGTACTGTCTTTTTCTAGTAGCAAGTTCAAGAAATAAATAAAAAATACCACCCTCGGAGAGTTTTTATCACATATAAATTGCTAAGTCCATGCAATGCACACATGATTTCTCCTTTGCCTAAGGTGGGAGGGAGGAACTGGTCCATGAAGACAACTGAGACTTCTCTGCTTCCTTTCCCCGAGACTCCACCCCACCCACCTGCCACTCATTTCTTGTTTTGAGGCATTTTTCACCTAAATCAGGGAGCCAAGAGGGCAGTCTGGGGCTTCAACTCACCGACTGTAAGGAAGGCTGTGGACAGGGCAGAGCCGTGCTCGTTGATGGCCTCGCAGTGGAACTCCCCGGCTCGCTCTGGGGTCACGTTCCGCAGGTGCAGGGAGCCCCAGCCCGCCCGGGGCACGGAGGGGCAGGAGGGCTCTGTCCCTGCTGGGGGAGGGCTCTGTGGTTTGGGGTGAAGCCCTTGGGTGGGGTGGCTGATCACGAGGCCTCTGCTGTCGTACCAGCGGATCAGAGGAGCGGGCAGGCCGGTGGCATTGCAGGACAGGGTCACGTCCCCACCAGCCACCACAGTGGTGTTCGCTGGGGAGGAAATGATGATGGGGACAGAGTCTTTGCCTGGGGGGAAATACAACCAAAGAATGAACTCAACTAAGGGATGTGATACTTAATGCCAGAACAAGTCAATACAACTTAAAAAATCACATGTGGTTCTTTTTAACAGTTTTAACAATTATTCCTTCTCTACACAGCATCTCCTGACTCGCCTTCCAGAATGAAGAGATCAGCACAGACTCCTCCTTAGAGAAGGCTGATAAAATCCTACACTCAAACCACACTTTAAATTCTCTACATGACAAAGACTTGGCTGTCAGTGAGGAACACAGCACAGGCAAGACTGGCTTAGTCCACTCCACACATGAGCAGGCCACAAAGTCTCTGCTCAGTCAGGCTCTGCACAGCTCACACCAACCATAACTGGTCCAGAGAAGGTTCAAAGCTTCACCTACACATGACAGGGAGAGAACAGGGATAGCAACAGTCTTGCCAACATCCTTGTGCCAGCAGAAATCAACTTCTCTGGGTATTAGAAGATCTTAGACAGAAAAGAGATCAAAAAGACTGTGATACCTGATCCTGCCAATCTCATAGAGGGGACGTGTGCATTAACCCCAAACCTGATGATTGTTGTGTAAACTTGATTATAGAACAGGCCTAACTACTCAGCAGCTAATACTAGTAGGAGTACCAGCTCATCCAGCACAGCAGGATTCTGATTCTATTTAAGAATAAATCGCATCAAATCCAATCATAAGCTGATTTGATTGCAGCTGATAATCCAGGTTTTAAGTATCAAGTAGCCACACTACCCCAGAAATCCCTACATCTCTTAAAATCCATCTGAAAGCACCTTCTGTGTAAGATTAGTGGTCAGAAACAAATTAATACATAATCTGGGGGAAAAAAAAAACCACAACAGCATAAAGCTTAAAGTATAAATGCTTAATGTGAGTTCTTGAGGGCTGCAAGTGCTCCTACCTGGCTGGACACGGAGTCTCCCCGTGGACTGCACAAAGCCAATTCCATTGTCTGCCACACACTGGTACAAGCCAGAGTCCTCCAGGGTGACCCCACAGATCCGCAGGTGGTTCCCCGTGGGGAAATGTCGTGGGGAGGGACGGAGAGGAGCCGCGTTGTGCAGCCAGGTGAGGCTGGGAGCGGGGCTGCCGCCAACGTCGCACCAGAAATGGACGCTCGCCCCGGCGGCCACGGTCTCGTCCTGCAGTCCCCTGAAGAGTGAGGCAGGTTCTGGAAAGGGAAATGATATTACATAAGCAACTTAGACTAAGTCCTGAAAAAACTGCTGTGAAACATTACACAGGCTTATCACATCCACAGGCTGAGCAGGTACCACAAACTGCACAGCCTGAAGCTGGCTTTCCCACACATGGGCATATTTGAATGGTTTCTCCCTTTTATTGCAACAGCTACATGTTTGTATTAATCTTGTAAATAAAACCCTTCTGTTTTCCAAACAATTCATTAGTGACATCCCCCCAAAAAAGGTGTGTTGTGCATCAACACCCTGTTTTCTGAGTAATTCCACCACACACATTTTAAAACCCAAACAAAATCTGTCATGAATGCAAAAAACCTCAAATACCAGGAAAATCTGCTACAATGGAAAGGGGAGATGAGAAACAACTAGCAGCCAATCAAAAGAGGCCAAATATATGATTATGTTTCTTTTGCTTTTGTTTATGTTCTCATCCAAACATATCATCTCCCCTCACCAGCTTTTTGTTCACATACAACCTCAAAAGAAGCAAATCTGGTCTCTGGCACATTACTGACACTGGCAATCTGTAGGAAAATAAATGGATCAGCTTGTCCCTTGGAGTTTGTTACCCTTCACTGTTTCATTATTTCAGACTGCAAATGGTTTGAAGAGATTATGGATTTTAACTTGGGAGAAATGATGGGATATGGTCATTATAAACAGATCTGTATTCTTTATTTTAATATGCTTAAGGTTGAGAAAGAATGTGAGGCTGTTTGGAGGCAGATGCCAAAACTAGCAGGTATACGAAGGGAACATTTGTTGCCTGGATACGAAAATGTCTTTACTTCTTACCAAGTACAGTAAGTGAATAGTTAACATATTTCACTGTTCCAGAGTCACTTCCCACCACGCAGGAGTAATTCCCAGCGTCCGATGCCTCGAGCCGCTCCGTCACCAGGTGAGAGTGCAGCAGTTTCCACCTGCCCCTCCTCAGTGCATCCTGGCTGTCCTTAACCCAGCGGATGGGGGCTGGAGCTGACCCACTGACCACACACTCCAGGGTCAGGGCGCTGTGCCGGGGAACTGCCAGGCTCTGGGGAGCCAGAGGGTGAAGGATGTGGGAGCCACCTGAGGAAGGGCCTGGAGGAAAGGAGATGAATCGTAGAACAGAATCACAGAATGGTTTGGGCTTCTGGGCACCTTCCACTATCCCAGGTTGTTCCAAGCCCTGTCCAATCTGACCTTGAACACTTCCAGGGATGGGACACTGCTTCTCTTGGCAGAGAGCCTCACAGGGCCTCACCACTCTCACAGGGACCCAATGTCTAATCTAAACCTACTCTCTTATCAGTGCCATTCCCCCTTGTCCTGTCACTGCAGGCCCTCTCTCTTAATTTTTCTTGTAGGCTCCCTTCAGGTACTGGAAGGTCACAATTACATCACCCCTAAACCTTCTATTTTACAGGCTGAACAATCCTAATTCTCTCAGCCTTCCCTTGCAGGAGAAACCAACCAGGCTTTTAAACCGCACTCTCCCATCCCATTCTCTGTGCTCCTCCATGTCTTTCAAACACTGCACTCAAGAGTGAGCATGATGTTGTAACACTGTCTTCCACAAATCCTGCTCCAAAATAGATTTGGGAACAGAAGTATTAGCAGTATTCCCTACCCAAAGGTGACTTCCTGGGATTTGAAAAGCAGTCATGCTGCTCCTTCACAGTGAGGGAAAATAAGAACTGAGTGTGCAAAGAATGCAGGAGCGACCTTACATAACATAGTGTTGGAGGCACTGATATGCCCTTGCTAAAAACCTCAGGGATGTTATTTATTCTGTTTGAGCTGTATTGATTCTGGAAAGCTGAATACTCACGTGTGACTGTGAGTTTCTGTCCAGTGAGTTCTACTCGGAGGTCGTGAGTAACTGGGTTGTATGCTGCACACTTGTAGGATCCTTTGTCTTCTGAAGATACATTCAAAATTTGCAGGTTTCCAGATGGAAGAATTAGGTAGTTGTCTAAGCGAGTGAGGAAGGCAAAAAGAGGACTAAATTTAATTTAGTTGCAAAAGATGTCTTCCTTTTTTGTATTTTTTAAATTAATTTGTCAGCTATACCTATTTATTCTAAATATAGGATCACAAAGAAATCACCATGCATAGGAGATTAATTTCCAAGGGTAGGTTAAGATAAAGTGATCTGCACAAGAAGTTCTGTAAGTTTGCAGAGGATTTTTTTTCCTTTAGGTTCAAAGAAAAAACTCCAGGCAAGCTTTTGTTGGATAGTGATATTGCACAAAACACCTCACCTGTTGATTGTTCCAGCCATTTCCCCCGCACTTGGAAGCGAACCTGTGCTTTGGGGTGACTTTCTGGCACCTTGCACCTGATGAGAGCTGTGCCTCCTTCCTCTGCTGCAACTGCAGCCATCACTGAAGCATCGAAGTCAGCTAAACCTGGAGAGAGTTGGGAACAGGGTGAGAGCAGCCACAGCTTGGGAGAGGGGAAGGGCAGTAAGCTCAGTATTTGTCTTCAGAATGCAGTTGGTTTCATGCTGATTATCTTCCCTGGACATTCACATCAACAGGCCTGGTCTATCCTGCAGCCCATAATAGCATAAACCCTCCTTATCCACTTCCTTACTACAAAAAGCACCAGCTTTTACATGGGAACAGTGAGAAGAAAAAATAATTCCTACATCCCCTCAAGTGCTCCCAGAAAAGCCAGCAGAGACACTGGAAAGGCTGCAGGACTGCTCACAGGCACTGCGGGCACTACAGAAGACAATTCACACTGACAGCAGGAAGCCTGTCCATAAAATCATGGAATTGTCTTTCTGTGATGATAACGAACACAGCAGTGCTGTGAGGCAGGCAGAGAACTCCCAGCACCTTCCTGTGCACTGCCAAAACCTCCAAGGGAGGAGGGAAGTGTGAAAGCTGCTCTTCTGCTTCCTTCATGTTCAAACTTCTTTGAGGCTGTGAAGTTTTCCTATGTTGGCCACCCTTGGAGCTCTCTTGAGAGGGGCTGGCCATGGGTCAGTACTTTACCAAAACACTTATAAGAGATTTTCCTCCCAAGGGGATTTTGGACATGCTCCATAGATGAGGTACCCTTCCAGAGAAATCACTCAAACCCTGCTTGACAAAGACCTGATTCAGACAGCCCAGAGATCCCAAGCAGACAAATCATGCTCGTGCAGGAATATTGTACTCCCATTCTCAGAACCACATCATCCTGTCCATGTGGAAAACATTGTCCTTCCTCTTCCAAAGCCCCTAGAGGTCAAATAATTTACAGATCAAGCATCAAGAAAAAGACTGATCAGAAGAACCAGTGCAACTAAGAGGAGGGAAGCTATCTCCACCTGAAGAACATCAACGCTGGTTTGATCAAATGAAATGAAACTGAAAATCTGCAGTTCCCACTTATTTCCCAGGCAAAAATTCCTTCAGATTTCTCCTCAACTCTCAAGCATGCTTCTGCAATGGCATGGCAGCTCAGCTGCTCTTTCAACCTCCTTTGTGAAGGGAAGCATTTGGGAATCTTCTATTTTGAGGCCAATTCATAGAAATGAATGTTATTTCATTGAATAATATTTGTGCTTGCTGAAAGAGACCCTTGAGGTGCTTCAACTCAAAATCAGGCTGACACCAACACTAAATCCATCAGGTATGGTTTGGTCTAGCTGAGGCTTTAAAAGCCTCTGAGGACAGGGATCCACAAGGTTTCTGGGGAATCTGCTCCAGGGCTGCATCACCTGACAGGTCTCAGATGATATAATTTAAAAAAAGGCAAGAAGTGTATAATCCATCATACTGTACGTACTGTCTGAGGAAAAAAACACCCCAAAACATCTTGATCTGGGCGTTATCTAAAAGCCAAAGAAGAACAAACCATACAAGCCAGCTGAGGTCTGTAGAATTGGCAAGGAGCAAAGAACAGAAATGAACTTACTGCCCATGGACACCGTGGCCGGCCGGCTCAGCACGGCACCCACGCCGCTGCTCGCCACGCACTGATAGCGCCCACACGTCGCCGGGCTCAGGGACACGATTGTCAAAGATCCTGACTGCATTTCCACTTCTCCTGCCCTGCTGTCCACAGGCTCCCCATTAAACAGCCAAGAAAGGTGAGCTGTGGAGGGCTCAGCAGAGCAGTGGAGCTGGACGGGCTCACCAGACTTCTGGACAGTAGACGAGGGCTCAGAAATAAAACGGGGAGTTAAATCTAAAAGGAAAAATACACATACTAAGAGACCAGAATTTTGCATGGACACAGGTGATAAGGTTAATGATGTGTTGACTGGTAGGAAAGATTCACCATATAAAAGGTCTCTAAACTCTGAGTTGCAAGTGATACTCAAGCAAGTGTTGCCTTTTCCTTGGCAAGAGGAACTCAGGAGAGATTCCTGCTTGCTCTCAAACACCGGGAAAACGGCAAGATTCAAACCCCACAAAGGGGGTAACAGCAGTTAAACAGAGGTAGGTATGCAGTAAGGGGGAAGTACATCTCCAAGTGTCACAAGGCAGAGGCATCACACTTGCCAGGGCCAGCAAAAATTGCAATCCGACTGGATTTATCCAGAGGAAAACAGCACCCGTCACCTGAAGAGACGGAGCACAGGAACATGCAGCTGTAGCTGATCTGTCCCATATGAAGCAGGCCCGGACGTGACTTGTAAAATGCTAGAAATGGCAGGAGCCTGCCAGGTATTTACACAGAACCGTCTCCGAGTCTGCAGAACTAATTAAAAATAGCCGGATAAAAAAAGCTGGACGGACAGCAAAGGCTCTTGCTAATTCCAAATACATGGACTTCATCAGGACAAGGATGATGAATTGGGCATCCATTATCTTTACTGAGTAAAGATGAACAGAAACAGGAAGAGCTGCTAATAAATAAAAGGTTCAATTCCACAGAACTTGGTTATGAGAATCCATTTATTTGCCAGAAGAAAATTCCTGCTTGTTGGAAGAGATTTTTTCCTATCCTGGCCAATGAAACACTGGGAAGTATTTCCATTTGTTTTCTATTGAATTCTCCACTAAAGATTTTGCATCAAGGGAGCAAGCAAAAGGCAATTAACACCAGTAATACTTAATTGGTTAGTAATACAAATTAGGAGAAAAAACTAAATTAAAAATAGACACATTGGCAGGGAAAAACAACTTCTAGTTTGTAAAGGATCTAAGGAATTCCAGATAGTACGGGTCAAGATGATATTAAATGACATCCAAGTCAGAGACAGTTTTCTTATAGGTGGGGCCCTGGGTTCATGCTTTTCTTCTCAAGTCAGTCCATCCCAGCTCTGGTTATGAGTTTCAGATGAGAAACGCACATTTTTAACTGAACCATAAACTATCTGCATAAACATAAAATAAAACTGGAAATTAAAGTGTGGCTTCACTTAACAAAAAAAGATGAAATCCATAAAAATGGTATCCAAGCATTTCGCAGGACTCCAGATGTCCATTTTTAGCTTTTAATTAGAAAACTGTTTTTCCTATTAGTTCAGCCTGAATTTCCAGGGATAAGAGGGAAGCACTGACCTTTCAGTTTGCTTGCCACCAATTGCTATGAAATCATACTGCTACTTTCATCTTCGCCCCTGCCCTCACTTCTGACACCAACGCTGTGCTTCGCGTAAAAGGCAAAATTGGTAGCAGTGACCCTGCAGCTGGAATTTATCTCCTATGACTGCTTGAAAAATAAAATTTATCCCATTTGCTTATAACGATTGGCTATGAAGTGCTAAAAGTAGTAAAAGCTTCTTTTTTGTGTGGTTACGTTAAGACAAGCTGACTACACAGAGCAGATGTGTCAATTAAAACCATCCCTCTTCTTTTTTTTAACACCAGAGCTTTTCCAACTGCAGCCACGCATCAGCTTTCACATTTCAAAGGGCTGATTCCCCTCTCCCCCTGCAATTCCAAACCCCTCCCGACCCCTGGGAACACAAGATGCACTGCATGTAGCAGAATCGGCGTCCAGCTGAATCCATGGAGATCCCAAGGAACAAACCCACGTAAGCCAGAGTCTTCCATGTTCTGGCGCTTGTCTTGAGCCAAGTTCTCACAAGGGAAGTCACATATTGAGTGTAAGGCAAGCAGATTATTGCCAATCTCCATTAAAGCTGGCCACTTCGAAATGCGCTCCCAAGTGGTGTTTGTTCCAAAGTTTGGGCTCAATCCCAAAACCTCCAAGTGCCCGGCCTGAGTGAGGCCTTACCTGTGCTGGTGGCAGTGACAAGGCTGGTGACAGCAAAGAGGAGCAGTGCCTGGAAGCGCCTGGGGGCTGGATGCATAGCGCCAGATTATCCAAATTGAAAGCCCGAAGCTCCAGACTAAGACGAGGCACGGAAACAGCTACAAAACAAACAGGCACATGTCTACTGTGAGTTTCAGGAGTTCGTCTTTTAACTCTCTTACAACAAAGTGTTTGGGGTTTAAAAAAAAAAGAAAAAGCACAGCCAGGAAACAGCCAATATTCTTTGCAATATAGAAACCATCTGTAAAAGTGAGTTAGAGCTGAACTTCACTGTGGTTCCAAGTACTATTCTTAATGTAAGAGTTTTTCCACAGCTGGGGCATGAGGCATCCGCATTGAACCGCTCTGCCTTGATAAATTAGACTCCATTCCACCCAGAGGAGCTGGAGTCCAAAGTAAACAGCTTATCTATTGGAGATAATATTGTTTGCAAACAATAATCATTTGACCATCAATCATCAGGCCGCACTTGTTTTACAAGTTTCTATGAATCCACTGCTGCGATGCCGCTACCGCTCACAATTGCTCTAGACCTGCCCACTGAGACCTGTCATCTGCTGGCTCCTTCTGCTGGGCTTTACAGGCAAACCAAAGCAATGAAAAAACACCAAGATTAGTCTTGTTCTCATTTATATTCCCAAACAAACGGTGCTTTCTCCTATATCCTTTTGGGGCATCCATTATATCCACTTTTATCTCCATGGATGCTTCTAGAGAGGGCAGTCCTTTCTTTGGCTGTATCACACATGACCATTCAGCTACGTAAGGTCTCACTTTCATCATCAAAAATAAAAATGACATCATTAAACCAGCAAAACACAAACTAAGTATCATCCCAGAGGTCTTTTCCAACCTAAATGTCTCTACAATAAATTGTTAAACCAGCAAAATACAAACTAAATCATGGAACCAGCAACAAAACTTGCATGAGGCGAGTCACAGGAACAGTGTTTCTGACACTCTGAGTCTCAATCAAACACTGATTTCTCCAAGAAAACAATAAATCTGCAGCTGTCATTCATGTAAATGTCCTATTGGCCTTGAGCAATGCTATGATGGATAAGATCTGAGCTCATTTAGCACAGTTACTTCATTTATCAGCCCAGCCATACAATTCCACTGCTGATAACACTCAACATATACTTTAAACATCTCATCTGTCAGCTGTGTGTATAAACATGTATCCAACACACACACAATAACTGGGAGTTTTACTGGAGCACAGAAACAAGTGCAGCAATACACATGCTTGGTAAGAGTAAGTCCCAGAGCCATTTGCTTTGCAAGAAGCTGGATCCAAATATCAACAGGAAAATTATTCCTGTGGTTTATTTAAAAATAACCATATTTTATCATCACAGCATCATGGTAAAATATATATGCAAATTAAGCATCAGGAAAAGCCTCCAATCGTAATTAAAGAATCACTCTGGATTTTATGGAGCTGTTTGCTCACTGCCACTTCTGCCCACAAACTGCACTCCGGGTTACACTGACAGCTCGAGAGGGCGGCGAGAAACGCTGTTGAGTTCTGCTCCCGTTTCTGGGCAGTTTTATCTGATCCGGCAAATTTCTTTCAGCTGTTGGGAAGAGCCGGCGATCCTGTGGCCCAGGCTGGTTCCCAAGGCGAGCCGGGGCTGTTTTGGGAAGCCACAGATGGCAGAAGAGCCCAGCTGTGCCGAAGGGGTTGGTTTATTTGAATTCTCCCTCGGTTCAAGGGCAGGAGCGCCGCTCCACCAGCGCGCGCAGAGGACAAAGTAAACACCCAGAGAACTTGTTAACATCAAACACTTTGCTGAAGAGGGCTGGGGGCAATGTTGCTTTTTGCCAAATCTTCCCTCCACTATTTATTTATCAAAAGCAATGAAACGTATATTCTGGGTCAACTTTAACCCCAGCACATGGAGCTACTGGGTTATTTTGCAGCTGTCTTTTTAAACAAGGCCAGCTCATTATCTTTAACTAAACTTTATCTTTGGAGATCTACTTTATCCAGGCTCTGATTTCCCTCTGTTTATCTTTCTCCTTACATGTTCCTCACTGCCAGTGTCAACAGCTACTCCTCTTTTGACCTACCAGTTTGGCTTTTGCAGGCTTGTGGAGTGGTAAGATCAACTGCAAAGCAGTGAGTACACACAGCGAGCCACAAAGACCAAAGTTCTCTGACTGGGGGGAAAAAAGGAAAAAATATTGGCTTTAACTGAAATAGGATTGTTCAGCACCAACACTCGGGCAGCTGAATGAAGTTTATCAACATCTGCTTCTAAAGGGATGGCAGAAACATCTTGCCAGCTGGTAGATCTGGGAACACAGGGGAAGATAAGACCCAGCAACGCAACATAACCCAAAAACGCTTCTTTCTTTTTCTTCTGCAGATGGTGACACTCCAGAAGCCCCTTGCTGAATACAGAGAAGAGGGCAAGACCACAGCTGGTAGTTTTTTGGTCTTTAGAAATGCTGTGGAGAAACTTTGCCTCTTTAATAGAGCCCTAGGCATGGAAAAACAAGACTGTTCCCCTTTGCCATCTTTTCAATAACCCAGAGCTCCTGTTTTGACAGCAAGTACCAGTCACTGGGGACTTGTTGGGATCTGAAAGAGAAGCACCTTGGTTAGATGTGGCACCATTTCAGTGTCCTAGACTCCAAGATAAGCTCTGCTCAGAACAACTCTGCCCACTGTTCACTATTACTCGACTGGGAGGATGAATCTCCATCACTTGTGGATCAAATAGTCAAAGTTATGTTGAAGTAAGAGACGTCACTGTCTGAGCATCTTAAACTAAAAGAGGAGTTATTCATATAAATAATATTCAAGGTAGAATAGAGACAGACATGGTTTTCCTGGATCAGGAAAATGTTTTCACTTTCACTGGCCATTTCTCCAGCCCAGCAAAAAGGCACAGCATGGCAAAGGCCACATTACTCCTCCTTCCACCCAGACCTCTTCACCTAAAGTCATCCTCCAGTTATCTTCCTGCAGCACTTGACCTGCTTGTCAGCTCTAAAGTAGGTTATTGCTCATGGATCAAGGGGAACAAGGAAGATAACAGACTTGTGTCAGGAGGAGGGGTCATCCTGACCATTCCAATGGATGCCTGCCCCTCGGAAGCACGCTGCACACAGAGGGGCACCCAGAAACGTCTGCCTGGTACTTCCGGACGTAATTAGTAAGATGAAATATTTCTGCACATGACACAATTCTAGCTATGTACTCATTTGTCACAGACCCTTTATGAAAGGACCCCCTGAGCACAGAGCTGAGGGGACAGCAGTTCCCAGTTTCAGCCCCGCAACCTCCGGGATGCCGTGCACAGGCAGGAAAATAAACCTTCAGCACTAACTCCACACAGAGGAGAAGGGACAGTTCAACTCTCCTTTAGTTTAGCACCAGTGGTTTCCCAGCACAGGAGCAGTGCTGTCCCCAAACTGGCACACACGATGCTGCAGAGCAGCTGGCACATGCTCATATGGCTGTCATGGCCTGGAGACCTTGCCAGAATGGACACAGGATGGATCAGGGAGCAGCCTGTGGGCTTCCTGAAGCACCCTACTGAGCCAAGATGAGAAGACACAGGCACCAGACCAGCTGGGATTTCTGCAGCCCTGCCAGAGACCCTCTTGTCTCTTCCCAAAGCTTAATGTTTGTTTTTCCCAAAGCTTCATGTCTGTTGCTGTTTCTCCAAAAACCAGTGGTCTTCAATGTACAGCTCCACAGGTCTGGTCCTGGCACCGTAACTTAACCCTCACCTCCAAATTAACTTGCTCCTACACATGTTTACCCCTAAATGAGGTTTCACACTCTAGAAGACGACAATATGCTGTTTTCCATGCATTCCCATGGTGCTGAGCTCCAGTGTCCTTCCAAACACAGCTGAGATCCTGCCCCACTTATTTACTGGACCGTGAACTTTTCCTCTCCACCCTTGCAGCTGAGGGCAGAGTCACTATGAAAAGAGCATTATCTCACCCCCATTTTGGTTTAGCTCCCTGAATCATCTTCCTGCCATCTCAGACCAGCTGGCAGGACACCACCAGGACCTCCCTTCCCAACAGCCACCACCCCACCTCGATCTGTTACTGCACTCCCCCTCCATTACTCCCCGCCCCAACACTCTTCCAACCTTCAGTGAGCTGTTCCATGAGGATCAGCTAAATGAGGAAGGGTTTCTGCACTACCCAAATGCTCCAGATCCTATAAATGCTGAAGTAGAGCAGAAGGAGGAGGAGGAAGGAAACAGCACACTCGGGAACAGAGGGCGTTATTCAGGTTGCCCACTCCACCTCCAGGAGCTGACAACCTTTGCTAAGAAGCCCAAGGAAAAAGTGACTGAGCCTCAGGGGTGGCACTGCCCACCAGCTGCATCGTGACAGCCCTCTGGAGTGCACCAGCTTTGGATACACAGATTTCCCATTTTCCTAAACAGCAGCAACTCAAAATTGGTTCCTCCCACCTCCCTTTATAATGCCATATGTGATTTAACACCCAAAGCACAGCAAGGTGGTTTTTTTTCCCTAGGTCATTTATTAGAATTACCAAGAAAAATGACATTTTAACTTGTTATCAGTACAACAAAATCAACAATTTTCCAAAACACCTACATTTAGAGCAAAAGAATCCCCTTGAATTAAGTAAAATACTCTGGCTTCAGCGTGAGCAAGCTGAGTTAGATCATTAAATCTCACACCAAGACACCTTAAAAAAAAAAAAAAGAAAAAAAGGAGGTATTGAAGCCTGTGGCATTCCAAGAGAAAGCAATCAGACATTCCTGCCGCTCGGCTCCTCAGTGATCTCCAGAGCCTTTGATCACTGACTGTCTTCATGCTGTCCTCCTGGGGTCCGGCAAAATGAGTGTAACAGCTGGCACATAGACTTCATTAGCTTTTTGCGCTGGGAGGAGCGGGCTCCAGCCCGGCAGCCACCGGCAGCCTGCCCGCGGCTTCACGGACGAACCTTCCCGGTTTGCTGCCGGCGTTTCGGGGCTGGGAGAGCTCGGCGGTGCCGCGCAGGTGCCAGCGGAGCGCTCCCCATCCATCACCGAGCTGCTGCCAAGGGCAGCGCTGCCCGCGGGATGCGGCGGGCGCGGCCCCAGTGCCAACCCGCGGGGCTCGGAGTGCCAAAAGGCAACGGAGCCGGCCGAAGCCTCGTTTTTAGGAATGCTTAATGACCACTCAATCATTAACATCAACCTTTAAAAAGCAAATGCAGCACCTACAGTGTTCATTACGCTCCCCCTCCCCCCCTTTCAGGGTCTCAATCGAGTCAGTCAAGCGTGCAAACCGATCCTGTCGCCAGCAAAAGCATTTCCTTTCACTGTGGTCAGCCAAAAGCAGGGGAAAAAAATGGAAGTGACTTGGAGTTATGGCACCAAAAAGGCCAGACAAGCAAGGAAATAATCAACTCCACATGAGCCACTTCGAGCCCATCACAATGAAAAGGGCCTACGACTAACCCCAGGAAAGGTCAGCGGGACTATGGGGGTCAGAAGCTGAAAAAGGCAATAGCGAGCAGCTGCCAGCTGCAATAAGAATCAATGTGTTCCTAATTACACTCCGAAGAGAGGGCTCGAGCGCCGGGAAACGCCGGGCTGTAATCACAGCTTGGGCAAAAAACATTCAAGAGCTCCCGTTTTACTCTTCTCCACCTCGAGCACTGGAGCTGCAGTTTGTGTGTTACTAAATCACAGGAAGCCGAGTGCTGGAGATAAGGAGCCAGGCAGCTACAGAAGGGTTGGGGATTTCGTAAAAAAAATATCGTAATTAAGCATTTGTGTTGGAATTATGGCATCACCAAAGACAGGATTTCGTGAGTGAAAGCAATAAAATTACATTCTTCAAAGGGATTTTGCATGTGCTTTTAGGAAACACACAGAACTCTGCCGAACAGTCCCATATGCCTGGGATTTTCTCAATCCCCCCCCCAAAAACATGTGAAAGGGAAAATCTCAGAAAAATCAGTTTGCTGACAGTGACCCTATAAACCAAGCATGAGAGACACAAATGGGTCAGAACACAATGAAACGGACGCCAAGGGACCCACAGAAACAGAGTGGAAAGGCAGTTAAAAATTACAAGAAAAAGCGTCCTTTGATGTTCAGTTCATATTTATTTATTACATTTTAAACAAATGAAAGTGCACCCTCCAGATCCTTATCCGAAGGATAAGGATCTCCTGAATAAAGGAGAGAAATTACAGTTGCTCAGACTTTGCAATCCTCAGCTTGATTTCAGTAGTGCCTCCACATTTCTGCCCATACCCATGCCTGGCACCCACATCCATCAGTGCTAAGCCACATCTAAGTGTTTCCTATACAGATTCCCACCTAAGGATTCAATTGGTATTTTTACTTCTTTTTAGGTAACATATTTTTATAAGCAGCCCTGCATAGAGCTTTCTTCTTGCTTCACACCATTTAAGCCCCTCCTGAATCAGTGATGAATCCAAAGAACAACTTTGGGGACTGAAGTCCCGTATCAATTGTGCAGCAATTTCTAATGGCATGCCACTTTTCACAGAATGGCTTAGATTGGAAGGGACCTTAAAGACCTGAAAGTTGATATTTTTGTCAAAATACAAAGCAAGTGTTTGCTCGGGTGGCAGATGGCAGGAAAAACAAACAATGCTGAGCAAACGAGACAGTGACTGAGTCCCAGAGAAGACAGGGGATCCCACATCCTGATGGCCTTCCTCAATAATCAGGCAGATGTGTTTCTATAAAACACCCTAAATAATGTCACTAATTTACTCAAACTGTTCTAGGTAGGGTCCAGTGGCACAGGACAAAGGTAACACAAGAAGAGGTTAAGCAGCTGAGGAAAAAATAGCAGCATTTAGCTCAAACCATGGGCAAGAGTCTGTGTGCCTCAACGATGAAGAAGGAGGTCTTTTTTATTGGATTTTTCTATTTTACTTTCAGGCCTGGAAAGTCTCATGGTTGGTATCAGCTGTTGGACTTGGATCAAAGTTTAGCCTTCCATTAATCTTTTGAGTTATATGTGAGGCTGATAGAGATTTTTTTTTTTTTTTAGAAGACAGTTAAGATTACTCAGATACTTAATTTGCACTCCAATATTTCAAAAACACCTTGACTTTAGAACCTTGGTCTTGGCGTACATATGGTCTTGATAGAAGAACGCATGCTTTGGCATGGACTGGAGGAATGGATTTGGGAGCTGAGGGGAGGAAATTTAACAGTTTGTATACTGTGCCTCGGCACACACAGATGAAAACACTCCCGAGTCACGACTCTGCTCCCGAGACACATCTGTGCTCCGAGGGGGAGAGCTGGGGTTCCCATCCTGCCATTCCAACACCGGTCACAGCAACACAGGCATCAGGAGAAAAATAAATAAATCATCCCAGAAGCCACACTTTCTTCTCCACAAGCAGGCATAACAATTAGTTTAATTTTATTATTAACTTCAGCAAAAGAGCTGAGACAGTCCCCCTGCTGCCACACTAATGAAGTGGGAATGGCTCCTGCCTCCTCTGGCCTCGGGGAAGCGAGAGAACAGAGTATTAGCCTACACACAGTTCTGCTGGGCTGCAATTATGCTTAAATGCCTAAATCAGGGCTTTCAGCCCCCAAGGGAGCTAAGGGTATCATTAGTTTAACAGTTCCATCACAGTAGGCCAAATACATACAAAATTCTCACCCTTTGCTCTTCGAGGCCCCCCCAGACCTCCCCCTTGTCTTGATCTCTCCTGCTCAGGCACTACTTTGCCTCATATTTCCATTTCCTTCCCCACATTTAGCTCAACACCTGTGCTGTACCACTGAAGGGACGCCTGTGACAGCTCTGCTGCCTTCAGCCATGTCTCCAAGGGTCCTCGGGCCAACACCCCCTCCCTGGCTCCTTCCTCAGGGCTGGCCTCAGCCTCGGAGAGAGGCGCCTGCTTTACTTCTTCAGCTCTGGTTTTCAGCAAGAATGAGATTTCGCAACCAGTTTTTCAGCCAATTTAAAGATGGGCTGCTGCCGAGGAGGGCAGCAACACCTTCCTTCAGGACCTGGCTTGCATTCTCCTATCTGCACCAGGGATCCTGCGGCCAGCAAGTGAGTCAGATCTGCTGGCAGATCCAGCTGAAAACTCAGCCAGAGAAAAAATGAGGTTCAGTTTTCACCTGGGTGAGGGAGCAGTTTCAGCTCCCCATGCAGTCCTGGAGCACTAGCCCAAAGGAGGGGCCGGGAATGGACATCCAAGAACAGGAACTTAGCACTTGAACAGCATGAGGCCTCAGATCAACTCATGAAACACCACCCCGGTATGTTTAATAAACCCTGGACTGCAAGAATGTGTGCAAAAATGAAGAAAAATATACAAAAACCAATCTCCAAGTGAGCCATGCCCATTTTCTCAAGGGAGCTCGGGAACTCACCATCCTAATTATCCGAGCTACAGGTGCACACCACAGCAAGCTGAAGTAACTGCCTCAGGGGGCAGTTTTTTCCCTCCAAAAGGTTTGCATTTTGCATGTTAAGGACCATCACCCATAACTACAATTTGTCTATGTTTTCTAAAACCAGAATCCAGCATGGATAAAAAATATAAAAGGACTAGAACCACAGGCTAGTTCTGGTCATCAGAAAAACCTGTCAGACTCCCAGACAAAGGTTCTTGTTTCCACACAGGCTGCCTAAAGGTCCATTTCCAGTGGCACTCTTGCACCTGGGCAGTTTAGCTGCCAGAGAACATTGATGGAAAGAATTGGAACCATGGCTGAGCTCTGTTAGAGGACAGCGAGCTCATTCCCAAGGCAATTCCAGATGAACACTGACACCTTGTCCTTTGGTAGCCTCCAGCAAGCAACAGCTCTACAAAACAGAGACAAATGGGTTCTTTTAGCTGTGCTAGCCTGAGTCCAACTTGGTCTGTTGCAACTTGCAGGGATCCATGCTATCCGTGAGCCCTTAAAGGGAAGCACAGCCATTAAATCCACACCTGCAGCCAGAATTTATAGCAACCTCATCTACTGCTGTCTTACATCATAGGCAATTAGGAGCCTGTGAACTCATGGCTGCAGGATATGGGAGGTGCACTGGAAGCCGAGAGCCAAGCCTGTGTTACAGCACAGTCGTTAGTCACCTTAGAATTCACCGTGCCTGCGGACGGCTGGAACTGTGCACAAACCGGAGCAACAGACCCATTTGGACTCTGTTTTCTAAACAGAAGTGCTGCCGTGCACTCCAAGTCACTGCTTCCCCTCCTGTTACAGCTGTCCACACGCTGTCACAGGCAATGCCAACACTCCCTGCTGCTGGACCCAGGCTCCAGGCAGAACAATGCTTATTAAAAAGCAAACCAACTAACCAGGGACAGCTGAGGGAGAGAGCAGGAAAGACCCTGGCCTTTCCTCCCCCGATTAAAACAAGCCTTCACACAATCCATCCTCCAGCCTTACAGTAATTCAGTTTTACTGCTCTCCTCCCCTCCCTTCCCCCATGCTCAAAAGACCAAACCTGGTTTCAAAATTGAAGTCCGAGCTCTCCGGCAAACACACACTTCTGCACTTCTTCACCTCGAGGGAAGGAATCCTGACACGACTGACAATATTGCTTAGCAAAACGAGCCCCTCTGCCTCAGGCCCAGATAAAAGCAGCAGCTGGGCAGAAAAATAAATTAAAAGATTGTGTTGGTCAGGCAAGGTTTGCTACAATAAACCAACCTGGCTCCCAGGCAAAGAGAGGGGTAGTGAAACATGGGGGAAAGAGAGGGAGGCTTTTGGTTGGCTTTGCTCAGTGGTGTTGCGCAACCGAGCACCGGCGCAGCTTCCCGCCTCCTTCCTCATGCCAGCAGAGCCAAAGGAGAGCAGGAGAGTGGTGATCCAAGGGAGGGAGGCAGCAGTCATCATGGAGCTCTGGCCTGAGGGTTTGGCTCCTCCAGCCCTCCTGCTTCACTCACTGCAGCCAAGCTCAAGTCACCAGTGGCTCAGCCCTGCCAGCAGCAGGGACCCCTGCCCAGGGCTGGGGGCACTCGGGGCAGCACCAGCACCAGGGCAGGTCGTGAGTCAGAGCCCAAACCTCCTCCTGCAAATCGGGGCCATGGCAGCTGTTCCCAGCAGAACCAGTTCAAACACGAGCAACTGATAGGAAAGGAGTTAAGTTTCATCACAGGGACCAGGGAGAAATTTCCGCCAGCTTCACCCGACTGTGCCCTGTTCTCACTCGCTCAGACATATCCCGCTTCGCTGAACAGGATTTCTGTCCGGACGTCCAACAGCAGACTGGCAATTCCTGGAGACACCTTCCCAAAGGAAGATGGATGCCACAGCTTCGCCACATAGAAAGAAAGTTCCAGACTCTTCATAGCACATCAACTCCCCCACGAGACTTTAATGCCGAGCTCAGCAATGTGGGGGCCCTGCAAAGATAACCAGCTGCCGGGATTGATTCCATCCCACGTTAGCATCCATCAGATAGCAAGAAAAACAAGATTAAGCAGCACCACGGCATTAGTCTTCATTTAAACTTGGCAAAGAAAGCAAATGTTTCTTTTTTGTTGGCTTCTCTCTGTGTGTTTTTTAAAGCAGTCCCAGGCTCAGCCAGGGAAAGGTGCCTGGACTGTTTAATGTTGGGGGATTAGAAGGGACAACACTTGTACACTCGCCAGAGCCCAGATAAGCAGCGAGTGCTTGGGTTAAGCAGGCGAGCATCTGCCTCCTGCAATATATACATTGTCCCAGTGAAAATAAACAGCTTCACACCTTTGGCTCAGAGAAGGACTTGAGCTTCTTCTGCATCAACCTGCAGCCTCTACACTCAAGGACGAAGGGTCAGAAGGGTGAAGGTTACTCGCAGTTCCCTTACTCCAAGTACAAGGCTGGAAGCTTTCTGTCTCCTCTCACACTGGGTAGAGTCTTTGCTGCTGCACATCAGATCTGGTGTTGCTTCTTTGTGTTTGCTGTGCCCAGAGCTGTTTCAGACAAACTCCAATCACGTACACTTTCTGTGTGTGCTGGTTACATACAAGCCACGACAAACACACTAATTAGGAAAAATGCTAACTTGGAAACTGGACCCTTTTTTAAGTGCTCAGTCACAAAGTCCATAATCTAGAACACCACACCTCAGTTTAATGCTGCCACCCCAGTTACTGGAGATCACAGTATCACTGAAGACTCCAGCCATACCACTGCAGTGCCCAGCACCTACAGTCTGCTCCTAACTCCTCTCTGGTCCATCTCAATGCACAATTTGGAAGTACAATCTGCGCCCCAAAACCACGCCTCAGTCTGAATAGCTGAATTTAAAATTGTATCATTAAGTTTGAAATTTCAACATACTTAGAGAGTTTTGATAATAACATTTTTGATTACATCCGTTGCCAGCTTCCTTCTACACCCTGACAGAGATTTGAAGTATACATTCCTATTTCATTCTGCAACAGAGATTAGTGGCAGGAACAGAAAACATCTTCTGTTCCAAAAAGCCCTCGGGGTTTTCCTCCTTCTCTTGCATTTTATTAGAGGAGTCTCAAATCTCCATCAAGCTGCGATACACTGTCACTGCAAAGCATTTAAGGCAACAAGCATCTGAGTGCTACACCGAAACACACCTTCGGAAAAAGCTCCCGAGAAACAAAGAGATTTCCGAAGCTATCCTAAAGGTGAAAGCACTCCCCAGCACTAACAGCCCTCAGCAAGCTTTATGAAAATTTGAGCCTACGCTCGAGCGTATGGCACGCAGAGCCCTAATTCAATAACTTTTGTGAACTCTTATTGTGGGGAAAGGGGGGGGAACAAAGGAAAACCACATGCTATTGTTTATTTTGACTCTGCAATACATTTAATCTACATGGAGTTGGAACATTACACAGCAAAACTCCTCAGCTCCCAGAAATTATGTGCAGCCAACAGCAGCAAAGCCCGTTCTCCAAAGGGAGAATGCCATTTTAAGTATGTTATCTTCACCCACACAGCCCAGAAACTCTCCAAAATGCAGCTGAAAGCTGCCACCAATGCTTCCAATCCCACACCCCAAGAGCACAGGATCAAGGCAAGGCTACTGGCACTCATGACACAAGGAAAGCCAAAGCTGGGGACTTCCACCAACTTGACCTTGAGCTATTGCAGCTTTTCTCAGTAAGACTGACTGCCTGAAGGGGTGCCTGAGCAGGACGAACCCCAGGCACCTCACACCTCACAGCCTCTTTGAGCCTATCAACAGGCGCAGACACTGATGCATTCCAAGATGTTAAAGCAGCAAGACCCAGCTCATGAGCTGCCAAAGAATTATTCCACTGTATCCACAAGGATGATAACAGATCTCGCTACATGAATTCCACTGCTGTAGCTGCACAGCTTCCTTCCAGCCTCGTATCCTGCTGGAGGTGTGCTAACAAGGATTGCCCATGTGTCCCTGGATGCCTTCAGTGTCTGGCTCCAGGACACCCCCAAGCAGCTTCAGAAGCCATGGCTCTGCTGATGAGTTACCAGCCACAGATCTGCTCTGGCACAACTGAAGAACCCTCTTCCTAAATATCAGATTTCTGTTCAAAGCCACCCACTGCCATCCCCTTGTGCCCAGCGAGTGCACTCCCCCAACTCCAATATTCCAGCTCCTTTACACAGCTTCTCCTGGACACAGAGCCTGCTGCCTTGTGTTGGGGCACAGTCATTGCCACCGAGGGACCGGAGCTGTGCGAGCTCACCCTGAGCAGGTGCCAGCATCAACACTCTCACCTACAGCCAGGAGAACGTGCAGACAGGTGATGTCATGGCCAGAGCAGACAGGTGACATCACAGCCCCAGCAGCCCACAGGCATCTTCTCTCCATCCTGGTTTATCTTCTCCTGCACCTGGGAGCAGAGGCCTCTGGCACAGCCCCATCCCTGCCCTCCGCCGGGCCGGGGGCTGGTGCAGACACAGGTTGCTGTGAGGTTTCAACAGGCTGAATGAAACGGTGAAGAAAGACGCTTTTCAGAGGGGGAGGGAAGGGGAGGCACACACGTACTGAACAAATCATCTGTTTGGAGCGCTGGCTCCTACTTGTTCTCAGTTATATTATTCACTCAAGGGTGGATTAATCCATCACTGCAAAGGAATCTCCTGATCTCAGAGATAAAGGCAACAAGTCATGCACTGACTGTCTGTGGATCCTCCTGGAAATGGCCAGCCTTTCTCATGGCCTTATTTGGGCCGATCTATCAGCTCTCAACTAACAACAAGCAAAAAAAAAAAAAGAAAAAAGAAATTAAAAACTGAAAACATACCACCTGTCTACAGTAACTTCAAGTGGATTGATCTAGAAGCAACCAGGGGATTTCAACTCCAAACAATCATTGTTTGTTTCTGAAGGGACGACATGAACTGTCCCCTTCCCTTGTTGCTGTTCCCCAGGAGAACAGTCACCTGGGTCGTTACCTTCAAAACTGGCATGGAAAAAATTCTTGCAAGATTCTTTAGAGTGAGGCTTTTTACCCATATAAATGGTTTCTTTTACTCAAGGGGGACTGGGAAACAAAACCCCCTGGTGCCATCCCTCTGCAGGAGCATCTCCAGCTAGAGCAGGCTGTACTCAGACACAAGGTGCCTACACAAAATACAACAGCAATTCCTGGAGGTTGGACACCTCCAGCATGTCTGTACTTCAGTGCTTCACCAGATGCCACAGAGCGATTATAGAGACATTCAGGATCTGTCTGTTCTTCACCTAAGATTAAGGGGGGCTGAGAAGTTCCCCACAGCTCCCCTTTGGCAGCCCACGATGCTGAGGGCTCACCAGCACACAGAAGGTGAGCTGGCAGGGAATACTTCACAGGCAGTGCAATCCTCAGACACCTTTGCAGAGACAAAACACCCTCAAACCCCTCGGAAAATGTGAATTTGTGGTGCCCAGCCTCTTTGCCAAGACTGTTTCAATGATGGGCTGCTCACGGCTCAAGCCTTTTAGTCCTTGGCTTGGCATTTTATAGGTTCATTGCAAGGAAAACCACGGGCTGTGAGGCAGAGCCTCCATACACTGCAAAGTAGGAAACATTAAGTTTCTCTTTAAATTAAACAAATAAGAGTCAACCACTTGGTTCATTATCAGATTCAATGGTTGGAGTCTGCGGGGAAAGCTAAACAGCAGAACTCAGGGTATAAATCAAAGGCGTGATCAGAGAGACAGGTGAGGCCAAGGGTGTGGTTTCACCTCAGCTCAGCCACTGGCAAAAGGATGGTCTCCTTCTCCTTCCCCAACACACTTGGCTCCCCCACCCCAGCTCCCCCCTGCTGCCAAGCTGATGGCAATAACCCAGCCAAGCTGGTCTTGCTCACTCTGAGCTTTAGGGAATGATTTTATCCTTTTCCCATGCTGTTTCTGTGAGCTGGGCTGGTTCAACTGGGCATTTCCAGAGACAGGAGATGGAGGGGGCTGGCCAGAACCCCTCCCTCTCTGCAAGCACCCACCCTTGGCTCAGCAGCAGAGTGAGCGCACAGGAGCAGGAGACAGCAAAGCCAGTTTAGAAGCCACTGCTGCCAGAAGAAGCCATCCCCCCACCAGCCCCCTAAGGCCTTCCCAGTCATCCAAGTGGAAGATTTAGCAACTCTAACTGTGGGGCAAGATCCAGGGAAGTTTGGGGCTTGGGTACTTTTCTTTTTTTGAAGGGTTAGCTGGAGTCAGTCCCCTGCGGCTGCTCCACTGCTGGATTCCCGCAGCGGGGAAGAGGCAGGAATGTACCTGCCACCTCCTGCAGCAGCGAGTCCTTGGATGGAGCTGTAACGTGAAACTGCGCCCAAGGAGCTGGGGAGGGGGAAAAAAGGGGGGAAAAAAGAAAAAAAAAAATAGAGTCCCACCTGGCTGGAAGAGCTCCGAGATATCTCATAGGTATGGAAAATGGGAAAACAACCCACCTTACATGATTGTTTTCCCTCCTGTTGAAAGACAGCAGATATTTCTCACACAGAAAGAATGAGCAGGGGCTTAATGGAAATGGCAGGTGGTCTGGATGTACAAGGCTCAATCCCTCACTGGGCTGAACAAGCATTTCCCCTAAAGTGATCACTGTCACTGGAGAATCATCATCCCCACCAGAAAGGGAGAAGTGAGCTGGGGAATGTAAGTGGAAAACTCTGACACGCTCAGCCCTGGCGGTTGTACTGAGCCATCTACCAAGGAAATCACTGGAAGAACACTCAGCTGAAAAAAGTGAACATATACACACACACACACACACACACACACACACAGAGGAAACTATCTAGTCTACAAATTCTTGAGCCAGCGTAGTTGGAGACCTCCCACCAGCCAAAGTAACACAGCAAAGAGGTTTTTGCTGATTTGCCAAAGACAAACACCATCCCAGAGCAAACGACGCAGGGTAAGGGGACACACAACAGCAGGGTTTGCTCAGGGAGGCCTCCAGGAGAGCAGAAAGTGAGTAGGGAAGGGAAAATACCTGGACAACTGACAAAGTACTGGCCCACCTATTAACAAAATAGGTCAAAACAGCAAAAAGAGTGGACAGAGAACACAGTTTGGTGCCCATGTACTGGCTTCAAGAGTCAGGATTGCAAGGTAAGCAGAAAATTCCCGTTTAAAGAGGAAATTTGACCAGTTCCACTTGAAACAAGGTTTTTAGCTCAGTCCCATGCCAGCTGCAGATAGCAAATGGTTCTGAAGCTCCTCAGCCCACTGAAACACCAAAAACCAGAGAACTGACAGCACCCCTGCAGTGAGGAGGAAGGGGCAGGACTCAGCTCAAGGGAGCCACTCATTAGTCAGCAACACATAAGCAAAACAGGAGACAAAAACCTGACTCTACATACAAAGTGCAAGTTTACAGTATCAATTAATTTATACAGATGAGATGTTGCCCAACAAAAGACGTTGGGCAGGTTTCCGAGTTGCCAATCAAAGTGATTCCATAGAAAACATCACCTGAGGTACCCAATCCCAGCAGGATTGTGGGTGAAGACCTGCTCAGTCTCAAGGCTTCTGGTACTAAACCAAAGGTTTCACAGCCTCGTGGAAGCTCACCAGCAGGTTCACCACGTTTCCATGTTGTTTTGCATAGGATTGTGTGCCAAGACCACAGCACTGCAATGAAACCCCTCAAGAGTCACATCTGTGGACATGGGAACAAGGAAGATACAGAGCAGGAGGTTTTCCACCACAGGCTAAAAGGCCTGCCAGAGAGAGAGGAGGTAAGGAGAAGGTGTGAAGAGTGGGTTTGGTGGGTGATATGGGAAATCCAGGTGAAGTTCAATGCCTTTTTACACACAGAACCAAAACCAGCTCACATGACCCGCAGGGAACCTTTTCTATATAGCTCATTCCGTGTGCACACACAAACACTCAGAGATCAGCCCCTGACCCAGAGCTCCTCACACTCAGCCCTGCAAACAACCTGGCATCGCAGCAGTTGATCCTGTACACACCCAGTCACACCAGCACCACCAACCCTGCAGGAGAAGGTGCTGCTGACCGCACCATCGCATCAGAAAACAGCTTTATTCCCAAAATGGTTTAATCATCACATACTTCCCAGTTAGTTTTTTGGCACTGGGACTTTGTTAGTCTTGCACTTCATGGTAGTGCCTCATCTTGAGCACCCACCAATTAATGCCCTGGTCCTGGTACGCCCGAGGCCTCGTTAGGCAGAGCAGGTCTGCTGTGGGACAGGCAGAGGGGGATTTATGAGATGCTGAACCCTGGCATGGCTGTGCACTCACAGTCCACTGCTTTGCTTCTCCATTTCCACATCTGCAGAAGCAGTCTTTAAACAAGCCAGGGTATTTTTAAGCTCTGACAGTTAAAATCCTCAAGTGACATCACCTGAAGTCAGAGCACAGCTGCCTTATTCCTCTGGCACACCAGCAAGCCAAAGTAAGCATGAGCCTCATTTATGGGTTTACAGCACACCTTGAGATAATGAAAGCACTGGTGGGACTTGCCCTGCACAGTCAGGCCTCACCTTGCACAGAGATTTTCCCCTCCTCCTCAGTTTTGGGATAAAACCCAAAAATTTTAGCATCCAGCAGAGGGGGGCACACAGGGGGCCAGCACAAACCCCACTGCCACTATCCTGGGTGTCAAAGAACAGAGAGCTGGTATCTCACCAGAGAAAAAGGATGAAAAATCACCAGGACTGCCTGAAAAATGGCTAAAATCAACCCCTCAAGCTACTTCCCGTGGCGTACCCGAGCTTGCCTGCCCACACTTCACCTTGCACACACAGGCACGGCTGTTTACGAGCACTCAGAGCAGCTTAAGGGTGTAAATCACATTAATCCAGGCGACAAAGCCACCGTGCTCATCCTCGGCTGAGTTACTAATCTCTCCACACCACAGCAGTTCCCATCTCACTTCCTACCCCTTGAGAAGGAAAAAAAAAGTACCTTTTAACATGGTAGGTAACTCAGTGGATCCCACCTTCTACCTGAGTCCAGCTTTCAACAGCTTTGAGCAACAATCATGGGTCTCCCCACAAGCCTGTGGATTTTAATCCAGTCAGAGGCTTCCCTCTTCTTATGGAAAGGGTCAAAAATATTTATTTCTTTTTAATCACTCCATTACCAAGTCCTCCCCACACGATAGGCTTGCAGCTGCTTCGAAAAAGCAGGGTTTGGTTTCAATGTGTTTGACTCACGCTCTCAACACCTATTTTAATTTGCTGGAACAAAAGCGTGCTGGCTGCAATTAAGGCAAATAATATCAAGTTCAACAGAAAAGCATTAAGAAACTGTGCCGGGAAACGTTCACTGCGAATTTTTGGAATATAGAAGGAGCTGGCCGTCGCCCTCAGCAACCGCTACCACAAAAGCACTTTTTCTCCTTAAAGCAGCCTGTACATCCCATAAATCGCAACTGTCAAAACACCCCAGTCGTGGGAGACGAGGAGAAAAGCAAACGGGCTCCACACAGCTCTTCTGGGAGCGCCAGCACCCCAGGATTACCTGCTTTGTTCAGGGAAAACGCCGGGCCACGAAGGATAAAACCCCAGAGAAGCAAAGGTTCCACGCTGCCGGTAACCTCGGTGACCGTGGCTGGTGTTTGGGTTGGTAAATTGTATTTCTGGTGCATGTGTGAAAGATACAGCTCACTGAGTAAACAGCCCTTCAGAGCTGACAGCTTTACAGCCGCGGGCTCGGCGCGACTGCTCCTTCCCAGAGGCAGCAAAGCAGTTGGGGAAAGCAGTAAAATAATAATTAAAAAGAAAAAGCTACATAAAGCCATCACATTTGCCCTTTCACCAACCCTTTACACAGTTACGAGGCGGGAGCAAAATAAACATTGCCTGTTTTCTGCCCGACAGTGTGTCACGGCTGAAAAACACGTCCCTTTTGGTCTAAAAAACATCAGTATTGGAAGCATGGGATAGGCGACTGGAAAGTTCTTCCATTAGAAGTCAGGAACTATATAATTTATATTTGTTTTTGGCAAAGAGACAGACAAAGCAAGGGAAAGTAATTTAAAATTCAAGAACCGCGTGGCTTTAAGAAGGTAGGCAGCTTAATGCAATAAAAATAATAATAACAGAGATAAGATGTCAGGATGCTTTACAGCCAGAGTCCTCAGGCATCACACACCACCTCCTGCCTTAGGGACTGACTTTCCAGCGCTCTAATTGCAGAGAAAAGTGACCTTACAGGTTAAAAACACTGAGATTAACCATTTTAAGGCAGTTAAGAGGCTGGACGCGACCCCAAACCCATCCCCTATGGCACCTCCTTCAAGCAGAGCTGCGTTTAAATGGCAAATACAGCGGAGTGGAGGCGCGTTCCCTGCGAAATTAGAGCCATAAATCAGAGCCAGGCAGCTCGGAGGGCTCGCCCCGCCGCCCGGAGCGCCGTGCACCGGCTCAGCCCCGCGCACCGAGGGCACGGAGCGCGGAGCCCGGGCGAGCCCCGCGGGGTGACAGGAGCCGCCGCCACCTGCGGCCGCGCCGAGCCGCGCTCGCCCCTCACGGAGGAGCCGCGCTCGCCCCTCACGGAGGAGCCGCGCTCGCCCCTCCCGGCGCGCGCCCGCCCGCGCCCCCTCAGCGCTCGCCGGCGGCGGGAAGCGCGCGCGTTACCTCTCCGCCGCGCCCCCTCCCTGGTCCCGGTCCTGGTGCCGGTGCCGCTCGGCGGCGGCTCGCCAGGACATTCCAGGCTGGGGCGGGCGTCCCGGCGGGCGGGAGCCTCCATCCAGCGCCGCCCGGCCGCTCGGCGCCGCTTATCTCCCCCCGCGCTGCGCTCCCCGCCCCGCTCCCACCGGCGCCCCGTGTCGGGGGAGGCGCCGCCGCCCCGCCCCGCCCCGCGGAGCGAACCAACGCCGGCTGGGGGAGGAGCACGGGTGCCCCGCGGGCGGACCCACCGCCCGAGGAGGGGAGGGAGCGGGCGGCGGTGAGCGCGGGCCGTCCGGGCGGCGAGCGGGGCGCTGCGGGCCCTTTAAGGGCAGCGGGAGGGCTGGAGGGGATGCACGTGCGCGCGAGGCGCCGCGGGGACCGTGCGGTGCCGGGACAGCCGAGAGACCGGGCACCCGAACCGCCGGGAGCCGCGGGACCGGGCACCCGAACCGCCGGGACCGGGCACCCGAACCGCCGGGAGCCACGGCACCGGGGACCCGAACCGCCGGGAGCCGCGGCACCGGGCACCCGAACCGCCGGGAGCCACGGCACCGGCCACCCGAACCGCCGGCACCGGGCACCCGAACCGCCGGGAGCCACGGCACCGGCCACCCGAACCGCCGGGAGCCGCGGCACCGGCCACCCGAACCGCCGGGAGCCGCGGCACCGGCCACCCGAACCGCCGGCACCGGGCATCCGTGTGCACCGGGACCCGCGGGACCGCGCCCCCAAACCTCCGGGACCCGCGGAACCGCTCTCCCGAACCACCGGGACCGGGCATCCGTGTGGGCCAGGACCCGCGGGCCCGGGCACCCAAACAACAGGTGCAGCCGGGAACCGAGCAGCCGCCGTGCCCGCGTGTGACCGGGCGCCGAGCAGCCGCGCACCCACTCGCCGGTGCTCCCGCGGGCCCAGGCGCTTGTGCTGCCGCGCAGCCACGGAGGCGCACCCGCGCACACGGCCAGGCACGGAGCCGTCCAGCTGCGCACCCGTGCGCTCTCGCACCCACACGAGCCTGCCACCCGCCACAGCTGCGTGACAGTCACCCACACAGCCGGGCACTCCGTGCGCGCCTCCGAGCGCAGCCGAGCACGCAGCGCGAGTCACCTGCGCGGCCCCCGGGAGCCTCCCCCTGGGCGAGTGCAGAGCTCATCCCGTGCCCGGCCCGCTCATTGCCCCGCCGGAGAGCCCACGGGTCCCACTCCGACCCTCCCGCAAGCAGTTGTATGTTCAGAGTGTCGCTGGGGTGAGGGAGTGGCTCTGGCTTTTGCCAAAGGGCTGGAAAATGCCCCCACACACCACATATGATCCATGCATCATCTTTCCCCAGATGACGCCACCAAGAACCCTGTACTCAGGCTAAAAATAGCAAAAAAGGGGCTTTATCGAGGGCTCATCCTGTGCACAGACGATTGACCCCTTCCAAAAGAACCCAAAACCACCCAAAATACACCCAACTTGCCTTGTTTTTTTTGGAATTTGCTATATTTTGGTCGCATCCACACATGGTGGCTGGAAAGGGATTTATTCCAAGGAGCGTTTCACCTGGAAAAGCTTCAGCACCACATGGAGCAAAGAAACATGGTTGCTGTGTTTAAAAATAAAGAAAAATAATCTTTAAACATCCCCCCCTCCCCCCAAAAAACTAGACTTGAAATAAAATCTCTTGGTTTTTGGACAAACCTGTGAGACCAAAACGCTGCACTACCCTGTGTTTACCAGCCCTAATTTTATCCCTCAGGAGGTTTCCTGTAGGACGTCATTATTTCCACAAGTGTGAAAGGGGAAAAAGAAAAAAAGAAAATGAAGAGTAGAAAAATCCTCAGCAGGTTAAGAATCCAATAATCTGAAGAAAACACCCCAGAATGAAACAAAATCGGGGTTGGCACAGCTGAGGAGTTAAATCACTTGATTTATGGCAGCCACTGGAAAAGCTGAGGACTTCAGGATTGTTCTCAGCACAGAAGAGACAGCCAAGTCTGCTTTTTTTGGGGATAAAAATACTGAAAATGAGGGTCATAATGAAGGTGTTTTGCAGACCAGGGGTGGTGCCAAATTGCGGATTCTCCCTGTACAATTTTTGGGGCGATGTTTTTCCCCTCCTTGAGCGCATTTGCATGAGAATACCCCTTGGGCAGGAGAATTGCTGCTTAATTAGCGAACAGCAATCACTTTAATTAGCATGTCTCCATGCTCCCTGCTATTTTGCATAGATTCAAATGAGATGCTCATTAGGGAGCAGGCGCCCGGACAAGCTACGCCCTTTAGCCGCTCACTAACCCAATTAACTTCAGCCAAACCGTGCCGGGCCCTGTGCCAGGAGGGATCGGGCTGCTCCCAGAAGGAAGGTGCAGAACCGCTCCCTTCAACCTGCTCGTTTCCTCCAAACCTCTGAGGTTTCCTTCCTTGGAAGGTTTTTCTCCTTCAAGGTTTTCCTTCTTGAAAGATTTCCCTCCTTGTCAAAGGTTTTCCTTCTTGTGAGATTTTCCTCCATTCAAGGATTTTCCCACATCGAAAGTTTTCCCTTCCTTGAAATGATTTCCTCCTTCAAGTATTTTCTTCCTTGCAAGATCTCCTTCCTTGCCTAAGGCTTTCCTCATTGCGAGGTTTTATTTCCTTCTTTGCGGTATTTTCCCCCACCCAAGGTTTATCCTCCATGTAAAAAACCTTGCAAGGTTTTCTTCCTTGGAGTCTTCTTTCTTTCAAGACTTTACCTCCTTTGGAAGTTTTCCTCCTTGCGAAGTTTCCTTCCTGACAAGGTTTTCCTCCATGCAAGGTTTCCCCTCCTCATAAGGTTTGCTTCCTTGCGAGTTTTTCCTCCTTTTCCTTGCTCGCTCACTGCTTGGATGTGGGCGCAGAAATGGGGGGGACACCCCCAAAAATCCACCCTCTCTCCTTGGGGGTCCTCAAGCCCTCTCCGTGCCCCTTCCCCCCCTCCCCCCCCCAGGTGGGGCCATCGTTCCTGGCAGGAGCACGAGGGAATTTGAGGATCCCCTTTGTTTTTCCGCCCAGCCAGCGTGGTCCCAGCGAGGTTGGGTTTTATTTTATTTTATTTCTCCTGCCCCGTAATCCCATCGTCTTGTCACGGTTCCCCGGGAAGCGGGGCTGCTCCGAACAAAGCCCCCGGAGCATCCCGGGCTCCCGGAGGGGGTTTTGCAGCTGCGCCTCGGAGCGTGACCGATCGGGAATGAGCCTTCGCAGCGCGTCTAATGCCGTTTGGACAGGGAGCCTTTCATCCGCTCGTGGGAGTGAGGCCCCGGCATTGAGGCGGCCGCTCCCCGCGCTCCGGCCCTCGGCGCTCCCGGCCCCGCGGGAGCCGCTCGGCACCGCCGCAGCGGGTTTGGGGTGAGCGAGGTGGGGACCCCTGTGCTCGCCTCCACTGCTGCGGGTTTGGGTGCAGAGCTCAGAGCCAGGGTGGAAGGGCTGAGGCTTGGAGATGCTCCCCATCGCCCTGGTCTGGTCGCTGTCACCCCATGCTGGGCTCCACTGCGTTCCTTGTTGTGCTTCCCTTGTTTTTGTCCCTGGCAGTGCCTCTTCCCAGTTCCCACCTTCACATCCTCAGCAGGTTCCTTGGCTTGGTTCTCATCATCCCATCCCTGGCAGGCACCTCCTTTTCGTTCCCATTCTCCTGCCCCCAGCAAGTACCTTGTCCAAGTTCCATCATCGCACCCCTGTCCCCATCAGATCACTCATCCCAGCCTCCATCATCTGTCCATGTGCCCTGCATCACATCCCAGTCCCTGTCACCTTGTCCTGGTCCCATCACCTCAGCCCAGATCCCAGCAGGTGCCTTGTCCCAGTCCCATGTCCCTTGTCCCTGTGTCTCTGGGGCCAGCCCAACACCCCGATGCCCTGCAGCATCCAATGACCTCCATCGAGTGAAAGTTTGTAGTATTTTTTTGGGAAGGGGACAGCAGGTGCCAGTCCAGTGCCCCCACCCTTGGCAGTGCAGGTGGCATTGGGTGGCATCAGCTGCTGAATGCGCTCTGCAGTGCGGCAGGAAATGAGTGTGAGTGGGGAATCTCGGGATTTCCACTGCAGGGGAAGGGATCAGGAACAGGGCACAGAGGCTGGAGGGGTGATGGGATGGAGCACGTGTGGAAACACATCACCTGGGAAGAGAAGATGAAGAGATGAGAAGATGAAAATTATGATAGGAGAGACAAGATGAGACAACAGGAGAGGGAAAGAGGAGGAAGAGGAGAAAAATAAAGAGAAGGAGGGAAAGGAGGAAGAGGAGAAGGTCTAAAGGATGAGAAGAGGAAGAGAAGTAGAAAGAGGAGGAGGAAGAGGAGAGATGTTGCCTTTCAAGAAGCCATACCTCCCCATGAGCTTCACCAACCCATCACTTCATGCATTGGACAGGGGAGTTTTGTTTGTTTATTTTTCCCCCCAGTGAAAAGTGGCTTTTTGATCCAAACACATGTTTTCATAGCAAAGGTTTTTTTGGCTGAAATGCTTTTTATTTCCATATTAAAAAAAAAAAATTGTGAGGTTGGTGGGAAGGGTAACTTCTGTAAAACCTCTTTTTTTCTTAAAAAAGCCCCAACTAATCTATTTTGGCTTTTTTTTTTTTTCCCCTCATCAGAAATACTTCTGCGGGAGGCTCTGGGAGTGATTCATTCCCAAAATCCCCTGTCCCATGCCGTGCCTGGTCCTGCCCAGCTTTATCATCTCCCCTGCAGCAAATAGCCAGTGGCAACAAAAGAAAAATTACAATTATTAGGGAATACTTTTTTTACGTCAATCTTTTTTTTGTTCATTAGACTAGAGGGTGGTTTTGCCTCATTTTCCTGTATTTTGTTCATTTAAGTCCATGGAGCTGCTTTAGCACCAGGTTAAAAAATCACCTCAGTCTTTAGGAAGGAGCAAAGAACCTTCCCATGTTGGATTTCCCAGGGCACTGGGGTTACCTCCGAGGAGAACCCAGACTGCTGGGGTGGGACAGAGCTCCCTGCACCCCTGTAGAGAGTCCTGAGGGTGATAAAAGGTTCTGTGGCCCGTGACGTCTCCAGCACCTGCCTGCTCCAGGCCAAGCTGGAATGAACCTTGCTGGAGGCTGTCTCCAGCCTGGTCTCCTGGACGGACCTTGGGCCCACAATTCAGGCAGCTTGTCCTCAACCTTCTCTCTGGATCGGCCTCAGAGTTGCAGGGACCTTGTCTCCATCCTTATCTTCCTGGTGGATCCCAGATCAGTGTTGTGGGTCTCTTGTCTCCATCCCTGTCTCCTGAAGGATCTCAGGAGGGTGCTGCAGGTACCTTCACTCCATCCCCATCTCCTGAAGGATCTCAGGAGGGTGCTGCAGGTACCTTCACTCCATCCCCGTCTCCTGCAGGATCTCAGGAGGGTGCTGCAGGTACCTTCACTCCACCCCTGTCTCCTGAAGGATCTCAGGAGGGTGCTGCAGGTACCTTCACTCCATCCCCATCTCCTGAAGGATCCCACAGGATCTCAGGCTGCTGCTACAGCCAGTCACCACCTTCTCTGAGCTCCCCAAAACCCAACCCATCACCTCACCTTGCTGGCAGTGCCCATTCCCAGCTCCTGGTGGACGCCTCTGGAGGGGCCAAGCCCGTTGTGGAGGGAGAACCGGAGACGGGCGGAGGGGATGGAGCTCCTTCAAAATTGACACCATATGGCTGTTCCTTATCCCCGGGCCCAGTAAATAGGTCTTTCATGCTGGGCCGGTTGCCATAGGAGCAAACACGCAGGAAATATCCCAGATAACTCGAATAGTGGCGAAAACATATGTTTTGGATAAAACCCGGCAGAAAATCGCCCCGTTTAACCCCTCCAAGGCAGTTTTAACCCCTTTGCCACACCTCAGTGCGTGCATGCAGTGGGGAAACTGAGGCACAGCGGATCTGGGCCCCCTGTCACCCAGCAGTGGGAAATCTGACAGGTTTTTTGCCATAAAGCAGGATTGCTGTCAGGTTCCCAGTGTCAGCATGCCTCCTCCTCCTTCTCCTCCTCCTCCTCCTTCTCCCCAGAGCCCCTTATCAAGACGGATGGCTGGATGCAAGGCCGCATGCAAGCATTTTGCTTTGATTTGCCAAGGAATTTGCTTTGCTTTTGCTTTTTTATTTTCCCTTTCTTTTTTTTTTTCTTTCTTTCCCCTCTTCTTTTTCTCTCTTTTTTTTCCAGCCTCGGCCAAACCTTCCCTTATCACATCTGGCGAGCAGTGGGCCCCCAGTGCTGCCCTGGCCGCCGGCCAAGCGCAGAGCCGACAGCCAGGCGGCCGCAGCACGGCCAGGTCTCCCCACACCACAGCGTCCCGTGAGGCTGAGCCCGGACAAACCGACAGCCCTGGCTCTCAAGAAGGGGAAACTGAGGCAAAGAAGGCCTGAAAAGCTGCTGCAGGTGTTGCTGGTTCCTGCAAAGCGGCTTCGTGCATCCCCTGCGTGCTGCAAGTATCCCTGTGTGCCACAAATATCCCTGTGCACCGCCAATATCCCTGTGTGCTGCCGACATCCCACACACCCTGAACATTCCTGTGTGCTGCCAGCATCCCTACATGCTGCTGCAAACACCTCTGGGTGCTGCAAACATCCCTGTGCATTGCCAGCATTGCTGTATGCTGCATCCCTGCATCCCACAAACAGCCCTGTGCATTGCCAGCATCCCTGCATGCATCCCACAAACATCCCTGTGCATTTCCAGCGTCCCTGTGTGCTGCATCCCTGCATCCCACAAACATCTCTGAGCATTTCCAGCGTTCCTGTGTGCTTCATCCCTGCATCCCACAAACATCTCTGAGCATTTCCAGCGCTCCTGTGTGCTTCATCCCTGCATCCCACAAACATTTCTGTGCATTTTCAGCATCCCTGCGTGCATCCCACAAACATCCCTGTGCATTCCCAGGGTCCCTGTGTGCTGCATCCCCGCATCCCACAGACCTCTCTGCCCTCTGTAACACTTCCCAGGGCCTTTTTCCAGGAGAGGGCATCGCTGCTGGGTCCTCTGCCTGAAGATGAAGCAACCCCATGCAGTCCATCCCAAATCCTGCATCCCAGAGCAGTCTTGCAGCAGCCCTATCCCCATAAAAGGCTGAAGGGGAAGCTATGGGTGCTGGGATGGGGAAAATTTTGGGAGGGGCTGCTCTGGAATGTCATGAGCAGGACTTGAGCATAGGAGGGCTTGCAGGTGTGGGGTGTAGATAGCACAAACCAGAGGGATCAGGGAGAAAGCCCCAGGATCAAGGAGCAAGGGGCTGTGGGGCCGCAGCTCCCGGGCGATCCCCGGCGGGAGGAGGTCCAGCCGACCTGGGATTTCTCCTGGTGCCGTCTTGTAAATAGTGCTGACGGCAGGAATGTGCAGCACGGAGGAAAATCCCCTTCCACACCAGAGCATCGCCTCACAGCCTCCCTCCCAGTGGGATCAGAGCCCTCCTGATGCTTCTTATCCTGCCCATTCTCCTGAGGAATTTCTTTTCCGTCTTAATTTTGGTGGGATGCACATCCCCAGCAAGGTGCAGCGTCCCTGCTTCCCACAGCATCCCTGCCAATGCCACATCCCTGCCACTGCCACATCCCTGCCACTGTCACATCCCTGCTCTGCTGCAATCCCAAACTCATTTCCCACTGCAACTCCTGTTTTTTGTTTTCCCCTTATTTTTTAATAACCTCTCCCTGCATCTCCCGCCTCCTCCTCCTCCCTCTGAGCTCTGGTTTGGGTTTTGGTGAGGTTTACCAAAACAAACACGGTCAAACCACCCCCTCCTAATGTGTAAAATCCCTGGAAAAGCCACAACAGCTCCGCAGGGCGGCCGAGGGCTCGCACAAGGCACTGGCAGGCCCCTGAGCTTCTCAGCCAGCCCTGTGAGCAGAGCACAGCAGATGAAATCCATTTCATTTCCCCCTCCTTTTTGATGTGTTTTCCAGCAGGATATTCCTTGCACGCAGGTCCCTTTGCCCCAGGGGGCTGTTGCTGGGTGCTGAGCCCGCCGAGATGATGCTAAATCAAGGAGGGATTGAAGTGATGATAAAACTCTCCAGGACGATGGGAAAAATGGCATTTTCTCTGCCAGACCCCCTCACTTTCCTCTTGTCCACGTCCCAAAAGTCCCAGCAGTGGCCAAATGATGCTCAAAAGCCACCTTAAAGATTCAGTTCTCTGCTCCCAGGGGGGATCTACCCCTCCTCTGTGAGCTGTTTTCATACCTCTCCCTCCCCAATGCTCATTTACTCCATGCCTGGAGGTTCCAAAGAAGCAGTCTGGGGGGTTGGGGAGCTGATTTTGGGTGTTTGGGGTTTTTTTTAGGGCATTTGGGGGTTTGAGGGTTCTGCTCTCGATGGTGAGAGTTGTGCTTTCTCCCCACCCTGCCCAAGAATGTTTCTGCTGATATTAAACCCGACCCGGAGGCATTTGGAAGGAGCCGACTTCCTCGCCAAGAAAATGACCTCAGCTTTCTGCTTTGGAGCTTTTTTTTTTTACCTTTTTAAAGCATTTTTCTCCCTCTCCTCCCTGCCAGGCAAGAGGCACCGCTGGGGCCTCACCCGTGTCCCTGGCACCACTGCCAGGCTGCATACACAGTGCCAGTCATCCAATTCAGGGGGATTGTTGTAGGTTTTAACCTGAAAGTTCCAATTTTAAGCTGTAAATTCCAAGTTTTTCCCCACAAAACCCCTCCCTGACACTGACAGGAGGATCCGGGGGCCAAACCTGCTGCAAAACCCCACCTTGCACCATCCTCTGGGCACGTGATGACCTCCAAAACTAATTTTCCCAATGAAATAAAATGGTCAAAAAAATGCTCAAACCGAGAGCTAATGTTGCCCATGATGTTTCTGGAAAGGATTTTTGCAGGAGTTTCCTTAACAGACTCCTCTGCATTTTTGCTTTTATTAATGTGGCGGCATTCCCGAGGCTGCTGCGATGCTTTTGCAAGAGCTGAAACATCTCCTGAGTTAAAAATCCAACAAATCCAGCCTCTCAGGCACCTCCACAGTGGGAAATGCTAAGGAGAGAGGAGGGAAATGCTGGATTTGGGTGTCTTCAGATGGAATTGCTCGAGCTTTAGGGTTTTTTTCTCTAAATGAATATTTCTGTCCTGGAGACACCAAGCTGATGGGGGCAGTTCAGAAAATGAAAATGCTTCTGGAATCCTATTGGATTTCCAGTCCCTGAAAAGCTGATGTCATTGGGAAATTTTCTCATTTGCCCCCAAAAATCAGCTGGGAAGTGCTTCCACTATTCTTCTCTGCTTGAAGTGGTGCATCACCATCCTGGAGCTTCATTGGTGCCCCACAACTCCATCCTGAATCCAGCATCTCCATCCTGCATCCCACTCCTGCGCCCTGGCTTCTGCATTCCATTCCTTCTGTCCAGCTGCACTCTCCAAATGCATCCTGCTTTTGCCTCCTACACCCATCCCCTGCATCTTGTGCCTGTCTCCTGCATCCCAAATCCTTCATCTGCACCGCCAGCCCTGCATCTCATGTCCTGCATCTGCACTCTTCATCCCACATCCTGCACCATGCATCCCACTTCTCACACCCTGAAGCTGCGTCCCAAATCCTGCATCTGTGCCCTGCATTCCACACCCTGCATCTGAACCTCTCATTCCACATCCTGCCCTATGCATCCCACTTCTTGCATCCTGCATCTGTGTCCTGCACCCTGCATGTGCATTCTTGCATGGCAAATCTACACCCCAGATCCTGCATCTGCAGCGTGTCCTGCATGTGCAGCCTTCATCCCACATCCCTCATCTGCACCTGCATCCTGCCCAATCCCTTGTCCTGCCCCTGCACCCCAAACTCTGCATTTGCATCCCACATCTTCCCACACCCTGCATCCCATATGTCCATCCCACCCCCTTCATCCCGTATCTCCATCCCACACTTCTATTCCATCTCCCACATCCACAGCCCCATCCTGCTGCCAGGATCCCGAGAGCACCAACCACCCCTGATAGTCCAGTTGGCCTCACCAGGAACTCCCACCCCACCCAGGGCCCTGGGTAAGCTCAGCCCAGGGTCCTTACTGGGGCATACTGGGCTGTGTCCCCTATAGCTGCACCCTGGCTGTGTCTCATTGCCACCTCCCCCAGCCCCAGGACAAAAACTTAATTGCAATGAGAATCATTTGTGAGGCTGACTTGGTCCCATCCTGTCCTTTCTTCCACTGCTCCCTGGTCCCATCCAGGTGTTTCTCCAGAGCAGGTGTGAGATGGGAGAGCAGCATTCCCAACCTGGCCTGCACAGAGGGGACTGGGGAGGTTTCCCATCCACAGGGGCTCCGTTCCCCTCCCCGGCACATCTGGCGGGCAGATGTGGCCAAATGGCTGGGATCTGCCTCCCAGATGGGGGACGAGCTGCAAAATGTCTGTATGGGATTGGAAAGCGATAATTTTTTCCTTGGAAATCTGCATTTCCTGGCTCGTTGCACGCACTCCCCAACTCCAGGGGTGCTGGGGTTGTCCTGTGCTGCTCTGGTGCTGGAGCATCCCATGTCCTGCACCTCCATCCCACACCTGCACCCTAAACCCCACCTCTGCATTCCATGTCCTGCATGCACATCCCATCTCCTGTGTCCTGTATCCCACCTCTGCATCCCAAATCTCTCTTCTGCAGCCCCTGCCCTGTACATCCTTCATCTGTATCTTATATTCCATTTCCCTCATCACCTGTCCTATATCCCACCTCTGCATCCTAAATTCTGCTTCTGTACCCCACGCCCTGTACCTGCATCCCATATTCTGCATCTGCCCTTTCATCCCATGTCCTGTATCCCACATCTGCAGCCCCTCTCCCATGTCCTGCAACTGTGTCACATGTTCTGTGTCTGGAAAACTGCATCTGTCTCCTAAATCCTCTGTCCTGCATCTGGGAACCTGTGTCTACATCCTAAATTCTCTATCTGCTTCCTAAATTCCTATTTTTTTCCCCTAAATCCTGTGTCTGCATCCTGAATCCTGCATCCCACATCCTTAAATGCTTCCACAGTCCCTCTTCTGTGCCCTACATCTGGAACCCTGTATCTGCATCCCAAATCCTGTGTCTCACATCTGCATCCTGAATCCTCCACCCTGGGTTCTGCATCCCCATCCTAAATCCTCGCTCCCATCCCTGCATTTATGTCCTAAATCTTATGTCCTATACCTGCATCCTAAATCCTTCATCCTGTGTTTATATCCTAAATCCCATGTCCCCATTTACATTTCAAATACTCCATTCCAGATCTGCATCCTGGCTTCTCCATTCTGTGTCCTGCAACAACATCCCACGTCCCCCACCTGCATCCTAAATCCTGCATCCTGCATTTACATCCCCAGTTCTATGTCCCACCTCTGCATTCTAAGTTCTCCATCCTGCATTCTGTATCTACATTGTGAATCCTCCATCCTCCATCCTAAATCGTATATCCCACATCTCCATTCTAAGTCCTGTGTCCTAAATCCTACATGTACATCCCAAATCCTATGTCCCACATTTGCATCCCAAGTTCTCTGTCCTGCATCCTGCACCTACACACTAAATCCTGTGTCCCCGTCTAAATCCTAAATCCTGTGTTCCATATCTGCATCCTAAATCCTCCATCCTGTATCTACATCTGAAATCCTAAGTCTCCATGTAGCTTCTAAATCCTCTATCCCACAACTACATCCTAGGTCTTCTATCCCACAACTGCATCCTGGATCCTCCATCCTGTGTCTTGAATGTTCATCCTAAATCCTACATCCCCATCTGCATCCTAAATGCTCCATCCTGCATCTACATCCTATGTCACAAATCTGCATCCCAAGTTCTCTGTCCCAGATCCTGTATCTATGTCCCAAATCCTATGTCCCACATCTGCCTCCTAAATCATGTGTTCCAGATCTGCATCCCGAAACCTGCACCTGTGTCCTAAATCCTACGACTCCATCTACATCCTAAATCCTCTGCTGCATCCCACATCTACATCCTAAATACTCTATCCTACATCTTGAATCTACATCCTAAATCCTGCATCCACAGCCTAAATCCTAAGTCCCATATCTGCATCCCAAGTTCCCTGTTTCACATCTTGCATCTCCATCCTAAACCCTCCATCCTGTGTCTACATCCCAAATCCTATGCCCCACATTTGCATCCCAAATTCTCTGTCCCACAACCAACATCTGCATCCTAACCCCTCCATCCTCCACCTAGATCCTAAACCCTCCATCCTCCATCTGTGTCCTAAACCCCATCCCTGCACCCTGAAACCTCCATCCTGCATCCAGCACCACACCCCTCACTCTGCATCCCAAACTCCGCTCCCAGGATGCTGCGAGGAGGCCGAGGGCCGGCAGAGCTCCCTGTGCCCGCTGGAGCATCACGAATTTGGGATGGGGCCGGCAGAGCTCCCTGTGCCCGCGGGAGCACCACGAATTTGGGATGGGGCGGGGGCAGCAGCCCCGGCCGTGCTGTTGGTTTAAGGATTTGCCTCGCTCCGGTGCCTCCGAGCGCGCCGGGTCCCGGCGGGGCTGCACAAAGGGCGCTTTCAGGGCCCCGCTCGGCGCAGCCCCCCCGCCCCACCCGGCCACAGAGCAACACAAACCTTTCATCCCCCTCGAGTTTCCCCCACAGACCCCGAAAAGCAGAAAAGAATCCCCTCTGCGGAGTTAAAAATCCAAAAGGACCCCAAAAATTAGGGTTGAGAATAATTCCCATGGGAATGGAGCCTGGTTAGCGCGCGGGACCAAGGCAGAGCACAAGCAGTGTCCGACCTGCCCTGAAGCATCCTGGGGAGGAGGGGATGTGCCCGTGATCCCCCAGAATATCCCATTTACAGCAGGTAACAGGTGAAAAATTAATTTGTTTTGACAGCGAGACCCACTCGTGCAATGAGTTGCACCCAGCCTCACGCGCCTCCACAACCCTCCATTCCCGAGGCATTCCCTAAGATTTTCTTTTTTTTTAATGCCCTTAGAAATATAAATTCCTGGGGGGAATGAACCAGAAAACCCTGTATTCAGCCTAATTATCCCCCCTGGCCGCAATCTGTGATCTCTGGGACAATTAAAAGTGCTTAATCCCAGCTGAAAAGCAAACAAGGTCGGAGCGCGGCGTCTTCCTGCCTTCCCCTCGCCCGCTGCCGGGGTCTCGCTCCCCAGCTGCAATATAAATATGCAATTAAAAAATCGCCGCTAATTGCTTCGCCCAAGGGGGGTTCCCACCAGGGAAACAAAAAGGCAGAAGAAAGGAATATTTAAAAAAAAAAAAATTAAGAAGGGGTAAACAAGTAAAAAGTGCATTTTTTTTTGCCCCATGATTAAACACTGATGCAGCTTTAGGGAGAAATTGTGGAGGTATCTCAGGGTTTGCACCCTGGGGTGGGTTTTTTTGGGGGGGATGCTCTTTTTTTTGGGGGGATGGGGTTAATCCCTGGCTCTCCTCTCTCGCTCCAGCGCTAACAACCCCTGGCAGCTCTCGGGCTCGTTAGTCCTTCCGAAAAGCAATTAGAGCGGTTGGAAAATGAGGACAGCGGCTGCCCTGAGACAGGGCAGGAATGGGGGGTGGGGGGGTCAGCTCCCAACCCTTGGGGCTGGTTTAGGGCTCGGCAGAGATCCCACAGAGGGATTTATGCTGGCTGAGCAAAGCTGTGCCATCAGGAGGTTTCAGAGTGAACAACCCATTGCAACCTTCCCCCTGCAGCAGCCAGCCTCAATCTGTGTCCCCCAGGGCTTTATTGAACCTTCAAAACCTAAAACAGGCGGCTGGACACCTTCACAGCGTTTGGGTGCTGCTGCCAGAGCCCAGCCAGGAGGAAAAGGAGGAGGAGAAAGAAGAGGAGGAGGAGGTGGAGGAAGAGAAAGAAGAGGCAGAGGAGGGATGCAGGGGCTCAGGTGCCGGGCAGCCAGACTTTCTGGGTGCTGACGACGTCGCTGAGCTTGGCCTTGATCTTCAGGAAATGCCTCTTGAACTCCAGGCCATCCCCCTGAGTGGGGAGAGACAGGGGGGTTACATCCCCTGCACCCCTTCATCCCCTGGCACCCTCCTCCCCTGCTCACCCCCACCCTGCACCTGCCCTGCAGCCCCCACCACCCACTGTGACACCCCACACACCTTGGAGAGCCGAAAATCCACCAGGATCTTGCTCTCCATCTCCACCAGGTTCACCTTGAAGATGAGTTTGTTGTTCCTCCTGTCTGTGGTTGAGATGGTGACCTGCAGAAGGGAGGGGTGGCTTGAATTATCCCCTGATGACCCAGCACAGGGGGTCCCAGCCCTGATTCCACCCCCTGGCCCCCACCTGGTTGGTGCAGCTCATCTTCCAGCCGTATCCCATCTTCTCACACACCTCCTTCAGCGCGCGGTAGGAGCCGTCGGCGTCCAGCTTGGTGAAGAACCGCGTCATCCGCTTCACCAGCCGCTGCCACGGGCTCTGCCGCCCCAAAACACCGTTCCAAAGGTCAGAAATCCCAACAAAATGCCAGAAATCCCACCAGGTTCCAGCCCCAGCTCTGACAAATCCCGGCTTTTGGTGAGGAAATGTTGGAAAGCTGCACCCCCTGACGGCACAAGCCAAGAACAGCATCCAGCATCCCCAACACCAGAAATGCTGCACAGCCACAGCCCAGACAGCGCACAGTTGGCCCCTGGCATCATAAATATGGCAAAAATGCTCTTAATGACACACAGATGATGCAAAGCTGCCCCCTGATAGCATAAATAGCGCAAAGATGGACCCCTATATTCTACACTGGATGCAAAGCTGCCTCCCAAATGCTGCAGAGCTGTACCCTGGAACTGGAAAGTTGCATTTTAGTACTCAGAATACTGCAAAATTGTGCCCTAAATACCACAAAGCTGCACTTCAAGATGACAAACCTTGCCAAGCTGCTCCCTGATATTGTAAATCAGATGCAAAGTTGCTCCCCAGACACCACAGAGCAGCCCCCAACCACTGCACAAAGTGCACCTTGATGCCATAAATGACGCACATCTGCACCCCAAATCTTGGGAGGTGGCACCCTGAGATACTAAAACTCACAGCTGCATCCCAGCCCTGTCAAGTTACTCCCTGATATTCCATATACAGCAAAGTTGCTCTTTAACGTGGTATTTATGATGCAAAGTTGCACCCCAGTATTTCACACAATGCAATGCTGCACCCCAATGCTGTAGATCAGATGTGGAACTGCCCCTCGAGTCCCTGGCGAAGTGACAAACTGACACTAAAAATATTGCAAATTTGCACCCCAAATATTTACCATCACGTAGTAAACATTCAACAGCCACAGCCCCAACAGTTGCTCCCTGATATTATAAATACGACAAAAGCTGCTTCTTAATTTCATATATCTAAGGCAAAGCTGCACCCCAGTAGTACAAAAGGTGAACAGTGGACCCTGGTGTTGTAAACTGGATGAGACTCTGCCCCCCAAATGCTGCAGTTGCACCCCAAGATGATAAACCTCACCCAGCCACACTCCAAACATTGCCAAGTTACTCCCTGATGTTATAAATACAGCAAAGCTGCTCCTCCTTGTCATACACATGATGCAAAGCTGCACCCCAGTGTTGTAAATTGGACATGAAGGTGGCCCCACAAATACCCCAAGGCCATGGCAAAGTGTCACCCCGACACTAAAAATGCTGAAAAGCTGTGCCCCAAATCCTGCAAACTCACACCCGAGGTGATGAACAGCAAAAAGTTACACCTCCAAGATTGCCAAGCTGCTCCCTGATATTCCCCATCAGGCAAAGCTGCACCCCAAACACCACAGAGCAGCCCCCAACCATTGCAAGGTGCACCCTGACACCATCGACGATGCCGAGCTGCGCCCCAAACACGGCGAGGTGGAATCCCAGAGGATGAACCTCGCCCGGCCGCATCCCCAACACTGTGAGGCAGCATCCCGATATCCCACGTGGTGCCAGGTGCCCCTGCAGCCCCTGACCTGGGAGGAGCCTGGGGTGCCCAGGAGTTGGCTGTTGACCAGCATGTGCTCGGGGCAGGCGGGCTGTGAGAAGCTGAAGCCCTGCACCAGCTGGTCGATGCTTCCAGCGCCACTCTCCCAGGGCATCCCGCCCGTGCCGGGCTCCGGCTGAGACGTGGAATAGCTTGCCTTGTCCTCACTGCAAGGCAAGGGGGGACACGAGGGTTAGGAGTGCTGCAGAGAGCCAGATGTGGGAACCGCATGGGATTTTGCAGGATTTGGCACGATCACAGGGGTGGTGCGGGGTTTCCACCCGACCACCTCCTGGAGAAAATGCCGGGAAAGCCCCGAGGCGTGCAAGGAATTGCAAACCCGTGTGGAGGGAAGCAGAGGCTCACCCCAGTGCTCCCTTCACCGGTGAGAAGTCTGTATCGGATCGAATGTGCTTGGAGAAGCCTCCAGGGGAGTCGGTGACCCCCCCCGAGGAGAGCCGAGCCCGCTTGACATCTGCAAAGGGACAGACACCCAATAACCCCCAGCTCCGGGGGCACCAGCACGTTCCCCCGTGGCCCCTTACCCTTTCTGAGGGGTCTGCTGTACCACCGGTCCTTCTGGATGTCGGGAATGGTGATCCTGGCAGTCGGGCTCTCCGTGAGGATCTTGTGCAGCAGCGCTGGGGGAGCCGAGGGGGTGGAACACAATATGGTGTGTGTATATATGGATGTATTTGTGTGTAAATATCTGCATACACTTAGGGAGCTGCTGGGTGCCGGGTGCTTACCCAAGGGAGCTGAATCGATCTTCTTCCAGGGTGGGAGGTAGGTTTTCTTCTCCTTCCAGTCGCTGTACTCCTGGCAGCTGTCGCTGGGCTGATCCCAGGGCAGCTCTGCCGGGAGATGCCGCTGCTGTCACCCCACGGTGCCACCACCCCCGGGCACACACGTGGCACTGCAGGGACGTGGTGTGCCAGGTGACCCTGCCCTGCCATGGATCCTGTGTGCTCCCTGTGCATCTCACACCTCCCTGCACATCCCAGACCAACCTTGTGCATCCCATGTTTCCTCTCACACATTCCATACCCCTCTATGAATACCAAACCTCCCCTGTGCCTCTCATACACCCCCTTACGCATCACATCATTCCCCTTCTGCAGCCCTCTATGCCTTCCATACATCCCTACAGATTTCCAAACACTTCCCTTCATGCATTTCACATCTCCCTTACGGATCCCATACCTTCCATCTCTGTGCTCCACACATCCTTCCCCCTGTGCACTCCATACATCCTTCTCATCTCATGTGTGCTCCTTCCCCATCCCATACATCCCTTGGTGCACTCCACACACTTCCCCTCACACATTTCATCTGTGCACCCCTTCTGCATTCCATACGTACATCCCTCCTCCTTCCATGCACTTCCCCTTTGCATTCCTTACCTACACCCTCTGCAATCCATAAGTACACCCCTTAAGTACTCCATATGTGCACCCCTATACATTCCACAAACACTCTCCCATGTTCTCTGCATGTTCTCCTGCATTTCCCCCCACATCCCTGGAGCACATCACATACATTCCATCCATTCTTAGAGGCATTCCTGTGTCCCCACCTCCGCTGGCCACATGTCACTCCCTCTGAATTCCACACATCCCAGTATTCCCCAGCATGGCCATCAGCACCAGGTCACCCTCTGTGAATTCCATACATCCCAATATTCCCACCTCTGGCCAGCATGGCTGTCAGGACCATATCATCCCCTCCAAATTCCATCCATCCCAACATTCCCACCTCCAGCCAGCACAGCCATCAGCACCAGGTCACCCCCTGTGAATTCCATCCGTCCCAACATTCCCACCTCAATCCAGCAGAACCATCAGCACCACATCACCCCTGTGAATTCCATCCATTCCAACATTCCTACTTCCAGCCATGCCAGTACCATGTCATCCCCTGTGAATTCCATCCATCCCAACATTCCCACCTCAATCCAGCAGAACCATCAGCACCACGTCACCCCTTGTGAATTCCATACATCCCAACATTCCCACCTCCAGCCAGCATGGCTGTCAGGACCACGCCGCAGGCCCAGACGTCGACGGGCTCGGCGCGGAACTCCGGGCGCCGCAGCAGCTCCGGGGCCACGTAGGGCAGGGTCCCACACATTTTGTTCAGCAGCCGCTCCCGCCCGTTGTGCCGGAACACCGTGGCCAGGCCGAAATCCGAGATCTTCAGGTTGTCTGGGCCAAAGCAAAACGCCAAATTAAAACTTAAAAACAAAAGTTGAAATTACCCAACCCCCCCCCCCACAACAGAATTAAATTAAAGTTTAAATAGAAATTGAAATGCAAAGAATTTTAATTGTAAGTTCAAACCTAAAATTTCTGGCTGAAAATCTGAATTGAAAGTGAGTTTGAAACAAAAATTCGAGTTAAGATTTTAAAGTTCTAAGTTTAAAAGCTGAACTTAAAATTGGAATTGAAATACAAATAAAATTGAAAGAAAAAAATCAAGTTAAAATGCAAATTCAAATAAAAGCTTAAATTAAGAAATCAAGCTAAAAAGATGTTAAAAATTCGAATTAAAAATGCTTGGTAGAAATTTAAATTCAGAATAAAATTCAGCTTGTAAATTAAAAATTCAAATGCAAAACGTAAGGATTCAAATTTAAACTTTAAATCGAGCATTAAAATAAAAAATACAAATTAATAAATGATAATAAATAAATAACAAAGAAACAAATAAATAAATAATAAATAAATAATAAATAAATAATAAATAATTAATAAATAATAGCGGGGGTCAGAGAGGGACATGCCTGCCCCACCTCGCTCGTCCAGCAGCAGGTTCTCCGGCTTCAGGTCGCGGTGGGTGATGCCGATGCTGTGCAGATACACCTGGGGAGGAGGGGAAGGGTCAGTGCCGTGTGGGAACCATGGGAAGGGCCAGAGGGTCAGCACTGTGTGGGAATCCCGGGAAGGGTCAGTGCCATGCAGGAATCGGCACCTCCGGAGCACTCACCACGCCGGCAATCAGCTGCTGGAAGAACCGCTGCGCCTCCGGCTCCGGCATCCCGACATCCGGCTCTGCACGTGGGGAAGAAGAAGGGGAAGAGCAGTGCTCAGCATGTGGGGATGATGATTTAGGGTGACGATTTAGGATGCTCAGTTGCCCCCAAAGCCCCGGGTACCCCCGTGCCGCACCGATGCGGTCGAAGAGCTCTCCGCCGCGGCAGTACTCCAGGAACAGGTACTGCGTGGCTCCCTCCCGCCGGTGTCCGTAGAACCGGACGACATTCTCGTGGCTCAGCATCTTGTTGATGCAGATTTCCTTCTTGATGTTCTCCGGGCACTCGGCCGCGCGCTTCATGTCCACGATTTTCACAGCCACGGCCTCCTCGGTGCGGCGGTTCACGGCCAACTGCACCCTGCGGTGGGGAGGGGTCAGTGGGGGCATGGCAGACATGGAACAGGCAAGGAATGGGCATGGGAATGGGCAGGGAGCTTCCCCCAGAAACAGGCAACAGGCAGGGGATGGGCATGGGAATGCTTCCCCCAGAGACAGGCAACAGGCAGGGGATGAGGAGAGAATGCTGCCTCTGGAGACGGGCAGCAGGCAGGAATTATTTCCACTGGAGGCAAGGAACAGGCAAGGAATGGGCAGGGAATGGTCAGCGAATGCTGCCCCTGGAGACAGGGAACGGGCAGGAGCAGGCAGGGAATGCAGGCACAGGCAAGAGCACGATGGGCACGCAGGGGGTGCACACCGGGTGTGCAAGGGGATGTGATGGGCAAGCAGGAGGCACGTAAGGGCAAGCAAAGGCCCTGCATCTCATGTACACACAGAGAACACGCAACGAGCGCAGGGAGGACAAACAGCGGGCGTGTGATGGGCGAGCAGTGCGTACTGGGCGAGTTGCGGGCACACACATGGCGTGTGATGGCCAAGAGGCCAGCAAACAGCGGGCACGCAGGGGCCGCGCACACCACGCAGGGACAAGCAGCGAGTGTGCAAATGGCACACGCGGGGGTCAGGGGGGACAGCGGCCCCGCAGGGCGCAGGGCAGGGGCCTGGACCGCGCAAGGGGCAGGGCGGGGGCGTGCAAGGGGCGGACCCGGCCGGCAGCAACCCCGCCCCCCGGCCCCGTCGCACTCACTCCCCGTAGGCGCCTTCGCCCAGCGTCTGCACCAGGTCCCAGTCCTCCACGAACGGCACCGCCATCCCCGGCCCCGGCCCCGCGCTCCCGGCCCCGCTCCCGGCCCCGGCCCGGCCACGCCGCCCTTTCCCGCCAGAGCCGCGAGCCCCGCCCCGCCCTGCGCGCGCAGGGCCCGGGCCACGCCCCCTGTAACCCCGCCCCGCCCCGCCCCCACGCCCATCCACATCGAGCAAACGCAGCCAAACGGCCCTGACAGAACTCGGGGAAAAAACCCACCAAATTTATTTTTATTTATTTATATTCTTCACAATTCCTGGTCAATCAGCCCCGGTGAGAGCCGCAGTTCCTGATTTGGCGACGGCTCCATGTGTATATAAAAATCACTCCTGGCAGGATGGGGCGGGCAGGCTCCTCCCGCCCCTGCCTGCGCCTGCAACGGTATAAAACAAACCCGGAACAGCCCCCCTCGAAACCCCACCAAACCCCCGAATCTCTGCTGCACAGGCCAAGGCTGGGTCAGTGCGATGTCCGGCGCGGCCGGCGCTGGTTCCTCTACGTCCTTGACAACCCACGGTTGTCCAAATCTTTCACCTGGGCAGTAAAAGAAGGTTCATTAGATACAATTCCATATTTTTTTCCCAAACTAGGGGGTTCTGGGCTCGTTCTGGTGCCATACCTTGTATATTCGGACCAGCCAGTGCTCTGTGGTGTACGCCTCCTCCAGCACGTCCAGCTCAAAGTCCTTGTTGCCGATTTCAGCGTTCCTCACGCGGTCATAGCCCGGTGGCCGCTCTAGGAGAGGGCAAAGGACAGGCAGTGCTGCTGCATCACGCCCCAGAGATGTCAGGGCATGGTGGGGCCCCCCAAAAGAAGTGCCACGCCCCGGGGGTGACTCAGGGACTCACTGGCCTCGGTGTAGACCTGTCCGAAGCGGTAGTAGCACATCTTGTACATGAGGCAGTTGAGCAGCACCGGGGAGCCCTCGCGGTCCACTCGGAACTCCCCGGTGGGGGTGTAGTAGTCGTGCTCCTTGATGTGGCGCCCCGTGTCCGTGCTGCCCCCGATCCGCACCATCCACAGGAACTTGTTGATGTCTGGAGGGCAGAGGTGAGGGGCAAAGAATGAGGGCTTGAGTTGATTCGGGAGGCCAAGAGCAAGGGGTTGAATTAGGGTGAAAGAACAAGAAATTGGGATGAGGCAAAAGAATGAGGAGTCGAGCTGGGGGGCCAGGATGAAGGGTTGAGGTGATGTGGGGGGGCCAAAAGCAAGGTTGAGTTGAGGGAGGGCTCCAAAGGCACATGCAGCTCCAGAGAGGAGCATTCTGGCTCTGTTTTCACTCCTCAGCCCCAGCTGGAGGCGGGACTCTGCCACCAGCACCCGTGGCTGGGTGTGACCCGGCACACAGCAGGATCCTACCGTCCGATGAGTACCCGGTGAGGCCGCCAAAGATGACCAGCACGTAGCTGACGTCCAGCTCCCTCATGATCTCGTAGGCTTTCTCCTCTGTCGATGCCATTGCCTGGGGCAGACATGGTGTCACCAGTGCTGACATGGTGCCCAGAAAGGCTGGCCAAGGCAGCAGGGGAGGGAAGGACCCACCTGGCCGACACGGGAGATGTGCGTGTTGTTCCAGGTGTTGTTGTCCACCAGGATGGTCCGGTTGGCCATGGCAGTGATCTGGTAGCCGTAGTCCCACCAGGACATCACCTTGGCATCCTAGACCAAACAGCAGCTGTGCATCAGTGCTCAGTGGGCAATGCTGGGTGCCCAAGGCCCCAGCTCCCCGTACCTCCGGCGTGTTGTGCCGCAGCCAGTAATAAGCTTCTCGGAAGTCATCGAAGATGATCCTGCTGCCATCCCCACCACGGGCAGAGAGAACGATGGAGGGGGAGGAATAGGCCTCGCTGGTGACCCAGGTGGAGTGGAAGGTGTAGGTAATCAGGAAGAACGCCATGACCAGGATCATGCCGCTGGCAACCTGTGGGAACGAGCCAGGGTCTCAGCACCAGAGGATGGGGCTGTCAGCCTCCCACACCCAGCACACCAGGAGCAGGTGTCTTCCTGCTCACCTCATTTTTGATGGGGTAGGTGGAGTCTTGCTGCTTTTTGCTCTTCTTGTCTGGCCGGCTGATATCCAGGTTCTTCATGTAGGTGGACAACACCTGAGAGACCCCAATCCCAGACAGGATGCACATCACTGGAGCCAGCACCAGCATGAGACGCACCTATGGCAACAGCAGAACTGTCAGAGAAGGAATCCAGCAGAAATTCAAGAGAAGAGGGAATTTGATGCCATTCCTAATCCAGCACCTCAAATTCAGTGGATACATCAGCCTTGGGATAAACTTGTGGCTGACTGTTTTAGTGGGGAGTTGTCACCACGTCAAATGCTCCCAAGGGAAATTCCCTGAAGTGCTCAAAATTGGCCCATGTGGGAAATGGAGGTCACTTCAGGTGGAGGCAAGGATTAGCAGCTGCCTCCACACCAGAATTCAACCACATTTACTGTTCAGGGTGCCACAGCAAGAGTGGAAATGGGCTGATCAGCAGCTGCTTGTCACCAGTTCCTGCTCGAAAACCCTGAGAATTTGTTTGGGATTGCACTGGGAGCTCAGGTCTGGGAGACCAGGAACAGAGATCAAGTGGCACCAGCCACAGGGACACGAGTAACTCCCAAAGCAGCGAGTTTTGCAACTTCACCTTCCCTCACTGCAGAGAGGGGTGAAAAAACCCACATTTACAGAAGGGAGGAAAGCCCTTGGGGTGAAAGAATCATCAAAACAAATTAAATTGTTATGAGCACTCGATGGTGCCTGCAGCCCTCACCATGACAGCCGAGAAGTACATGCTGGTCACGCCGTACATGATGATGAAGATCCGGGCATCCGAGAGGTTGCTGAAGCAGTAGTAGAGACCAACTGTGAGGGGGAAGAGAAAGGGGTCAGGCTCAGATCAGAGATTAAATAAAACCAGGCACAGAGGGACACAGAGGGACACAGAGGGACACAGAGGGACACAGAGGGACACAGAGGGACACAGAGGGACACAGCACTCCCCGGCAGGCTTGGCACAGCCAGGAGAGGCAGGAAAACCCTCTGGTCACTAACTCAGGGTCTGGCGACTCACCTGGGAACATGAAAACAAGGAGCTGCAGGTCGAAGTAGTAGGAGGACCAAGTGGTGGGCTGGTGCTCAGAAACAGAGGCGATGATGGGGATGTTGTTCTTGGCGTAGGAAGGGTCCAGCAGGGAATAGAAACGCCCCGTCCATGGGGAGATTTTCCCTGGGGAAGTGGAGAAAACAAATCCTCTTTGGATCCCGCAGAGTAACACGCAATGCTGACATGCACTCTCCCAGGGAAGCACATCTGAGGCTGAATGAGCAGTCCCAGACCTTGTTTAGAATCTCTCTTACTCTAATGTGCCATTTTAGAAACGAAATACAATGCAATTTCACCCTAAAAAACTCCTCCCTGCCAAACCTCTATTTTTAGCATCTTTTTGCTACTACAGAGCAACAATCAGTATCTGTGCACCAGTCTGGTGTCCCCAGAGCCTCTGCCCCTCCTATCCTACAACTGCTGCTTAAATATTCCTTGCTAATGCACAAATTCGGGCAAATCCCAACCTCCCGCTTCGAGGGGACTCACAGGCACTGACATCACAGTAACACAGAGTTAGGATGGACAAATTCCATGCCTTTGGAAGCAAGGAAAGAGGGTGAGACACCCTTCTAATGGCAACAGCCTCGGGCTACCTGTGAGCATCAGCACGGCTCCAACAGACAGGAGAACAAAGCCAACCAGGGAAATGACGCTCCTGAAGAGGATTTCAAACTGCTGTGGGTTCAGCTTGCTCCGGAGGTAGTCCACGAAGGCATGGATCTGGCACAAGCCGAAGACTCCAAGGGCAGCCATGTGCTCCGAGGAGAGGACAGGCTGGGAGTGGGGCAGAGCACGGTCAGATATGGAGACAAACGAGAGCTGTTACCAGCTTTTTTCACAAATCACTGCTCGGCACAATCTCTGCCAGTCACAGGAAAATGTCCAAATGTTCCCTCTCTGTGACTGGCACAGCTGGCACGAGTCCTTTTCCTGCATCCGCTTTGATTCTGATAAGAATCCATGTGGAAAATTAACCAGATCCTCTTGAAAACATGAGCCAGGCAGGCCTGTTTCCTGCCATACCAAGACACACATGGCACGAGCGTTTCCTTCACCAAAACCAAAGATATTTTTATGAAAGACAACCGGTGTTGGGAAGATTATCAGGAGCTTTGAAAGTCATTCAGCACTGCCAAAGATTCATTTCCCCAAAGGTGGCAAGGAATCAGCATAATGGCAGCTGGAACAAGAAGTCAGCACCAACTTATAACCTCAATGATGAAGGCAAAAAGGAAAACCAGGTGCCATCCCCGAGCCTGCAAACCCTCCTGGTGCCCACCTGGAAACCAACAAAGGAGATCTGCATGGAGAGGATGGTTCCCAAGCAGTAGACTGTGCAATAGGCTACGTAGATCCTGTGGGAGAAGCGCCCGGTGAGCATCAGCACCAGGACATGCAGGGGGATGAGGTTGATCAGGAAGACGTAGCCACCCCAGGAGGAGACCTGCCAGGACACAAACCAGACACACACCCATGAGTTGCAGGACTGAACAGCTGCAGAGCTGAGGTGAAACACACAGGGATCACAGGCAGGATTTTCACTCAGTTGCAATCCCAGCTGGGATCTGCTCCATCTCAGGGGCATCCTCCACATCCCAGCTGCCACAAACATGGATTTTTCAACACTATTAAGAAAACCTCACACAAAACCCACTGGCTTTGGGAAGAAAGCACCCATTCCATTTCCACCTCCATAGAGGTTCTAGCTCTCTGGACACATGGACACAGGAACAGCACGCCATAGGTTCCTGGTGTGTCCAGAGGGATCTCAGAGCCAGGCTCACCCCAGAGCTGGGAGAAGGGACACTCACCATGTAGAAATAGGCAAGGGCACACATGGCTGCCCAATAGATGGAGCCAGTTTTGACAGCCTTGATCCACATGTAGTACGTCAAGAGCATGCAGAATATAGCGATACCTGCGGAAGGACCCGGAGCTGTTAATGTTATCCCTGGGGCATGATAAAGCTATCAAGGCATTAAATATAATGTAAATGCTTTTGCTGCTCCATCACACAAAGAGCCAGGCCTGGGAAAAGTGTTTGATATCCGGTTTCTAGACCAAAACACTGCGGAGTTTGTGTCTAACAGCTCACGTGGCTTCTTCCAGCCACACCAGCTGGAAGAACTCCTACGCAGCCCCCAAAAGCACAGCTACAGCAAAGGAACCTGGATCCTCCTCTGCCCCAGGCACTGACATCAAGATTCCTGCCTTTGCCAGTCCCAGCATCACTGTTGGAACTCGTTGGAACAAGAGATAAAAGCACAGAGGAGCCACACAGTAGCTCCAGTTCCAGGCGGAGTTTGGGGAGGTGACAAAACCCTTTTTGACTGGCGAACAAGGATACTGGGGTAAACTCACTGCTGGAGTTGGGAAACACTCCCTCTACTCCATGGCATGGCCAAGAACCACCTCTGATCTCCAATCAGCCAGGTTTGAATGGCACAAACGCAGCAGGGATCACTGGGCAAGGACAGGGCCTCTATTGTGCCCTGCAGCATCATCCAGCACCATTTTCCAGCACCCAACAGTCCTAAAGGTTTCCCTGAGGGTCACAAACTCACCTTCATTATCGTAGGAGCCAGCGACGGATCGAGAGATGTATCCAGGCACAACAGCGATCATGGCGGCAGCAAGGAGTCCTGCCCCTGCATCCTGGGAAAAACAGCAGGGTTTAGGGATTTTATTACTCAAAGGAATAAAGTGGAAATAATCTTCTCAAACAGATCTCCCGCTTCCCACAATGCCAGGGTTTTGAGGAGCGTGGTGGTCACCTCCAAACCTCTGACCCAGCTGCTCTCCAAATGGCAAACAGTTCCCACTCCTCCAGAAAGCTAAAGCCTGTGGGGCACAGCCCACTGGCCCCAGTACCTTGAGCTCTTTGGTGAGGTGGTAAGTCACGATGGTGGTGAAGGAGGAGAAGAGGGGAGCCAGGAACACGCAGACGTTGCGGATGTCGATGGTGATGTGGAAGAAGTGCAGCACGTGGTAAATCGCTGCTGATGTGATCATCAGGCCTGGGGATGGCAATGACAGCGTTATCAGGGTGCTCCAAAGACTCACCAGGAAGGAGCTGCTGCTCAGGATGCATCCCCAAGTTGCCCTCTGTTCCAGCTGGCACTCATGGATGAAGTCCCCACCCCTCTCCCGACTTTCCCTTGCCCCAGGTACATTTCAGCTCGGCAAAAGCTTTACCTGGGTAAATGGTTCCCCCGATGATCCTGCCCAGGGGGTACCACGCTCGGTCGTCAAACCAGTTGTGGAATTTGTAGAAGCCCTCTTCAGCCAGGAAGCGGGTGGTGCGGTAGTTGAAATACCTGTAAGGGTGACAGGGTGTGACAGCACTGTGGGGGCTGATCCTGTGTGTTCCACGCACAGGGAACTGGCCCAGTTTCCCTCAACTGCCCAAAACCTCGGCTGCAAAGGTTCATTTTCCTCCCAGTAGAGTTAATAGTGTGTTTACACACGTGATAGCGTCCCCTGGGACTGATTTAATCAGCAACAAGCTTGGGATACCAACATAAATTGTGCCAGGAGCTCTCTCTCCTGCTGTGCCCAGGTCAGGAATAACCACTCCCAGTAGAAAAGCAATGGCAGGTGGTTCTTGGGTCTGGGTTGCAGGAAGAGCTCTGGGTTCCAAGTAAATTTGGGTGGGTAAGAAGAAAACCAAGCTGTACTAAAACACACTCTTCCAAAGCCCACATCCTAAATGGGAATTAACTTGAGTCTGGCACCATTGCCTGAATTCCATGTGCTCCAGAAGAGGAAAAGCCCAAGAGGCCCCCAGGAAATGAGAAGACGACACTTACGGGTCAAACTCATGGATGACGCTTTCAAATCTTAAGACGGAGAAAAGTCTCGTGGAGAAAGCTGCAAGCACAGAGAAGAAGCAGAGTGAACACACAGAGTTCACAAGTTACCCTTGGTTTTCCTGCACCAGGAGCCATCCCTGAGGACACAGACTTACACAGGACAGCTGCCATCGACAGGATGAGGAGCTTGAGCAGCGTGTCCTGCTTCTCATAGGAGAGCCGGAGAAACCCCAACTTGGTCATTTTCACATCAAATGCAGGGCCTGAGGATCCTTGAACACCTGGACACAATCAGAAAGGTACCAAAGAATGACTCAGACCATGCTGTCTCTAAAGGCTTCATGAGACTTTAGACTTTAAATCCCCCACTCTGGCCCAGCCTCCCCCCTCCAAACCACTCACCTCCTGTCCTGGGCTGTCACCCCAAATCCTGGCTGGTTTTCCTTCCTTTACAGAGCCCAGAACTTCTCCGGGGCAGAGGACGCGCCTGTTTCTCTGTGCACAGAACAAAACCCCTGTGTAAACTTGAGCAAAACCCCTGCCTTCCCACTGGATGCTCTCTGGAGTTTAACCATCACCTGCAAGCAATGCACAAAAAATATAACCCATGCAGAATGCAACAAGTGGGTGCTTTTTCTCACACACAGGAGGTCTGAACAGCTCCTGGTTTCTCCCACTTTGGATTAATTATGTTAATAGATATATTCCAATATTTGTTAATGCAGACCAGAACAGTAAATTGGTTTTTCTCACTCCAGACAACATGGCTGTTTAATTCAGCCTCCCTGGGGGGAGGAAAAGCCACAGAAATCCTGGGGTTGCACACCAAGGAAGTGAAACTCTTACTGGAGAATCACAGCTTTAACATCTTACTCCCTTGAAAACACTCTGATTTCTTCAAATCGTTTCTTGCCCAATCAGTCGGGACAACCCCTCCTGCTGCTCCGGGCAGGCTCGGTCCCAGCATGGGTGGGTCAATGTGCAGTTCAGGTCTCTGAGCTACAGCATCGGGGAGGATGCATTGGGACAGGCTGAGCTTTAAAACCCAAACGAACCGGGCCTGGAAAAGCCTTCCTGTGCCCCAAAGTGATTCGGGCTGGCACACACCGGGCACTGCTTGGTACAGAAATCCCGCGTGGTGGTTATCGCCGGGCTCCCCTGGGATAATGGAGCACAGTGCCGATGCCCCCGGGCACGAGTGGCTCTGCCCTAGGGTGCTCCGATACACCCGGGGCGGACCCTTCACCCCCCAGGAGCTCCCAGTGACACAGAGCACTCTGACCGCCCGTGCTGCCCCCCAGGCCCCCGGGCTCCCCCAGGCTCCACCCCTGAGCAGCCCAGGGCCTCAGCCCTCACGCCTGGGGACCCCTCAACGCCCCGGGCTCCCTCTCCCCACACGCCCGGGCACCCTCAAGGCCCGGGCACCCCACGACCCCTCAGCTCCCTCACTCCGCAGACCCCACACACCCGGGCACCCCGCCACCCCTGGAGCCGAGGCCGCGCAGCTCCCCCAGCCCCGGGCGGCTCCCGGTGCCGGCGCCGTCCCCGTCCCTCACCGCGGCCCCGCCGCCCCGTCCATCCGCCCCGCGCAGCCGCCCTGCCGCCGCCACCGCCAGCCCTCGCCCCGCCCCCGCCCGCTCCCCATTGGCCCCCGCGCCCGTCACTCCAGCTGAGGCCGCGCTCATTGGCCGACGCGCCGAACACTCCGTTGGGCGCGGGGCGGTGCGTGCAGAGCACGGCGCCTCCCCATTGGCGGAGCGGGAGGTGGGCGGAGCCGGCGGGGAGCGAGCCGTGACGTGTCCGTCCGGGTTGGCGGGGCCGGGCGGGTCACGTGGGCGGAGGCGGAAGCGGGCCGGGCTGGCCACGTGGGCGGCGGAAGCACCGCGGGGCGCGGGGGAGCCCGGCCCGGGAACCCCGCCCGCAGCAACGACAGCAGCAGGCGCCGAACGGCTGAGAATCGTGGCTTCTCCGTTTAATGTTTCAGTGTGAAAATACTAGAGAAAAGTTGATAAACCGGCCCGAAATATCCAAAGGGGGTTTGAACGTCACCGGTTCCTTCCCCGACCCGACAGAAACGGTACATGCACGGGAGGGGGACGCTGTGCTCGACGGCAGCGGGAGCTCCCAGAAATGCCCGCCCCCCTCCCACGACCTGAGTTAGGGGAGATGGAGGGAGCGGGAGGGGGACGAGGGGCAGCGGGACACGGGGGAGACGCGGGAGGGACACAAGGGCAGAACGGGGTGACGGGGTTCTGACCCACCGACCCGGGGCGGGGAGATGGCACGGGAAAGGCGTACAAAAGAGTCCACTATAAAACAATCGCAGGGCGCAACCCGGCTCCTGGAAACTCACAAAGGTGTTAAAAACCCAGATTTTCCCCCAAAAAAGATTTCCAGGGGGGAGACGCAGAACTGACAGTGACACCTCGTCAGGCTGGGTCCTGCCCGTCCCTGGAGATTGGGGGCGCAGAGAAGCCCGTGGGTGTCCCCCCTCCCCGGGGTCTGGGGGCAGCTCAGTGCCCCGGAGCAGCCGCGTGTTTGGCAGGAGAGGGCGAAGAGGAGGAGGAAGAGGAGGAGGAGGAGGGGGAGGAGGAAGGACCGCTCAGGGCGGACTGAAGGTAAACGGTCTTGTGAAAGAGTCTGTTGCTGAGGAAAACCACCAAGGAGAAGAGCCGGAGCTGGAAGTGGCTGCAAGGGAAGAGAGTCGGTCAGTTCCTGACGGCAGGAGCGCCCCCGCGGGGTTTGGGGGAGGCTGGGGGCGTTGGACAAGGATCAGAGGGTGGCAGTAAAGGTACTCACTAGGTTTTGCCGGGGGTCCTGGCTTCGTTGGCGCTGATGATGAAGAGAGGGAAAAGGATGGAAAAGAGGCAACCGCTGCAAGGGAAAAATAGAATTAAAAAAACATAAGGGGCACTCAGTGGGTTTGGTGGGTGTCAGGAGGAGGAGGAGGGGCCGGAGTGGCTTTCCCACCTGATGATGTAGGAGGACTGCATGGCCGTGAGAAATGCCAGTGGCAAGCCAAAGCCAAAGTAGTAGGGCCAGTTCCTCTCGATGTTGGACAACCGTTGGTGCATTTCGATTCCTGCCAAGAGCAAAATCTGTGGAACCGAACCCTTGAGGGGGAGACACCCTCACTACAGAATCACAGAACCATTGAGGCTGGAAAAGGCCTCCAGTCACCTCCTTTGACGAATCCCCACCTTGTCAATAGATCAGAGCACTGAGTACCACGTCCAGTCATACCATGAACAACTCCAGGGATGGGGACTACACCACTTCCCTGGGCAGCTCCTTCCAATGCCTGACCACCCTCTTTCAGTGAAGAAATTCATCCTGATGTCCAACCTGAACCTCCCCTGGCACAACTTGAGGCCATATCCTCTCATTCTGTCACTTTTTCCTTAAGAGCATAGACTGACTCCCCACCCCACCCTGGCTGCCCCTCTTGCCAGGGAGTTGAGCAGAGCCACAAGGTCCCCCCTGAGCCTCCTTTTCGCCAGGCTGAGCCCCTTTCTCAGCTCCCTCAGCTGCTCCTGATGCTCCAGACCCTTCCCCAGCTCTATGCCCATCTCTGGACATGCTCCAGCCCCTCAATGTCCTTCTTGTCGTGAGGGCCTCAGAATTGGACACAGCACTTGAGGCCTCAGCACAGTGGGATGGGCAATGCCCTGGAGCTGTGGCCACACTGGGGCTGGTACAGGCCAGGTACCACTGGCCTTCTTACTACCTGAGCACACTGCTGGCTCACATTTACCCTTCTTTCCATATAAAAACTGATGGAAGATCAGCCTCTGACACCCCAACTGGATGCTCCCTCAGAAGGGAAAGCCTCAATCCAGGTAAATTCCCCGTTCACCTTTGTTGAACCAGCGGTACTCGAAGCAGTAGAGCGAGTAGAGCAGCGACATGTGGAGGAGGCTGACCAGCTGCCCGATGAGGTCGATGGGGAACAGGCTCACGATCATGCCCTGGGACAAGAAAGGAGCAGATTGAGAGAAGGATGCTCAGGATGTGGGGGAGGGCACCACTCAGGCTGGCAGGATGGTTTCTTGTCTCACCTGGATGAGGAAAAGCGCCTGCAGCAGGAGGTTGAACAACATGTCAGCGATGATTTTGCTGACGCTGGGGAAGGGGTGAGGCTTCCTGCCCGACACTTCGAACGCCAGATCCGCGATGTCCTGCCAGGAGACAGGGGCTTGAGGCAAATGCAACTCCAGAGCAATGGGGACTTCAGGGAAATTAAACCCAGGATGATGCTCCTGAGCTGCTTTTGTCCACCAGGAATATGCCCAGAGCCCATTTTGGGGTGGGATTTCATCTTGTGCCCCCACACCACCTGATCGAGCCCCACACAGTGAGGAAACTTCCCCGTTTGCTCAAGGCAGGGCTCAGGTTCCTGTCACCTACCTGAAACCAGATGGCATTGACCACCTTACTGAGCACAAAGAGGGGCAGGACCCAGAGAGCGCTGAAAATGGAGGTGAGGATGAACTCCAGCCAGGACCAGACGTCACCATGTAAGGAAGGGTCACCTTTGGAGGAGAGACACAGAGATACACACGAGGATTTGGTGTAGGAACATCCAAATGCTTCCTAGTACAGCCATAAGGGAATTTCTCCTGACTCTAGTGCTCTAAGTGTCTTTAAAAGCACATTTCCACCCACTTGATTTTTATTTAATTGCAAAAACACACAGACAAATGTGTTTGAAATGGCAAGAACCCCAGGGATCCACCCCTGGTTTTCTACTGGATGATTAACTATGGGATTGATTTGCACTGGGAGGAACAGGAAAACAACACAATGAGACAGAGGTGTGAGGAACAGCTCAGTGGGACAGAGACTCAGCTCGTGAGGGTGTCAGAACCCTCTGAACTCATCCCATGGACTGCTGAGCACCCTGGGACACCCCAAGGGGAGAGGCACCCACCGATGATCTGTGCCGTGACCGACTGAAGGACGGGGATGAACACTCGGTAGAACAAGAAGAGACTAAGCTGCAGGGAAAAACAAACAAGGGTTCTCAGTGAGGCATTGCATGGGCACTTTGTGCTCCTATGGCTACAGATCCAAAGGCACATGTGCCTCTCCTCCCCCAGTGATCCATAAATACAGAGGAGCAAGGATCTCTGTTTAAATACAGATACAATCTACAGCTGAACTCTTTAACATTTCCATGCCAATCGCTCGTACTCTGCACCAGTGTAATGAGAAAATGAAGCCATTTAATTAGTTATTTGATTTATGAAGTGTTGGCTGCATTAAGGATCAGCCTCATGAACCAGGCATAGGAAGCCAGAGCTGAGGAAATGTTTTTGAGACATCCTTATCCAACTGGCAAAGCAGTATCCCAGGCTGCAGCAAAGCAGGAATTGAATATTCACATGGAGAGCAGTCTCAAATACTTGGAAAAGCAGCTTGGGTTTCATGTGAGGGTCTCTTGAGTAAGTCTATGGTCCTGTATCCCAAAATAAATCCCTTAAAATACAGCACTGGGATGGGAATGTGGAGGCTCCCAGGAATTCCTGCTGCCATGCTGATGGCTCACCACTCACAGCATGTGAGAGCTGGAGCAGGACATGAGTTTTCACCAGGGTTTTAAAATAAAAACCATAATAAATAAGAAAAATCTCCACATACCCAGAAGACACCTCCATTCCAGGCACAACACTGAAATATCCGGCTCACGATCCGGGGTTCACTGCAGGAGAGAGGTGTGTTAGTGTCCCAGCACATGGACAAATGTCCCCTCACGAGTGCCAGCTGCTGCTGCCCCACATTTTGGACACCTTGGAAAAGTTACCAAGAACCAGCTCAACACCAGTGGTGCACCTGATTTTATCCAAATACAGAAATACTGGAAGGAATCCCTGCACAGAGTCACACCGTGCCTCAGCCAGTGCAGTCTCTACGAGACTTACGTCAGGGAGACTTTTTCCAACCTTTATTAATTCCCAAAATCTACACTGAAAGAGAAGAAAAGCAAAGCTCTCTTCCAGATTTTTAAGCACATATTGGAGATCTTGGGCTTTGTTCTCTCCAAACTCTTGCCACAATAAAATAAGGAAATTTTGGGCATGTTTTGGTCTTGGAAGAGGCTGTTTCAGCTTGGGGTGGTTTTGGTGTCCATGTTTGGACATGCAAGAGCAGCTCTGTGGGACTCTACAGCACTTTCCCAGCCAGCTCTTGACACCAGAGTGATTTTGCTATAAAGAAAACCAGCAAAATTCGGCTATTTATTTATAGAAACGAAACAAAAGTTATACTTTTCTTCAGAGGCAGCCCAGATGTGGAGCTGCAGAAAACCCTGAGGAGTATTGGGATCATGGGACTTTTCTTTCACCTTTCAGCCAGCCACAATAATTGGTAACTATGTCTCAGAATGTGCATTACTGCCCAAAACCACTGTGTGAGGTGCCAGCCCAGTGCCATCAGGGCAGCAGAGACATCCTGGCATGGTCTGGGAGTCAGACATGGCAACAGATGCTGTTTGCTCCCTCATGGGGATAATTCTGGCACTTCCAGAACCATTGAGGCTCTGCAGCTCCAGAATCTGCAAAACACAGCAGGGCTGGAAAAAAAAGAGACACTCAATCTGCCCTGACGTGGACATTGGATCCAAGCTGCTGTTTCTTCCCTGATCCCACGATCACCAGCAACAACAACGGATCTGAGATAGCATGAGGATTCAAGAGGAAAAGAAACCCATAAATCCCTGTTCCTTCAGTGGTAATTCAAACTGATTACCAAACAGCATAAAAGGTCTGGCTGCTTATCTCCTGGTAGCAGCTCCAGCTCCATTGCACAGTGGAAAAAGGGAGTTTCATGCCACGTGTTTGCCATTTTATTGGCTCTGACTACCAGAGGAGAAGGGAATTGCCCCATTTCTGACCGGCCACACCCCGCACTCACTTCTCTTGCTTCTTCTCTTCCATGTGAAACCTCCGCTGGGCGAGCGCGCTGTTGGCTCTCCTCCGCCTCTGCTCTTCCCTTTTCTGCTGGATCCGGGCGTCCAGCTTGGAGATGGTGCAGATGCCCCAGATGGAGTCCTTAATTCCCTGTGGACGTGAGGAGAGAGGAGCAATGGGATGTGGCTAAGCCAGGCCATCCAAATCCTCCTGGTGCCACAGCTGGCCACGCTCCCTGGCTGCTTGGGCTCAGCTGGAGCCAAGGCCTGCAGCAGTAACACCACCTCTCTTCCATGGCCCGCTGACCTAAATCACTGCACTTCCCAGCATCTCCAGGACCAGCAGTGTTTTTTTCTGTAAAGGTGTGATTTCTCTTCCAATCTGCACTATTTAAAGCCCTGGCAAAAAAATCAGAGTTGGATCTCTCCCAGCCTTGTCTGGCAGGAAGCCCCTCATCCCCTGCCAGCTCTTTGAGGCCAGTAAAATGGAATTACACCAGTATTTGGGATGTGTGAAGTCTCCCTGTATGTTATGAGTTTGATGCTTATTACTTCACAAATTAAAACATCTGTCCTCATCCCAGAAACTTCCTCTCATCAGCCATATCCATGAAAATCTTTTAATAGGGAAGTGCCCAGAAGTTTTCCCTTACTCCATGTTTGGAAGATTTGCAGTGCCACCTCCTAGGACTTGGCTTGTCCAGAGAGGTTGTGTCTGTCCCATCCCTGGAAATGTCCAAGACCAGGCTGGGTGGGGCTTGGAGCAACCTGGGATAGTGGAAGGTATCCCTGCCCATGGCAGGGACATGGAACCAGAAAGACTTAAAGGTCCCTTCCAACCCAAACCATTCTGGGATCCTTTTCAATTATTTCCAGCTCCAGGTGATCCCATAACCATCGTCATCACAATTTCCCTTTAAAATAAAGATCATAAGGATGAGCCAGGATGGTGTCACCACCCTGGTTGCAGTTGGGTGCATCAAGTTCTTGACCAAAGGGGATAAATTCCAATGCCAAATTCATGTCTGAAACAGCAGAGCTGGGCTCTGACCCCAGCAGCTCTTCCAGCTGATGGTATGGGAGCACTGGGAAATGACACAACTCCTGCTTTTAGGTCGTGGCCATAGGGCTTTGATCAAACCTTTGTTTGTTTTCCAAATCAAGTTATTTCTGAGCAGGAGTTATTGCTCATGCCACAGCACGAGTGGCTTTTAGCCTGTATTTACCCCTGGATGATGGAAGATGGGGGGGAGCTGAGGTCACACTGACCTCACTGCTGGGACAGAGCTGCTGTGGTCACATCCATTTATTATTGTTATTATTCTTATTAAATTATATACAATATTACACATTCCATATTAAAATAAAATATATTATAAATTCTGTGTTTTATTAGAGCTTGTTATTTTATAATCAATATTATTGATATCATTAATATTATTGCTATTATTATTATTATTATTGAGAGTTTTCATTAATTTGCGCCCAAAGCAAGTCTTTCAGAGGTTCAGCAGCAAACACCAAGCCCTTTGCAACACACACACCACACAACAGTGCTGAAATACACCTGGAGCCCCTTTTCCTTCAAATTCCCTGATGCCAGGGGAAGGAGGGTGCTCCCAAAGTGCACAGGAGCAGTCCCAGGAGCCCGAGCCTCACCCTGACGAGGTCATGAAGGAAGATTCTCACGCTGTCGGCCATCTCGACTCCAGCATCACCTCTGCTTCCCAAACTATCAACTACAGGGAGAGGGGGAGAGCCGGGCCCAAGCCTCTCTCATCCTGGAGAGATGGGAATCGGATGGAGCCTGTGGAGAGAGAGCACACAGGGCCATGGCAGAGCTGGTGACATCGGGCTGACCGGGAATTACAGGTTCAGTCACACCCCGGTGATTTCCAACAGGATTCCCGGCCCTCACTGAGTTCCCAGGAGGCACAATCATCCCCCAACAAGCCAGGGAATGGACCCATCCTGTTCATACCACAGAGCTCAGCGTTAGAGGAACAGCTCTTGCAAAGCACCAGACAAATAAAACAAGCATCTGAATCAAGGAAAAAGATAAACACCAGCTAACAAAAGTCGTGCTCTCCCACTAGGATGCAAACCTCTCGTTCCTCCCAGGCAGAGCTGCCAGCAGCTCTGGAGCAGGCTGGAGTCACAAACCCCTGCATGTCAGTGGGGCTGCTGCAGCCGGGGGACACAATTGAAAATCATCTTAAAAACGGGTTTGTTTTGGTTACTGCGAGTCAAACCCTGCCGGGATCTAAGCCGCAGAACCAGAACTGGCCCCCAGATTTATTACCGAGTTAATCACAGGCAGCTTCCTCCTAACAATCCGAGTCATGGAATGCCCTGAAGGGGAAGGCACCCCCGGGAATCGCCCACCTGTGGGTCTGCACCCCCTGACGGCCGAGGGGGTGACCCTCAGCAGCCGGGCTCGGCCACAACCCGCTCGCGGCTGCCGGGGCTCTGTGTGACCCCCGTCACTCGGGGGCCCGTACTTTACCGCAGAGCTGTTCCCTCAGTGTCCCCACACAGCGTGTCTGAGGGGCACGGATCCCAAATGCCCTCAGCGCCGCCCCCGCAGTGCCCAGAATGCCCTCGGGGTTTGTTCCGCCACGGCTGCCCCGAGGCCCGCGGCTCCCGGGGGTGCCCTCGCGCGTGTCTCCGCGCACCGCCCCGGCCCCCCGGCCCCCCAGCCCCCCCGGGTCCCCCCGGTCCCCCCGCACTCACCGGGGCCGGGCCGGGGGCGCACGGCGGGACGGGCCCGGCTCACACGGCCCGGCCGCGCCCACCGCGCATGCGCCGCGCGCACCGCGCACACGCACAGCCGCGGCCCCGCCCACCCCCGGGGCCACGCCCACTGCCGGGGCACCGCCCTCTGCCGCCACTACGCATGCGCAAAGACCGCTGCCCCATGCGCTGCTGCGCGTGCGCGGCACCGCCGCCAGAGGGCGCCACATGCACGGGGAAGGGAATCGGGAACGGGGCATAACGGGGAATACTGGGAACACTGGGGGGATACTGGGGGGAATGGGTGTACTGGGGCTGGGGACACTGGGGATACTGGGAGGATACTGGGGGGGAATGGGCATACTGGGGCTGGGGACATTGTGGGGATACTGGGAACACTGGGGGGATACTGG